>CM072513.1:42528222-42970737 GCA_036898135.1 Oncomelania hupensis
CGAGTAGAATCTATTAAAGGATCAGACAATGTTGGTGCGGACTTCCTCAGCAGAGTGTGTGAGTAAAGAACATTGACTCTATGTAGATAAAGTGTGAACATTGACAATATCCAGATAGACTTGCGGATGGAAGAACATTGACTCTGTGTGAATGAACTGAACACAATGACAGTATTCAGAAAGTCCAGAATTAAAACTTTGTTTGTGCATTACGTTTCAACGTTGTTGAAAGAAATTAAGTAAATTTCTTCTTGAGTGGGGGGTTATGTTACATTGAAACGCGCATGATGGTGCGTGTGAAATGTGCACGATATTATGTGTGAAGCGCGCGCGATAGATCTGTTCGTTTTATTTGGCAAAGCATGCAACAATAGAGTGTATTTACCTTTGATTTGAGTTTGCGTTGTTGTTAGAAGAAGCTTTGTATAAAGTTGATAATTTTCGTTAGTCGATATTATTGGAGAATTCTCTAGATCTGCGTGTTTACTGTCGATAGAAACTTGTAGAAGTTTGAGAACGTTCCGGGAAGGTGTATAGAGATGTATGACGTAAGACAGTGATGACGATCTTTAATTCTGATTGGTTGTAATGCGTCATTTCTAGAACGTCCTGAGGTCATCTCGAGTTGAGAGAAAAAATATATAATGGACACACTGTGTTGTGAAGAGAGGTTGTTGATAGTGAGTTGGAAAGTAAAAAGTTGAGAGTGAAAAGGCGATTGTATGCAGTTGTTGATGTGTGCTGAATAAAAGAGGAAAACTTCATACGAAGACTTTGACGTGTTGCTGAGTGAGCAGGCTGCGTGGATAAACGAATCTGAGCTACACTCATCAGTACTTCAACATTGGGGCTGAATCAAATACTGATAGAAAAACACCAACATAGAATCGAGTGTAACAGAATGCCATGATTTTGCTTAGAATTTACAAACCAACAATTAAACCTATTCTTAAACAAAAAATCTCTTTTTGACTACAAGCAGCTCAATAAATATTGCAAGCCTGCAATGGTTCCACATGGCCAGAGGCTGGAAGGTTGTGGCCTGTCGAAAAATTTAACAACAATGCCGAGGGTCTGGCATAAAGGGCGACCCCAAGCCTAAGGATATCATTTTCCATCCATTGTCCCTTCCCTAGCAAGGCAACTCTCCTAGGGTGACCATTTATTTCTGCCATCATTGAGCCTATGCTTAATGACTTCACAAATCAAAATTTTAAAAACCAAAAAAAGATCACATGGCAGACTGATTCTGATAGCAACACGGAAACCAGACGTACAGCCAAGGATTCTGGGCTCTTTAAAACATGGCCATGATTCTTGATTGTTAGGATGACAAACGAAAACCAAAAGATTTCCCCTTTTATGAAAAAGTGGTTTGAGGGAGTCTCCAAATAGATGAAAGACATCAAAAGACTGGGAGAAGTTTCCTAGTGGACACTCTCAAATGACATCAGAACAACTACGAGCTAGAGATGGCTCCAAGCTAGAACTAGGTAGCTGGGTATTTGATGTTCATGTGAGCTGTTACTGCACAACATCCAAAGGTGTTGTACGGTCATCTCAATTTGATGGATTGACAGAAAAAGAGATAAAAGCTGGGTTGGCAAAGCAGGGTGTTACCGAGGCACATAGCACACCAGCTCAATGCCTATGTGAGCAGCACTCTGGTTCCCCCACATTTTGCTGGCTGCGGGCTATTTATAGCTTGCCTACACCCTCCCTTCCAGTGAAAGGAAAGGAAAGAAGCACCGGCGAAGCTGTCGGCGAAGCTATTTGTAGCTAGCCTGGCTGAACTAACCTCAAAACCTAAAAGCTTTGGTTGAATCCGTGTGATAGAGTAATGATAATGACGGAAACATAGTTCCCACAAATACGGTTTTGATGTTTTGCACACCCCTATAGGCGATTGCTTCTCATATTTAAAAAAAACTATAATAATCTGACTCTATACATTGAATATCTAATCTAATCTGATTTTGAATAGTTTTGTCCTGATTCTGCTCTTAGCAGTCTGCTGGACCCTATAAACTTTGAAATTCGAATCTAATTGATGTCACAGGGTGTGGTAGCAGAGACATTCTGTTTTGCTGACTGCGCTCACTTCACTGTTGGGGGCAGCATTCACCTGATTGTCAACAACCAAGTGGGATATACGACAGAGGCCCATCTGGGCAGGTCGTCAGAGTACGCCAGCGATTTGGCCAAAATCAACTCTTGTCCAGTCCTGCATGTCAATGCTGACAACCCTGAGGTAAATATTTGTGTTGTGTATGGTTTACTCACTAAAAGCAAGTCTTCAGAATGTCCTCATTCAGTACCATTATTACTTTTTGCAGGCATGCACTCCTTCGCACAGATAGACTTTTAGCACCCATGGGCCAACACTAGGTGTTCTTTGAGCCACATTAGAAATGCACAGTTGATATGTTAATGCTGGAAAATGCAGAAACCTTTATTGCCCTCATAAATATTCACAAGGAGAATTGTGTGTAGTATCCAGCAACGTACAAAATAAATAGAAATTTGTTTAAAAAAATGAAATCTTCAAATTAAATTGAAATACACTTAATTTAAAATGGAATCATATTAAAACAATAATTAACATTTGTTGACTGACACTCATATATATATTTATGAGGGAAGAATAAAATCACATATATATATATATATATATATATATATATATATATATATATATATATATATATATATATATATATATATATATATATATATATATATATATATACACACACCACCCACCCAACCGGTTATACACTGTCACCGAAATGAGGAATGAACATTCTAGTGTCATCACATGCTTGGAGTACAGAACTGAAACCATGCATGGTACAGTGACTGACGTGAAGCTATTAACTACAATTAAAAGTAACAGCGACTGAATTGTAAAACCAAAGGATAAGATAACAACAAAGCTAAATATTAGACATTGACCTTGTGGCTCACCTCATCACTTCCACAAAACACACAGACACAATAGCAGACAAAAAGATTAATTCCACCTTGCACTGGGGTTTGCATACATGAACCATGATTATGCGGTGTCTGTATAGAATTCTAGAAATGATGCTGTGATTTTTTTATTGTATATCTTCTAGAGGCGTTTCACTTTTTATTCATAGAAACATCCCATTTAACCCAATTTCACTTAATACAAGTTTACCAGCAGTTGCAGCCAGAGTATCACTTTTTAAAGCTCAGTTTTTTCTATATATTTGACCTTATCAATAAATGTAAATAAAAATGAACTTGAGAATTTGATCCAACAGCTACCTACCCCTTTTTTGTTGTTGGGAGATTTTAATGCTCTCCCCTGTGGGGTAGTGATCGTACCGATTCTCAGGGGAAAATAATTGAAGACATTTTAGATTCATTGAATCTAGTAACTTTGAACGAGGGCGCTCCAACTTTTTCCTGTTCAAGAACCGCTTCTTTGTCCCACATTGATATATATCGATCTGTGATCCCTCCTTACTTTTGGATTTTAAATGGGCAGTTTTAGAAGACCTACATGGCAGCGACCATTTTCCGGTTTTATTAAAACATGATTCAGACAACCTTGAGCAAACTCATGGCAGGTGGAAACTGAAACAAGCTAACTGGAGTCTGTTTTCTAACCTGTCTGAGGTTCAGTTATGTGCTAAGAAACAGGAATTTTCGAATACCATAGATGCCAATACAGCTCTACACTGACATAGTTATAAACAGTGCCAAGGAGTCCATTCCGCAAACTTCATCAAAACCGTATACAATTAAAAAACCCTGGTTTGATGATGAATGTAAAAAACTTCAGCAAGCCCGTAAAAAAGCTTTAAGAATGATGTATCTGCACCCATGCTCTGAAAATAAACAGAACCACCAACGTTTGCGAGCGCAATGCCGACAGCTCTTCAAACTTAAGAGAATCGTGGAGAAGTTTCTGCTCCACGCTAAATTCGAAAGCGAAACTGTCGAAGGTTTGGAAAATGGTCCGCAAACTCAAAAATAAAAGTAACAAACAGGTGAGCCCATGCTTTACTGTGCAAGGGGACGTAATCGGAGATAAAAAACTAGTAGCTGATCTTTTGGCCTCTTCTTTTGCTGCAAATTCTTCCTTTGAAAATTATTCTCTCTCTTTTCAAACAATTAAAACCCGTAAAGAAAAACAACGGTTAAATTTTACCTCTGATAATTCTGAAGACTACAACATTTCGTTCTCATTAGTCGAGCTTGACGATGCAATTAACAAAAGTGCAGATTCAGCAGTTGGACCGGATGATGTGCATTATCAATTTATACGACATTTAACAAAGTACTCACGGTCTCAACTGCTGGACATCTTCAATCAGATTTGGATCACTGGCACCTTTCCTCCCTCTTGGAGAAAGGCCATTATTGTACCCATTCCTAAACCTGGCAAAGACCATACTAATCCAACAAACTACAGACCAATAGCCTTAACGTCCTGCTTATGCAAGACGCTGGAAAGAATGGTTTATTCCCGTTTACTGTGGTATCTGGAAACAAATAATATATTATCCAACACTCAGTGTGGCTTTCGAAGTGGTCGAAGTACTGTTGATCACCTGGTGCGACTGGAAACTTTTATTCGTAACGCGTTCGTCCAAGGTGAACATGTTGTAGCCATCATGTTTAATTTGGAAAAAGCGTACGATATCACATGGAAATACGACACTCTTTCAGATTTCCAAGAACTGGGTTTGGAGGGACATTTACCTCTGTTTCTATCCAACTTTCTAACGGACAGAATTTTTCAGGTTGTGGTTGGGGGATCTTTATCAGATATGAGGGAACAGGAGATGGGAGTACCTCAGGGTAGCATCTTGTCTCCCTTGCTTTTTAATATTAAAATAAATAATACTGTTCGTTCAGTGAAACGGGGAATCGACAATTCTTTGTTGACGATTTCGCATTAGTAGCCAAAGGTAAAATCTTGGCATCTGCAGAACGTCAGCTACAGTTATGTGTCAATGCTGTTGAAGACTGGGTTTTACAAAATGGTTTCAAATTTTCTGGAACAAAAACTGAATGTATTCACTTTTCCAAGCACCGGGGAATTATTCAAGATCCTAATATTACCCTCAATAAAACTCCAATAAAGGCGGTCCAACAAGTCAAATTTTTGGGTGTTATTTTTTTTATCAAAGGTTATCCTTCCTTCCTCATCTAAAAGATTTGAAAACTAAATGTCAGCAGGCTTGCAATTTGCTCAAGGTTATCAGTGGTACAGACTGGGGAGCTGACAAGAAAACTTTACTGCTGTTATATGGTTCTTTAATTAGATCCAAATTAGACTATGGTTGCACTGTTCTGCTAGAAAATCATATCTTAAAATGTTAGACCCAGTTGCTCAACAGGCCCTATGCATTGCTTTGGGTGCGTTTCGCACCTCCCCTTGTGAAAGCCTTTACATGGAAGCTAACGAACCCCCGCTGGAGCTGACGTACAAAATTGGCACTGAATTACTATTTAAAATTAAAAATTGTTCCCATGAACCCCGCTTATGACTGTGTTTTCAACCCAGATTTTGTTCAGAAATTTGAAGCCAAACCTAACACAATACTTCCGTTTGGCATCAGAATGCAGGCTCATTTGGAAAAAGCAGGCATCGATGTTGCTTCCATCAACGATGATGAGCTTCGGACTGAAGCTCCTCCATGGAAATTATGTACCCCCAACATTAATTGGCAATTGTCCGCTTTCCTCAAAAACAATACATCTGAAACCGTATATAACCAACTTTATTTAGAACAGTGTGCCTTATACCCAGGATATGAAAAACTTTTTACAGACGGGTCAAAGAAAGGAGATTCAGTTGCTGCTGCGTCGGTCTCCGGGAGACACTTAGACAAGCCTTTGCAACAACGTTTACCTGATTTTTGTTCTGTTTATACAGCTGAGCTCAAGGCAATTCATCTCGCTCTGAAACAAGTTTATCAATCCAAAAGAACTTCGTTTTTAATCATGTCTGATTCATTGTCAGCACTTCAGGCTCTTTCCACGAGAAAGATATCACACCCTTTTCTGGCTGAGATCCATGACCTCCATACACAACGTCTCTGATGGTAAAAAGATGATTTTGTGTGGGTACCTGGTCACATGGGCATCCGTGGCAACATTACAGTGGACAAAGCGGCTAAAGAAGATCTGCATCTCGATTTCCCTTCAGAGATTTTCCAATTTGTTCCTTACTCTGATCTGCGTTGTATGACTGGATCTTATTGTAAACGGCTGTGGCGGACTGACTGGTCTAACCACATCAACAACAAATTATTTCAAATTCTCCCGGATTTGTCAGCTTCTTTGCCTAACTTTGCATCCACTCGCAAAGAAGAAACAGTTTTGTCTCGCCTTCATATTGGGCATACTTATGTCACCAAAAGGGGAAGAACCACCATGGTGCTTTGCATGTGATCAATCCTTTTCTGTTCGCCATTTCATGTCTGAATGTGCTGATCTGATTGAGGAAAGATTAACATATTTTGGTTCAATACCTTTCAAAGAGATTTTTAAAGTGTGTAATGGTCAACACCTGTTTCAATTTTTACATGATGTTGGTTTGTTTTATCGCATATAAATCATGTCGTCATGTTTTGTTTTGTTTGGATTTTATTGATAGGACTGAATTTAGTGATTTGATTGAAGAAAGAGAACATATTTTTAATATATCAGTTTTAAAGAAGACTTTTAAAGAGGTGTCATGTGAAAGTTTGTTTGAGTATTTAAGAGTAACAGGCTTGTTTTTTAAGATTTGAAACATTTTATAATATTTTAAGATAACGTCTCTCTGGTCCTGATTTGGCTCGGAAGAGTCCGCTGGACCCAAAGCAATAAACATGTAATGTAATGGATGAACGTGACTCTTCACTCCAACACTGTTGCGCTGCTACTGTTGTCAAAGGTTGCAGAAATTGTGGAAAGAATAAACATGAATAAGGACCCCATATGCTGTGCGCGGGGAAATATCCTTCTAGCTCCATGGATTGCCCTCAGTGGAGATTGGAGCTCAAAATTCAAAAAATGTGTGTGCCACTGAGGGGTGCTACTTTGGGGATGCAAGAAAGATTATGGAACAGAGAGCAAAACGCCCCCACGGGCTCGGCTCCGCGCGCCGGGGGGTGGACCCCCCATGCCTCTCTCTGGCTGGGTGACCAAGTTGCCTACCCCTTTTTGTCTTGTTTCTGTCTTATTGGTCCTTTCACCTATATTCTCTTCACCCTTAAATTCTCCCAATATACTATGCAGTTTTGACTCCCTTTCTTCTGCCTTACCGGACTTTCCCTGTCTTCTTTTTCCCCATCATTCCTTCTTTTTCTACCCTTCTTTTTCTCTGTGGCCTTCTCTTGGCCCCCTGCGTTTGCCGTGCAGGGCAACCCGTGTCGGGGGAGAATGGGATCCTGGAGGTTGAGGTCACTGAGGGACTGCGGTCTCTCACACTAACACACCTCTTTGGCCCGGACTTCTCCTAGACGGGAGGCTGGCGTGGCCCGCGTCAGTCAAGTGGCTGGTCGTGTATTGCCCTAGCTCTGCTAGAAGGCTGCGGCTCATGGGTCAAACTTGAACAAAACCGTAGTGGCAGTGCGGGATTGTCTGGGTGTATATCCCCCCTGTAGCCCTGGTGCGCTCCCTTGCTGGACTTTCCGCTTGGACGCATCCCCTTGTTGGACTCTGTGGTGGGTGGGGAGCAGGGGGATGAATTCATAAATTATACCATGGCTTCCACAAATAAAAGACGACTGCGTGATCACGGACCGGACTCGGACACGGACAGTGATATGGACATTCGACAGAAAGCTTGTGCATCTGGGGTGGATGGGGCCTGGCCTCGTTTTTTGGTTGTGGAGGGGACGGATTCGGCTCTGCCACTAGGCAAGTTGTCCCCGTTTGCCATCCACAAAGGTTTTCAATCCATTTCAACAGTTGGTTTCAAAGATGTGAGAAAACTTAGATCTGGGGCCTATCTGGTGGAGTGCTCAACCAAACGGGCGTCGGATAGTCTGCTAAAGAGGAATTTGACCGTCTTTGTTGACAGACAAATCAAAGTTTCTGTGCATGGACGGTTGAATTCCTCCAAGGGAGTCATTCGATGCCAGGACTTGATTGAAATGTCTGATTTAGAAATCCGTGACGAGCTCTCCAGCCAGGGGGTCACAGCTGTACAAAGGGTGTATGTCACCAAAGGATCTAAACGTATCCCAACTAATACTCTTTTTGTGACTTTTGCGATGGCCAAGCTGCCGGAGTCAATCAGGTGGGATTTCTTAGAGTGAAGGTTACCCCTTTCACACCTTCGCCTTTGCGATGCTACCGTTGCCAAAGGTTTGGCCACGGTAGCAAGTCTTGCAAAAACAAAGAAACTTGCAGAGAGTGTGCCAAAGACAAACACGAAGGTGAATGCAAAGACCCCATATGCTGTGTCAATTGCGCGGGGCAGCACTCTTCCAGCTCCAAGGACTGCCCTCAGTGGCAGTTGGAGCTTGAAATACAAAAGATACGGGCCACTGAGGGGTGCTCCTTCGGTGACGCCAGAAAGAAAGTGCTGGATAAGAGACCCATGCCTTTAGAAAGATCCTTTGCGTCGGTGGCAGGTTCCACGCCTCTTGTGGAGTCTACTACACATCGGGCGATGGAAACCTGTATGAATAAGATGAGTCAGATCTTGGAAGCGTTATGCAAGCGAATGGATAGCCTCGAGAAAATGCTCACAACGTTTAGTCAGAGGGGGGTCTCTCCAGCCCCATTGAACACATTGGAGAACGTGCAGACGGTCACGTCAAAAACCGTCACTCCAAGCGCGCAGACGGCCGTGCCAAAAGCCGTCACTCCTGCTGCGAAGGAGGTTATGCCTCATGCCACCGCACCAGCAACGACCGGTTTTAGCGACCGGGTAGTTGCTGGGGCGACTAAAATCCTAGTTACCCAGCAGAAGAGCGTCAGAGGAGGAGAGGGAAAGATTGGCAGGGGTGAAGGGGAGAGGGAAGATATAAAATCTGGGGCTGGGGAGAAGGGGAGGAAGTCCGCTGGAAGTTCGGGTTCCGGGGCTTTGACAAAAAATCAAGGGCCCGGACCCCTTTCTTCCAAGCCCCATCAGCCTCTCGAAACGGAGAACCGTTTCGGGGGGTTGATGGAACATGAAGAGATGGACGAGGGTCCAAAAGATAAAGAGACGTAATTGTGCTCTCGGAGATGAAAATTTTAGCATTCTTTTACTTCATTTTTATGTCCATTTTACAATGGAACATCCGAGGGATAAGGGCAAATTATGAGGAGCTCTGCTGTCTGCTGACAGAGCATCGACCTGAAGTGTTGGCCCTTCAGGAAACTCTCCTGTCAGAGAAACAGATTATAAATATTACTGGTTATTCGTCTATTGATTGTCTATCTTCTAGAGGCGTTTCACTCTTTATTCATAGAAACGTCCCATTTAACCCAATTTCACTGAATACAAGTTTACCCGCAGTTGCAGCTAGAGTATCTTTTTTTAAATCCCTCACAGTTTGTTCTCTATATTTGACACCATCCATAAATGTAAACAAAAATGACCTTGAGAATTTGATTCAACAGTTACCTTCCCCTTTTTTGTTGTTGGGCGATTTTAATGGACGCTCTCCCCTGTGGGGTAGCGATCGTACCGATTCTCAGGGGAAAATAATTGAAGACATTTTAGACTCGTTAAATCTAGTAACTTTGAACGAGGGTGCTCCAACTTTTTCCTGTTCAAGAACTGCTTCTTTGTCCCACATTGATATATCAATCTGTGATCCCTCGTTACTTTTGGATTTTAAATGGACAGTTTTAGAAGATCTCCATGGCAGTGACCATTTTCCGGTTTTATTAAAACATGATTCAGACAACCTTGAGCAAACTCATGGCAGGTGGAAACTGAAACAAGCTAACTGGAGTCTGTTTTCTAACCTGTCTGAGGTCCAGTTACGTGCTAAGAAACAAGAATTTTCAAATGCCTTAGATCCAATACAGCTATATACTGACATAGTTATTAACAGTGCCAAGGAGTCCATTCCGCAAACTTCGTCAAACCCTCACACACTTAAAAAACCCTGGTTTGACGATGAATGTAGAAAACTTCAGCAAGCTCGTAAAAAAGCTTTAAGAACTATGTTTTTACACCCCAGCACTGAAAATAAACAAAACCACCAACGTTTGCGAGCGCAATGCCGACAGCTCTTCAAACAAAAGAGAAGAGAATCGTGGAGAGGTTTCTGCTCCACGCCTAATTCGAAAGCGAAACTGTCGAAGGTGTGGAAAGTAGTCCGCAAACTCAAAAATAGAAGTAACAAACAGGTGAGCCCATGCCTTACTGTGCAGGGTGACGTAATCGGAGATAAAAAATTAGTAGCTGATCTTTTGGCTTCTTCTTTTGCTGCAAATTCTTCCTCTGAAAATTATTCTGTCCCTTTTCAAGCAGTTAAAACCCGTAAAGAAAAACAACAGTTAAATTTTACCTCCGATAATTCTGAAGATTACAACATTCCGTTTTCATTAGTCGAGCTTGACGATGCAATTAACAAAAGTGCAGATTCAGCAGTTGGACCGGATGATGTACATTATGAATTTCTCAGACATTTAACAAGGTACTCACGGTCTCAACTGCTGGACATCTTCAATCAGCTCTGGATCACTGGCACCTTTCCTCCCTCCTGGAGAAAGGCCATTATTGTACCCATCCCTAAACCTGGCAAAGACCATACTAACCCGACAAACTATAGACCAATAGCCTTAACGTCTTGCTTATGCAAGACGCTAGAAAGAATGGTTTATTATTTTAGTCAAATTATATGTTATTGGTGTTGAACTTTTATCGAAGGGTGACATACTTGACCACATGGCGACAGTAGAAAGAAGGGTGAACCATCATGTTTGATTTGGAAGCTTTCTGACAGATATGCATTTTAGATTTCAGATGGAGAAATGGGGGTTTGCAACATTTTGTTTAAAATTTTTAACGGACAGATATTCAGGTTTGGGGGATCTTTGTCAGATATGAGGAAAAGGAGATGGGAGTGCCTCAGGGTAGCATGTGTTAAAAATAAATGTTTTAAATTAAATTGACAATTTTTAGTAATTAATATAAAATAATTTTTTTTTTTTTTTAAAGCTATCTTTCATTTTTGAAAATTTTTTTTTTTATTTTTATTTTTTTTTATTTTAATTATCTTAAATCTGTTATGGTTATTTTCTATGCTAATTTATCTTTATTTTATATTTCTGTTATAATCTTATTTTTTAGATCCAAGCTAGAAAGGGAGATGTAAAATTATGGAATGCTAACGAATAAAATTAAAAATATGATCCTATGAAATTGCTTATGAAGTTTTCAACCCAGATTTTGTTCAGAAATTTGAAGCCAAACCTAACACAATTCCTCCGTTTGGCATCAGAATGCAAGCTCATTTGGTAAAAGCAGGCATTGATGTTGCTTCCATCAACGACGATGAACTTCGGACTGAAGCTCCCCCATGGAAATTATGTATCCCAAACATTAATTGGCAGTTGTCCGCTTTCCTTAAAAACAATACATCCGAAACCGTATATAACCAACTTTATTTAGAACAGTGTGCTTTATACCCAGGATATGAACAACTTTTTACAGACGGGTCAAAGAAAGGAGATTCAGTTGCTGCTGCGTCGGTCTCTGGGAGACACTTAGACCAGCCTTTGCAACAGCGTTTACCTGATTTTTGTTCTGTTTATACAGCTGAGCTCAAGGCAATTCATTTAGCTCTGAAACAAGTTTATCAATCCAAAAGAACCTCATTTTTAATCATGTCTGATTCATTGTCAGCACTTCAGGCTCTTTCCACGAGAAAGATATCACACCCTTTTCTGGCAGAGATCCATGACCTCCATACACAACTTGTTTCTGAGGGTAAAAAGATAGTTTTTATGTGGGTCCCTGGTCACATGGGCATCCGCGGCAATATTGCAGTAGACAGGGCGGCTAAAGATGCTCTACATCTCGATTTCCCTCCAGAGATTTTCCAGTTTGTGCCCTACTCTGACCTACGTTGTATGACTGGATCTTATTGTAAATGACTGTGGCAGACTGACTGGTCTAACCATGTCAACAACAAATTATTTTAAATTCTTCCCGATTTGTCCACTTCTTTGCCTAACTTTGCATCCACTCGCAAAGAAGAAACAGTGTTATCTCGCCTTCATATTGGGCATACTTATGTCACCCACAGTTTCCTTTTAAAAGGAGAAGAACCACCATGGTGCTTTGCATGTGATCAATCTTTTTCTGTTCGCCATTTTATGTCTGAATGTGCTGATTTGATTGAGGAAAGGGAAACATATTTTGGTCCCATACCTTTCAAAGAGATTTTTAAAGTATGTAATGGTCAACATCTGTTTCAATTTTTACATGATGTTGGTTTGTTCTATCGCATATAAATTGTATCGACATGTTTTGTTTAGTTTGGATTTTATTAGGACTGAATTTAGTGATCTGATTGAAGAAAGAGAATATATTTTTAATACATCAGTTTTAAAGAAGTCTCTTAAAGAGGCGTCATGTGAAAGTTTGTTTGTGTATTTAAGAGTAACAGGCTTGTTTTTTAAGACTTGAATCATTTTATAATATTTTAAGATAACGTCTCTCTGGTCCTGATTTGGCTCGGAAGAGTCCGCTGGACCTAAAGCAATAATCTTGTTGTTGTTGTTGAGAGAGCAAAACCCTTAGAGAGATCCTTTGCATCGGCAGCAGATTCCACCCCTCTCGTGGAGCACCGTACACATCCAACGATGGAGGCCCATGAATAAGATGAATCAGATTTTAGATTCATTATGCTATAGAATAGAAAGCATCGAGAAAGTTTTGACACATCTTGGTCAGTTGGGTGGTTCTCCAGTCCCAGCAGATCCTTCTGTAAACAGCATGCGACCACGTCTAATGCAGCCAATGTAAACACGCCAACAGCCCTATGTAACGCCGTCATCCATAACCCGCAGATGGCCGGGTCAAAAGCCGTTATTTCTAACATGCAGATGGCCATGTCTAAAGCCATCAACCATTCTAGGGCCGCCAGTGGTGAGGGAGGCAGGCAGAGAGCTGCCAGAGCGGCAAGGCCTTCCCAGCAGGGAAGCGATAGGGAGAGGGCAAGGAAATGAGGAAAGCATTAGATGGAGTGGGACCTGCGTCCAACTGGTTGCTCTCTAAATCTCCGACCAGGGGCGCCGGTGACGGGCGAGAGGAGAGGCCACCTGGCAGATCAAAGTCAGGGGGGAGGAAGATGGTAAGCCTGGACCTTCATCCAAAGGTGATCGGGATATAAAATGAGTAACTGTTTTGACAGTCCGATGGAAGCAAAGGGAATGTAAACAGACATTAAGTGTAGTCCGGTATTATTTTTATTTCTTCATCTCTAGTGCCCTGCTTGGATCAGGGAGGCTGAGATCCAAAAAATCAGAACATGAGAAAGATGCTCCTTTCCAGAGGCGAGAAAACTGTATGACATTCTCAACTCGTGTGATACAAGCAAACCAAGTTTTGCTAAAGTGGCCTCAACAAACACTTTGCCAAACATGCTCAAATCCATCTCATCCATGATCTCTGTTGCTGACAAATCTGCTTTAGGATCGTTTCTGAATTCCCTGAAAGAATTGACACAAATGCTAGAAAAACGTCTGTTGGATAGGGAAAATAAAGAGAAAGTTAGTGTTGCCCCTAGTAATAAGCGGGCCGAATTTCACTAAGACAATGCCACCTCCTCAGGTGAACGCGCCGGCAGCGGCGTCACAAGCCGTTACCACAGCTCTACACCCTGTTACGCCTCCGGGAAAAGGGAGGATGTCTGGTTAACGACCTCCCTTCTTGCCCCATTGAGGTTGAACCCCTTCATCTGGGGCCATGCAGTGGTTGACGAGCTCCAAGTCCTCTTCAAGGACTGACAATAGGCCAGGACCGTTGTCTTCCAAAAAAGACATTCACTCGAATGGAGGTAGAATCAGTTGACATGGAGAAGTTACCTCCACAAAAGTCAGCACCTCCATCTCCAGCTAAAAAATAGTCTTATAATTAATGAGAAACTTAAGAGTATAAAATTGCTTGAAATAAAACATAATACTTTTATTTATTTCGTTTAATACAATGGAACGCTTTATGTGTTTGTTCAGACATTTTATTTAGCCCAGTTACATTGACCACACCTCTAAAGGAGATTGCTGCTCAAGTATCTTTCCAAAAAGCTGTAATAGTCTGCTCCTTATATTTATCCCTTTCCAATATGCAAAGCTGATTTAATAAACTTGATAGACCAACTCCCATCTCCCTTCGTGATTGTTGGGGATCTGAACGGTCACTCCCCCAGATGGGGAAGTGACCATCAGAATCCTTAAGGCAAAATTTTGGAGAATGTTGTCAATGTCCTCAACCTTTATATTTTAAATTCAGGTTCCCTTACGTATTGTAACCATTTAGGAACATTTTCTAATTTAGACCTGGTCATCTGTGACCCTTCTCTTTTTTGGGACCTGGATTGGAAACCTCATTGAGATCTCTGTGAGAGTGATCATTTTCCAATTTTTCTAAAGTATCTAGAAGATCAATCTGAGGAGCCCCAGTGGCGCTAGAATTTCAGAAAAGCAGATTGGGACCATTTTGGACACTCCGCAGCTTGTCGAATTACTAATGACATTCTCAATTCCGAAGATCCAGCTTTGGAGTTTTCTAATATCCTAATAGAATGTGCTTTCCGAAAATATACTCAAAACATCAATTTAAAGCAGTGCCCCGAAGACCCCTTAGTTTGATGAGGAATGCAAGACTCTAAATCATCAAATGAAACAAGCCCAACAAAGTTTCTTTCAAAATTCTACAGTTGAAAATAAGATTAATCACCAGGCTGCTAGCAAAAAGTGTATATTTTTAAACAAAAAAGGTGTCTATCCTGGAAAACCTTCTGTTCCAATCTTTATATCAAAACCTCTCCCAAAACTGAAAAATAATAAAAAGAATTAAAAAAATCTACAAAGCTGTGATCGAAGGTCTGAAAAAACGTGGACAGATTATCACTGACAGAAAGCATGTGGCTGACTTGTTGGCCTATACCATCCATCACAATTCTTCGTCTGCTCATTATTCCCCAAAATTCCAAAACATCAAAGATTAAAAAGAAAGAGAACCCTGCTTTTTTTACTCCAATAATTGTAAACCATATAACCTTCCATTTTCTGTGGAAGAATTGACAGATTCCATCCTGAAATACAATAATTCTGCTTCTGGCCCAGATGCTATTCATTATTATTTAATTTCGCACCTGCCTAAAGATTCCCTTAAAATTCTCTTGGCTGTGTTTAATCATATTTGGTCTTCTGGTTCCTTTCCCCCATCTTGGCGGGAAGCAGTTATTGTTCCAATCCCTAAACCTAGTTAGGTAAACAACTACAGGCCCTTTTACCCGTACAAGTTGTTTGTGCAAAACTATGGAAAGAATGATATATGAGTGTTTGATGTGGCAGTTAGAATCCATCAACGCTCTTGATATCTCTAAGCTGGCGAACCTTCATTGGAGATCCGCAGGCTTCAGCTCGCCATGAATTATTTTCTCAAACTTAAAGCAAACCCTAAAAATCCCGTGTTCTAAACCCGTTATTTACAACAAACCGACAGAAGTTCCTCCTTTTGGTATCAGAATACATCCTCACTTTGACACTGCAGGCATAGATATTGACTCTGTTAATGATGACCAATTGCTGTGCTTTTACCTTGGAATCTTATCAACCCCATTATCAACTTCAACCTCACATCCTTCAAAAAGACTAAAACTTCCTAAGCTGTTTATAAGCAAATTTATCTAGAACAATGTTTATCATATAAAGGATATGAAAAACTTTTTACTTACGGGTCGAAGAAAGGAGACTCAGTTTCTGCTTTGATGGGAGTCCTCGACCAGCCTTTGCAACAGCATATACCTGATTTTTCTGTTTATACAGCTGAGCTCGGGCATTCATGTAGCCCTGAAACAATCCAAAAGATCCTGATTTTTAATCTTGTCTGATTCACTATCAACACTTCAGGCTCTTTCCACGAGAAAGATATTACATCCTTTTCTGGCAGAGATCCATGACCTCCAAACAACTTGTTTCTGAGGGTAAAAAGATAATTTTTATGTAGGTACCAAAGAAGCTCTGCATCTAGATTTCCCTTCAGAGATTTTCCAATTTGTTCCATACTCTGACCTGTGTTATATGGCTCTGGTAGACCGAATGGTCTAATCAAATCAATAACAAATTATTTCAGATTCTTCCAGATTTGTCTCTTTGCCTAACTTTGCGTCCACCTGCAAGGTAGAAACTGTTTTGGCTCGCCTTCATTATGTCACCAATAGTTTTCTTTTAAAATGAAAAGCACCACAATGGTTGCTTTGCATGTGACAAATCCTTTTCTTTCCTCCATTTTATGTCTGAGTGTGCTGATCTGGTTGATGAAAGAGAAAGATAATTTGGTTTTGATACCTTTTAATGAGATTTTTAAAATATGCAATAGTAAACAGTGTGTCTTGGGCAAGAAAGACCTGGCAGGGCCCAATTCTCTCCAGGCTGTTGGCCACAGCCGATATCAACGAATACAGTGTGGCTCACCTTGGCCCCGAGTATGTGGTCGTTGAACCTGTAGTAACATGAGGTTCCCGGTGACTTCTGTGTAGAAGACTTTCGCCCAGTGATGCATGCCATGCTGACATCACTTCTGTTAGTCGCCTCTTACTACACGTCAGGAAACGTTGGGTCTATTCTAATCAGTGCTCGAACCCACTGGGCCTGCTGCTCACAGTGGTGAAAAAAAACTGAAACTCTGATGGTATGGTCACACCAGATCATCAGGTCTTGCAAAGACAATCCTGCAAGGCACAGTGAAAGGAGGTAGAAGAAGAGGGAGACTGGAAAAGAGGTGGGAGGACAACATTCGAGAATAGACTGGTTTGACACTGAGTGAAACAATCAGGGTTGCTGAGGCCAGGAAAAGATGGAGTACTCTGGTTAAACGATCATCTGTGGTGCCCCTACGACCTCCGAGTTACGGGATAGGATAGGATAGGAATAGTAAAAACCTGTTTTAATTTTCACATGATGTTGGTTTGTTTTATCGCATATAGGTCATGTCCTCTTGTTTATATTCTTGGTTATATTTTATTAGTAATAGTAAGACTGGTTTTATTTGCATCTTTTATGTACAGAAAACCTTATAGATCACCAATAGTTAAATGTTAGCAGTTTGTAGATTGTTCTAACCTATAAAGGGAAAAGTGAAAGCCCCAGTTGAAAACCTGTCTTTCCTTTATAGGCATGACCGATTCACTGCGGCAACAGTACCCCCGTTGGAGTGCCTGGGGTTCCAGTATAAATAGTGTCCCCACTTTCTGGAAATTTAGTCCTTTAAATTCCCACTGTCGCTGTCTTCCTCATTTACTCTTTCCCATTCCTGCTCTGTCCTATCACTCTGCTATACTATCTTCTTCTTCGCTAGATCAATGACCTACCTTTTTTCTTGAAAACTCTTCCTGGACAAGACTCCTTGTTTGTGTATGAGGTCTGTTGGATCAGCTTGGGAGTGTTGGACGCTTTCTGCCGGGTGGTCACTAGGGCTTCCTATGATGTTATTATTTAGCAATATAGGCATTTTATATGTATATGTTTTGTTGATAATTTATAATGATGTTTGTATTCTATTTTGTTTTTGTAACCGGGGGTTCGAGTAGTTGGGGTAAAGCCTCATCCGTCCCCTGCGTGGGATGTCGTTATTGTAAAGTGACTGGCCGGTGGAGGGCATTCAATTTTCCCACTAGGCTTGTTTCAGCAGATCTTTTATGCGGATCAGGGGTTGTCCGGTCCTGATTTGGCTCGGAAGAGTCCGCTGGACCTAAAGCAACAATCAATCAATCAAGTCTGATTTTGCTTTTTGTGTAGTCCTAATTCAGCTCTTGGCAGTCCGCTGGACCCTATAAACACTGAATATCTATTTACCTATATATATCGTATGTAACTGTAAAAGTGTTCGCAAACGGCCAGTTTGTTCGGTTTATGCACTTATTTCAAACACAAAGTGGCACTGTGTTTAAAATGAAGCAATCAAACTATCAGGCATATGTTTGTCAAGTTGTGATTGCTACCGTTTGACAGTTAAAATTCGTTGATCATTTTGTGGTCAGGTACCCTGAATGATGTACAAGTTGCTACACAGAAAATTATTTTCTGTCAGAAATGTGAGATCCACAAGTTATTTCTGATGTTTAGTAAACAATAACATCAAATGTTGCTGTGTTTTGAGTAGTTTATTGGATACTGGGTTTGTATGTTCTTGAGAAACCGTCATTTTTAATTTTAAAAATGAACTTGTATCACTAATTCTAAAAATTATACTATTTATTATATCACATTATATTGAAGGGCATAAGAAAAATCCAGAAAAATATCTCGAGATTTCTCAATAAATAAGTGCACAGATAAGGGAACACACTGCAAAAAGCCACATTTCGTAATGGTAGATAGCAACCTAGAATTGCTTTTATAATTTGGCAGTTAATGGGTTAACTGCAAGAAAGGAAACTGGAAGCACTAGTTTAATGTGGTTGTGGCCAGTTATGTGGTCCAATTTGTGAGTTTTTGTGCAATTGAGTGGCAAAATTGTGCAGATTGGATGGTTTTGATTGATTGATTTGTGCAGATTGGAGGGTTTTGATTTTTATTGATTGTTTATTTTATAACTTTTATATACCGCTTTTATAGCTCGATCTGCTCAAGGCGCTGGTTGACACAGGATTTAACTCAAGCTGCCCGAGGTACTCACTTGCAACCTTTGGGCACATAGTCTGACACCCAGAGCACAATCCTGGTAAGCCGGGGATTGGGAAAAAAGACCTAGTGCATGCTGCGTTTATTTCATTTGTGTAGCCAGCACTCACCCATCTAGGACGAGCATCGGGATCTTTGAAGTCCATGGAATGTGTGTGTGTGCACAGACTGGACCTTGGTTCATACTCTCATCCGAAGGATCTGTGTGAATAAACCTTGAAGTTTAACGTCTACACCAACAATTTGTGATCTGGCAGAGGGATAATCATCCCAGGTGTTACGTTGAAACGCGAATGGTAGTATGTCTGAAACGCGCACGATAGATCTAATCATTTCGATTTGCAAGGTATTCAATAATAGAGTGTATTTACCTTTGATTTGAGTTTGCATTGTTGTTAGAAGAAGCTTTGCATAACGTTGATAATTTTAGTTGGTCGATATTGTTGGAGAATTCTCTAGATTTCCCTGTTTGCTGTCAATAGAAGCTTCGCGAGAAAGCGTAGAAAATTTGAGAACATGCTTGGACAGAAAGTAAAGATGTATGACGTAAGTCAGTGATGACGATCTTTAGTTTGATTGGTGGTATTGCGTCATTCTACCGTGTTCTAAATTGTTCAGGAGTATCAAGAGACAATATAAGTGCCGCAGTGTTTCAAAAGTGGTGTTGCTGTTGATAGTGAGTTGAGTCGAGTTGAGTTGAAAATTGTATGCAGATGTTGATGTGTGCTGAATAAAAGTGGAAAATTTCATACGAAGACTCAGTGACTTGTATGCTGATTGAACGGGTTACGTGGATAATCGAATCCGAGATTACACTCATCAGGAGCATTCACGCATTGGGGCTGAATCTACTACTGATTGAAAACACCACCATCGAACGGAGTGTAACATTTTGGGGGCCAAGTCGTCGATCCACGTCATAGCCAAGGGTTCAACTGCTACAACAAGCGAGTCAACGTTACGAGAAGCAGTCATCGAGGGTAGCCGCCAACGTTACGTCGGGAGGGGCCACCACACTGGGATTACATCACCGATAGGTTCGGGTTGACTGCAAGGACGTGTAGTTGCCGAAGAGTTGCTTCGTGAGCGAACAACAGACCGGGACTACGTGGCTGCCGCAAGACTACGTCGAGGGACAGTCTCGGAGCTACATCGCCAGTATTAGAGAGAGCGACGAGCAGACGTCGCGTCTACTTCAGCACAGGAGCGTATACATCAACACCAGCGTGGTGCAGCGTCGCATACGACGAGGACAGCGGGGCCTGCGTCAGCGAAGGCGACTAGTGCAAGCATCAGCGCTACTGCAGAAAGCGTGCTGTTCTAGAACAGTCTAGAAAGGTACAGCACAGTTAAGAACTTTCCAGAAAAGAACTTTCCAGAAGCATCAAGATGGCTGACTTCTGGCAGAAAGGGATTCAACTGAATCTAAAAGGGAAACAGCTGACGGAGTACGTCAAGTCCCAGGAGAGAATACAAGAACGAGAATTAGAAGAGCAACGACGTCGCGACGAAAGAGAATTGGAAGAGAAGCGTCTAGAAAAAGAAGTAGAACTAGAACAGAAGCGTCTAGAAATTGAACAGCAGCGGCAAGAAAAAGAAGAGCAACGTCGTCGAAAAGAAAGAGAAGTAGAAGAACAGCGTCGCCGAGAAGACAGAGAATCATAAGAGCAGCGACGCCGAGAAGAAAGAGAGATGGAAGAGAGACGACTTCAGTACCAGCTAGAATTGGCGCGTATCAAAAACAATCAGCATGCACCACAAGTTATCAGCGACAACAAGGCTCCAAAATTGCCAGCGTTCGTCGATGGGAAGGACCAGATCGACAGTTATGTAGCGAGGTTTGAGAGATTCGCTGAAAGCTCTAACTGGCAACCTCAAAACTGGGCGATTCGACTCAGTGCTCTTCTGACGGGGCAAGCACTCGAGGTTTACACCAGACTGTCAAACAATGATGCCAAAAACTATGACGTCTTGAAAGAGGCCCTACTGCATTGCTACAGCTTCACAGAGAAGGGCTACCGTAAACGCTTCCGTGAATGCCGGCCTTTGTCAGACGAGACACCAAAGCAATTTGTGGAGCGCCTGTCGTCATACTTACACAAGTGGGTGGAATTATCAGGCAAAGGGAAGACTTACGAGAGTCTCCATGATCTGATTGTAAGGGAGCAATTACTCAACGCCTGCCCTAAGGACCTCGCGATCCACTTGGAAATACAAAAGTTGCCGACGCTAAAAGACGTTGTTGAGGCTGCTGAAAGATATCTCATCGCTTATGAGAAGACGCTGGGGCCACCCAAGGTGACGAAACCATTTCAGAAAACTGCAAGCCATGGGAACCAGATCCATGGGAGTCAGACGAGCCAGAGACACACGGACTCCATGCCACCTCCCAGGGAAGGGCATTCAAGAGGCTGTTTCACTTGCAACGCTACAGACCACAGAGCGGCTAACTGTCCTCAAAACAAAAGTAGCGGACAGCGGAGCAGTACGGACAATGCAGCGGCGAGCAACCGACAGAGACGTTTCTCCAATCAACGGCAAACCAGTAGATCTGACCATCAAGTGTGCTGCGGGAGCGTCATTCTTCCGAGTGAGACCGAGCGCACAGCTACTCCTGCGGACGTGCAAGAGTGCATGACTGATGGCCAACTTCTCCTTGCCAACGGGAAATCCATCCCTGTCGTCGCCAGCGCAGCTGTGACCGTCCAGAACATGCCTGTTTCCAAGGGACGCGTCGGAAATCATGAAGTGACTGTTCTAAGAGACTCTGGCTGCAGTGGGGTCATCGTCAGAGAAGACCTAATCGCTAAAGAACAGTTCACTGGCGATTCAAAATGGACACTCATGGCTGACAGCAAATGTGTGAAAGCGCCAGTTGCAAAAATTCAAGTCAACACCCCTTTCTACATAGGCGAAGTAGAAGCGGTTTGCCTGAAGAAGCCGCTATACGATTTGATGATCGGGAATATCGACGGCGCGAGACGAACCGACGACCCCAATCCAGAGTGGAGTCCTGCCTCAACTCAACACGTCGAAGTTGTGGAGGAGGATCCATTGCCATTTCCCGATGGAGACCTTACAGAGCTGCTACAGGACAATGTGGCTACTCCGGCTCAGCCCTGCCGACCAGAGATCGTCGGTGCTGTTACAACCAGGGCCCAGGCCAAGAGAGACAAGACGACTACGCCACTGAAGGTCGCCGACAACTCAAAAGCTGCCATCGTGGACAGAGATAAGCTGATCCAGCTCCAGGAAGCTGATAGTACTTTAAACAAGTACAGGAACCACCAAGAGCACGTGACCAAAGGCAGTGGTACGATCTATTTCGAGGTGAAGGCCAAGATCCTGTACCGAATCTTCCAGCACCCGAGGGTCAACGGAGGGAAACCACTACGTCAAGTATTGGTACCGTTACCCCTAAGGCGCCAGGTGATGGAAGTAGCGCATGACTCAATCATGGGAGGTCACCTGGGTATCAAGAAGACGTCGGATAGAATCCAGGCGGTGTTCTACTGGCCAGGACTTCATGCGGACGTCAGCCGTTTCTGCCGATCATGTGACATTTTCCAGAAGACCATACCTCGAGGAAGGGTCCCTAAAGTGCCTATGCAGAGAATGCCTCTGATCGACCGACCTTTCAAGAGGGTGGCCTTAGACTTAATCGGCGAAATAAGACCTCCGAGTGAAGAAGGTCATCGATGGGTACTGACTTTAGTGGACTATGCAACTCGGTACCCAGAAGCAGTGCCACTGAAAAAGATTGACGCTGAAACTGTAGCAGAGGCACTGGTGGACATGTTCAGTAGACTTGGAGTGCCTGAAGAAATCCTGACAGACATCGGGACGCAGTTCGTCTCTGACTGCATGAAGGAGGTCAACAGACTGCTGAGCATCCGGCATTTGACTACGACTCCCTACCATCCGATGTGCAACGGGCTTGTCGAGAAGTTCAGTGCTACGCTGAAGTCCACCCTGAAGAAACTGTGCAGCAAGCAGCCCAGACAATGGCATCGCTATATCAACGCCTTACTGTTCGCCTACAGAGAAGTACCGCAGGAGTCCACCAGCTTTTCTCCGTTCGAGCTGCTGTACGGAAGAACCATCCGAGGGCCGATGCACATCCAGAAAGAACTGTGGACGAAGGAAGTGGACACCCCAGAGGTGAAGAACAGTTACC
This sequence comes from Oncomelania hupensis, assembly GCA_036898135.1. NCBI lineage: Eukaryota > Metazoa > Mollusca > Gastropoda > Littorinimorpha > Pomatiopsidae > Oncomelania > Oncomelania hupensis. The sequence goes on from CM072513.1 coordinate 42,551,231, forward strand.
AGTACATGTTTGAGCTACGAGAGAAGCTGGAGCAGACTCTCGAGATAGCCAGAGAAACCTGAAGAAGTCCCAGGACTGTGGAAAGCACTACTATGATCGTAGGGCTGTGAACAGGAAGTTCAAACCTGGCAACAAAGTGCTGGTGCTGCTACCTACTGATCATAATAAGTTGCTGATGCAGTGGAAAGGCCCGTACGAAGTGGAGACCGTGGTGGGAATCAACGACTACAAGGTGAAGGTCGGCCAGCATTCCTGGAATTTCCAAGATATACCACGCCAACCTCCTTAAGCTGTACGTGGAGAGGCCGCCAGAGACTGTACACGTAGCAACAGCAGCTGAGATTGACGACAGCTTTGACAGCGAGGAACTGTGGGAACTGGGAGACTTCCACAGCAAAGAAGGCATCAATGATGTTAAGCTAGGACCAGGCTTGACGGAAGGTCAAAAGATTGAGCTCAAGGACCTTATGGGCGAGTTTCCCCATAGCTTCAGCGATGTTTCAGGCTCTACGACTTTGGTCGAACATGAAGTCCACCTCACTTCAAATATTCCCGTTCGATCCAGACCCTTCCCGATCCCTTTCAAGGCCTGCGAATCCTTGAAGAAAGACATCGATGAGATGCTGAAGATGGGCATCATCAGGGAGTCCAGTTCCCCCTACGAGTCCCCTGTCGTGGTCGTGAAGAAGAAGGACGGGAGCAACAGAGTATGCATCGACTACGGGAAGGTTAATAAGATCACCGTCTTCGACCCCAAGCCGATGCCTACTGCAGCAGACCTCTTCCGCCAACTATCGGGAAGTAAAATATTCTCAAAGATTGACCTCAGCAAGGGTTATTGGCAAGTCCCCGTGCGTCAACAGGACATACCAAGGACTGCTTTTATAACTCCTGATGGGAGGTACGAGTGCCTTAGGATGCCCTTTGGCATGGTCAACAGCGGAGCTACCCTGAAGAGAGGAATGAAGAAGATGCTCAATAGGATGGACAACGTCGTGTGTTACTGGGACGGGTACCTGCTAGTCCACACCCAGACCTGGAAGGAGCATGTGCAGACCTTGAGGGAGCTGTTCCACCGTCTTCAAGAAGCCAACCTGATCGTGAGACCCAGCAAGTGCATTCTGGGAGCTGACAACGTCGACTACGTCGGACATCCGATGGAAGAAGGAGATAACGGAGGATGCACTGACTCCAGGAAAGCCCACGTGATCATCCTCTTTGACCCTGGGCCAATGACAACCGCAACTGACGAGGGCGTCGTTTCCTTGCGGATGGAAGAACATTGACTGTGTGGATGAACTAAGAATATTGGTAATGACAGACTTGAAGATGAAAAACATTGACTGTGTAGATAAACTGTGAACATTGACAGTATCAAGAAAGACTTGCAGATGAGAAACTTTGACTCTGTGTGAATGAACTGTGAACACTGACAGTATCCAGACAGTCTGAAATAAGTTTTAATTCTGTACTTTGCTTGTGCATTACGTTTCAACGTTGTTGAAAGAAATTGGGTAAATTTCTTCCTGAGTGGGGGGTTATGTTACGTTGAAACGCGAATGGTAGAATGTCTGAAACGCGCACGATAGATCTAATCATTTCGATTTGCAAGGTATTCAATAATAGAGTGTATTTACCTTTGATTTGAGTTTGCATTGTTGTTAGAAGAAGCTTTGTATAACGTTGATAATTTTAGTTGGTCGATATTGTTGGAGAATTCTCTAGATTTCCCTGTTTGCTGTCAATAGAAGCTTCGCGAGAAAGCGTAGAAAATTTGAGAACATGCTTGTACAGAAAGGAAAGATGTATGACGTAAGTCAGTGATGATGATCTTTAGTTTGATTGGTGGTATTGCGTCATTCTACCGTGTTGTTCGGGAGTATCAAGAGACTATATAAGTGCCGCACTGTTTCAAAAGTGGTGTTGCTGTTGATAGTGAGTTGAGTCGAGTTGAGTTGAAAATTGTATGCAGATGTTGATGTGTGCTGAATAAAAGTGGAAAATTTCATACGAAGACTCAGTAACTTGTATGCTGATTGAACGGGTTACGTGGATAATCGAATCCGAGATTACACTCCAGGAGCATTCACGCATTGGGGCTGAATCTACTACTGATTGAAAACACCACCATCGAACGGAGTGTAACACCAGGGAAGAGGGATTAGGAACGTAAATCAGCACTGAACCACAAAAACAATAATACTGCAAGTACACCAGTAACAGTTGCCACTTTTTATCTTGACCACCATGGGGATTTGAACCTGGGTCATCAGGTGTGCCAGGTCAATGCTCTACCATTGAGCTATGGTGGTGGGTTTGATCTGTGAAGAAGATTGGCAAGAAGGCTATTGCAATAGTCAAGTCTTGCCAAGACCAAAAAGACAGCAACAGTACGTGTTTGCTGCACTATGGGTCAGACAAGAGCGGATTTTACCGAGAGCTCTCACATGGAAGAAACAGGATCTCACTGCTGCCCAAACATGCTATTCAAGTGAAAGGTCACAATCAAGAATAAGGCCAAGAGTTTTTACAAAAGAAGATTGTCAGCTTTACCGACCTGCAGGGACTGGAAGAAAAAAAGATGGTCTTCGCATTGATGGCCCGCATAGCAAAGCCTCGGTCTCTTGTTAATTTAACTTGTTCGCATATATCCACCTCTGGATCTCAAGAAATCCAGCCCAGAATCAGCCCATGCCTACTCAGAGATAGTGGAGGAACTGGCCCCAGTGCTGACAGCGGTTTTCCGGTCCTCCCTGTCTTCCTCCAGTATTCCTGACGTGTGTGGCCTGCAAACTTATGGAGCACCTAGTCGTCTGCGCCGTCATGCACCACTTTGACACCAATAACACCCTTCATGGCAACCAACATGGCTTCCGAAGAGGGCAGTCGTGTGAGACCCAACTCCTGGAGTTTGTCGAGGAGCTGTCATGTAACATGGAAGGTGGACAGCAGACGGACATCCTAATCATGGACTTCGCGAAGGCATTTGACCGAGTCAACCACAGTCTGTTGGTCCACAAACTCCGCTGATACGGCATCCATGACACCGTGCTCACATGGATCGCCAGCTTCCTTAGCGACAGGCGCCAGGCTGTGGTGGTCAACGGCAGCTGCTCTTCCTTTGTCAGTGTGCGATCTGGGGTCCCCCAAGGGTCAGTGCTGGGGCCATGCTTATTCCTGGTCTACATCAACGATCTACCGGACCGACTGACTGCACTGACAAGACTGTTCGCAGACGACACAGCCGTACACAGAGTGGTAACTAGCAGCCAAGAGCAAGCCCAGCTACAGCAAGACTTCCAGCGCCTTGAGCAATGGGAGAAAAGCTGGGACATGCAGTTCCACCCTGACAAGTGCACAACTCTGCCAGTCACGAGGAGCAGATGACCCCTACAGTTTAGTTATACCCTACACGGTCACACCCTTGAATGAGTCTCTGAGGCCAAGTACCTCGGGGTGACCCTCTGCAGCAACCTTACCTGGGACGCACATGTCAGCAGCATCGCCAACAAGGCAGTAAGACACTGGGCTTCCTGAGAAGGAATCTCAAGGTGAGCTCTACGGCCATCAAGGAGCGAGCTTACGTGGCCTACGTGTGTCCTATCCTAAAATACGCAGCATCTGTTTGGGACTCACACACCCAGAAAGGCATCGACAGGCTGGAAGCAGTTCAGATATGCGCTGCCCGGTTTGCTACTAACCGCTATCACAACACATCGAGTGTTAGGGACATGCTGGAGTCACTGGGGTGGCCGTCCCTGGAGGATCAACGTCGCACTGCATGCCTTCAGATGCTGCGCAAGATTACTAATGGCACTGCGAACTGCCCCATCATCAATGGGAAAGTGGAACAGGTGATATCACACCAACGCCGCAGCCACAACAAGCAGTACAAACAAGTCTCATGCAGGACCCAATATAAAGCCGCCTCTTTTCTGCCACAAACCATAAAGGACTGGAATGCCCTCAACAGTGAGGCACTGGAGGCTCTGGCTGCTGACACCTTGGTGTCGGGAGTCTCCCAATAAAGCCCTCCAGTTCCCCTTTCCTTCCCCTCCCTCCCCACCACCCACCATCCCACCCTGTCTTCTTACCTAGCATTTCCCCCTCCCCCCCTCACTCACATTTCCCATGGTCTGATTCATGTAGCGACATGATTCATTATTTGCTCCGTATCCATACTTGACATGCACACAAACCCTTTCAAGTGCCATAATGATCAATATGATTGATTGTGGGCGTATATGACAAGACTAGACAAAATAGCACCAAAGAGCTTATTATGGAAAGAGGGGGAATTCCCATGACGTCATATACAAAAATGCGAGAAGCTCTCACGGATTATTTCCCTTTGCTTGGACTAGTTGCCCCCACGGGCTCGGCTCCGCGTGCCGGGGGTGGACCCCAGCCTCTCTCTGGCTGGGTGACAAAGTTGCCTACCCTTTTTTCTTCTCTTTTGCCTTGTTTCTGTCTTATTGGTCCTTTCACCTATATTCTTTTCACCCGTAAATTTTCCCACTAAACTGCAGTTTTGACTTCCTCTCTTCTGCCTTACCGTACTTTTCCTGTCTTCCTTTTCCCCATCATTCCTTCTTTTCCTACCCTTCTTTTTCTCTGTGGCCTTCTCTTGGCCCCCTGCGTTTGCTGTGCATGGCAACGCGTGTCAGGTGAGAATGGATCCTGGAGGTTGAGGTCACTGAGGGACTGCGGTCCCTCACACTAACATACCTCTTTGGCCTGGACTTCTCCTAGACGGGAGGCTGGCGTAGCCCGCGTCAGTCAAGCGGCTGGTCGTGTATTGCCCTAGCTCTGCTAGAAGGCTGCGGCTCATGGGTCAAACTTGAACAAAATCAAAGTGGCAGTGCGGGATTGTCTGGGTGTATATCCCCCCTGTAGCCCTGGTGCGTTCCCTTGCTGGATTGTCCGCTTGGACGCATCCCCTTGGACTCCGTGGTGGGTGGGGAGCAGGGGGGATGAATTAACACATTAAACAACATGGCAACAAACAAAAAACGACTGCATGATGACAAATCGGACAAGGACACGGACAGTGACATGGACGTACGAAAAAAAGCTTGTGCATCTGGGGTGGATGGGGCCTGGCCTCGTTTTTTGGTTGTGGAGGGGGCGGATCCGGCTATGCCACTGGGCAAGCTTTCTCTGTTCACCATCCAGAAGGGTTTCCAGTCCGTCTGCACAATGGGTTTCAAAGATGTGAAAAAAATTAGATCTGGGGCCTATCTGGTGGAGTGCTCAACCAAAAGGGCATCGGATTGTCTGCTAAAGAGGAATTTGACCGTCTTTGTTGACAGACAAATCAAAGTTTTTGTGCATGGACGGTTGAATTCCTCCAAAGGAGTCATCCGATGTCAGGACTTGATCGACATGTCGGAATTGGAAATCCGAGATGAGCTCTCCAGCCAGGGGGTCACAGCAGTACAGCAGGTCTTTGTCACCAAAGGACCCAAACGTATCCCCACCAACACACTTTTTGTGACCTTTGCTATGGCCAAGTTGCCGGAGTCACTCAAGGTGGTATACCTTAGGGTGAAGGTGACTCCTTTTATACCATCACCATTGCGATGCTACCGTTGCCAAAGGTTTGGTCACAGTAGCAAAACCTGTAAAAACAAAGAAATATGCCGAGAATGTGCTCCAAAGATTGTCCTCAGTGGCAGTTAGAGCTGGAGATCCAAAAGGTGCGGGCCACTGAGAGTTGCTCCTTCGGGGACGCGAGGAAAAAAGTTCTGGAAAGTATGCTGGTTCTTCGAGAGAGGTCCTTTGCTTTTGTGGTGGGTTGCACATCTCATGTGGAACCTAGCGCACACCCGTCAATGGAAACTGCTATGAATAAAATTACGCAGATTTTGGAAGCATTGTGCAGATGGATGGATACTCTAGAAAAAATGATCATGTTGTTTGGTCAAACCGGGGGTTCTCCAGCCCCATCGGACACACTGGAGAACGTGCCGACAGGCACGTCCAAAACTGTCACTCTTAACACGCAGACGGCTGTGTCTAAAGCAGTCACACATGCCACGAGGTAGGCTATGCCTCAGGCTGCCGCAACATCAATGGCAGGTTTCAGTGACCGGGTAGTTGCAGAGGTGGCAAAGATTTTAGTGGCTCAACAGAGGAGCATCAGAGGAGAGGGAAAGGTTGGAAAGGGTGAAAGGGAGAAAGAAGATCTCAAATCCGGTGCTGGGGAGAAGGGGAGGAAGTCGGCTGGCAGTTTGGGTTCCGGGGCTTTGACAAAAACTCAAAGGCCTGGACCTCTTTCTATCAAGCACCATCAACCTCTCGAGACGGAGGACCGTTTCGGGGAGTTCATGGACCATGAGGAGATGGATGAGGGTCATAACACTAAAGAGACGTAATTGTGCTCTCAGAGATGAAAATATTTAGCTTTCTTTTACTTCATTTTTATGGCTATTTTACAATGGAATATACGAGGGATAAGAGCAAATTATGAGGAGCTATGCTGTCTGCTGACAAGAGCACCGACCTGAAGTGTTGGCCATTCAGGAAACTCTCTTATCAGAGAAACAGCTTATAGATATTACTGGTTATTCGTCTCTAGATTATATATCTTCTAGAGGCGTTTCACTCTTTATTCATAGAAGCGTCCCATTTCACCCAATTTCACTTAATACAAGTTTACCAGCAGTTGCAGCCAGAGTATCACTTTTTAAATCCCTCATGTTCTATATATTTGACCCCATCAATAAATGTAACTAAAAATGACCTTGAGAATTTGATCCAACAGTTACCTACCCCTTTTTGTTATTGGGAGACTTTAATGGACGCTCTCCCCTGTGGGGTAGCGATCGTACCAATTCTCAGGGGAAAATAATTGAAGACATTTTAGACTCATTGAATCTGATAACTTAGAACGAGGGTGCTCCAACTTTTTCCTGTTCGAGAACTGCTTCTTTATCCCACATTGATATATCGATCTGTGATCCCTCTTACTTTTGGATTTTAAATGGACAGTTTTAGAAGATCTTCATGGCAGCGATCATTTCCCGGTTTTATTAAAACATGATTCAGACAACCTTGAGCAAACTAATGGCAGGTGGAAACTGAAACAAGCTAACTGGAGTCTGTTTTCCAACCTGTCTGAGGTTCAGTTACATGCTAAGAAACAGGAATTTTCGAATACCATGGATCCAATACAGCTCTACACTGACATAGTTATAAACAGTGCCAAGGAGTCCATTCCGGAAACTTCATCAAAACCTCATACACTTAAAAAACCCTGGTTTGATGATGAATGTAAAAAACTTCAGCAAGCCCGTAAAAAAGCTTTAAGAATGATGTATCTGCACCCAAGCTCTAAAAATAAACAGAACCACCAACGTTTGCGAGCACAATGCCGACAGCTCTTCAAACGTAAGAGAGGTTTCTGCTCCACGCTAAATTCAAAAGCGCTACTGTCGAAGGTTTGGAAAGTGGTCCGCAAACTCAAAAATAAAAGTAACAAACAGGTGAGCCCATGCCTTACTGTGCAGAGGGACGTAGTCAGAGATACAAAACTAGTAGCTGATTTTTTGGCCTCTTCTTTTGCTGCAGATTCTTCCTCTGAAAATTATTGTCTCTTTTCAAACAATTAAAACACGTAAAGAAAAACAATGGTTCAATTTTACCTCTGATAATTCTGAAGACTACAACATTTCGTTCTCATTAGTCGAGCTTGACGATGCAATTAACATAAGTGCAGATTCAGCAGTTGGACCGGATGATTATATACATTATCAATTTCTACGACATTTAACAAGGTACTCACAGTCTCAACTGCTGGACATCTTTAATCAGATTTGAATCACTGGCACCTTTCCTCCCTCTTGGAGAAAGGCCATTATTGTACCCATTCTTAAACTTGGCAAAGACCATACTAATCCAACAAACTATAGACCAATAGCCTTAACGTCCTGCTTATGCAAGATGCTGGAAAGAATGGTTTATTCCTGTTTACTGTGGTATCTCGAAACAAATAATATCTTATCCAACATTCAGTGCACGTGGCTTTCGAAGTGGTTGAAGTACAATACAATACAATACAAGGTTATTGCTTTAGGTCCAGCGGACTCTTCCGAGCCAAATCAGGACCAGAGAGACGTTATCTTAAAATATTATAAAATGATTCAAGTCTTAAAAAACAAGCCTGTTGCTCTTAAATACACAAACAAACTTTCACATGACACCTCTTTAAGAGACTTCTTTAAAACTGATGTATTAAAAATATATTCTCTTTCTTCAATCAAATCACTAAATTCAGTCCTAATAAAATCCAAACTAAACAAAACATGTCGATACAATTTATATGCGATAGAACAAACCAACATCATGTAAAAATTGAAACAGATGTTGACCATTACATACTTTAAAAATCTCTTTGAAAGGTATGGAACCAAAATATGTTTCCCTTTCCTCAATCAAATCAGCACATTCAGACATAAAATGGCGAACAGAAAAAGATTGATCACATGCAAAGCACCATGGTGGTTCTTCTCCTTTTAAAAGGAAACTGTGGGTGACATAAGTATGCCCAATATGAAGGCGAGATAACACTGTTTCCTCTCTGCGAGTGGACGCAAAGTTAGGCAAAGAAGTGGACAAATCGGGAAGAATTTGAAATAATTTGTTGTTGACATGGTTAGACCAGTCAGTCTGCCACAGTCGTTTACAATAAGATCCAGTCATACAACGTAGGTCAGAGTAGGGCACAAACTGGAAAATCTCTGGAGGGAAATCGAGATGTAGAGCATCTTTAGCCGCCCTGTCTACTGCAATATTGCCGCGGATGCCCATGTGACCAGGGACCCACATAAAAACTATCTTTTTACCCTCAGAACCAAGTTGTGTATGGAGGTCATGGATCTCTGCCAGAAAAGGGTGTGATATCTTTCTCGTGGAAAGAGCCTGAAGTGCTGACAATGAATCGGACATGATTAAAAATGAGGTTCTTTTGGATTGATAAACTTGTTTCAGAGCTAAATGAATTGCCTTGAGCTCAGCTGTATAAACAGAACAAAAATCAGGTAAACGCTGTTGCAAAGGCTGGTCTAAGTGTCTCTCGGAGACAGACGCAGCAGCAACTGAATCTCCTTTCTTTGACCCGTCTGTAAAAAGTTGTTCATATCCTGGGTATAAAGCACACTGTTCTAAATAAAGTTGGTTATATACGGTTTCGGATGTATTGTTTTTAAGGAAAGCGGACAACTGCCAATTAATGTTTGGGGTACATAATTTCCATGGGGGAGCTTCAGTCCGAAGTTCATCGTCGTTGATGGAAGCAACATCAATGCCTGCTTTTTCCAGATGAGCTTGCATTCTGATGCCAAACGGAGGAATTGTGTTAGGTTTGGCTTCAAATTTCTGAACAAAATCTGGGTTGAAAACACAGTCATAAGCAGGGTTCATAGGATCAGTTTTTAATTTTAAATAGTAATTCATTGACAATTTTGTACGTCTCAGCTCCAGCGGAGGTTCGTTAGCTTCCACGTAAAGGCTTTCACAAGGGGAAGTGCGAAACGCACCCAAAGCAATGCGGAGTGCCTGATGGGCAACTGGATCTAGCATCTTAAGATAAGATTTTCTAGCAGAACCATAGACAATGCAACCATAGTCTAACTTGGATCTAATTAAAGAACGATATAACAGCAATAAAGTTTTCTTGTCAGCACCCCAGTCTGTACCACTGATAACCTTGAGCAAATTGCAGGCCTGTTGACATTTAGTTTTCAAAATTTTCAGATGAGGAATGAAAGATAGCTTTTGATCAAAAATAACACCCAAAAATTTGACTTGTTTGACCGCCTTTATTTGAGTTTTATTGAGGAGAATAGTAGGGTCTTGAATAATTCCCCGGTGCTGGGAAAAGTGAATACATTCAGTTTTTGCTTCAGAAAATTTAAAACCATTTTGTAAAACCCAGTCTTCAACGGCCTTGACACATAACTGTAGCTGACGTTCTGCAGATGCCAAAGTTTTACCTTTGGCTACCAATGCAAAATCGTCGACAAATAAAGAATTGTCAATTCCCCGTTTAACGGAACGAACAATGTTATTTATTTTAATATTAAACAGCAAGGGAGACAAGATGCTACCCTGAGGCACTCCCATCTCCTGTTCTCTCGTAGCTGACAAAGATCCCCCAACCTTAACCTGAAAAATTCTGTCTGTTAGAAAATTGGATATAAACAGAGGTAAATGTCCCTTCAAACCCATTTCTTGTAAATCTGAAAGAATGCCATATTTCCATGTGGTATCATAAGCTTTTTCCAAATCAAACATGATGGCAACGACATGTTCACCCTGGACGAACGCGTTACGGATAAAAGTTTCCAGTCGCACCAGGTGGTCAACAGTACTTCGACCACTTCGAAAGCCACACTGAGTGTTGGATAAGATATTATTGGTTTCGAGATACCACAGTAAACGAGAATAAACCATTCTTTCCAGTGTCTTGCATAAGCAAGACGTTAAGGCTATTGGTCTATAGTTTGTCGGGTTAGTATGGTCTTTGCCAGGTTTAGGGATGGGTACAATAATGGCCTTTCTCCAGGAGGGAGGAAAGGTGCCAGTGATCCAGAGCTGATTGAAGATGTCCAGCAGTTGAGACCGTGAGTACCTTGTTAAATGTCTGAGAAATTGATAATGTACATCATCCGGTCCAACTGCTGAATCTGCACTTTTGTTAATTGCATCATCAAGTTCGACTAATGAAAACGGAATGTTATAATCTTCAGAATTATCGGAGGTAAAATGTAACTGTTGTTTTTCTTTACGGGTTTTAACTGTTTGAAAAGGGACAGAATAATTTTCAGAGGAAGAATTTGCAGCAAAAGAAGAAGCCAAAAGATCAGCTACTAATTTTTTATCTCTGATTACGTCACCCTGCACAGTAAGGCATGGGCTCACCTGTTTGTTACTTCTATTTTTGAGTTTGCGGACCACTTTCCACACCTTCGACAGTTTCGCTTTCGAATTAAGCGTGGAGCAGAAACCTCTCCACGATTCCCTTCTCTTTCGTTTGAAGAGCTGTCGGCATTGCGCTCGCAAACGTTGGTGGTTTTGTTTATTGTCAATGCTTGGGTGTAAAAACATAGTTCTTAAAGCTTTTTTACGAGCTTGCTGAAGTTTTCTACATTCATCGTCAAACCAGGGTTTTTTAAGTGTGTGAGGGTTTGACGAAGTTTGCGGAATGGACTCCTTGGCACTGTTAATAACTATGTCAGTATAAAGCTGTATTGGATCTAAGGCATTTGAAAATTCCTGGTTCTTAGCACGTAGCTGGGCCTCAGACAGGTTAGAAAACAGACTCCAGTTAGCTTGTTTCAGTTTCCACCTGCCATGAGTTTGCTCAAGGTTATCTGAATCATGTTTTAATAAAACCGGGAAATGGTCGCTGCCATGGAGATCTTCTAAAACTGTCCATTTAAAATCCAAAAGTAACGAGGGATCACAGATCGATATATCAATGTGGGACAAAGAAGCAGTTCTAGAACAGGAAAAAGTTGGAGCACCCTCGTTCAAAGTCACTAGGTTTAACGAGTCTAAAATGTCTTCAATTATTTTACCCTGAGAATCGGTACGATCACTACCCCACAGGGGAGAGCGTCCATTAAAATCTCCCAACAACAAAAAAGGGGTAGGTAACTGTTGAACCAAATTCTCAAGTTCACTTTTAGTTACATTTATTGATGGTGTCAAATATAGAGAACAAACTGTGAGGGATTTAAAAAGAGATACTCTAGCTGCAACTGCTGGTAAACTTGTATTAAGTAAAATTGGATTAAATGGGACATTTCTATGGATAAAGAGTGAAACGCCTCTAGAAGATAAACAATCTAGAGAGGAATAACCAGTAATATCTATAGGATGTTTTTCTGACAGGAGAGTTTCCTGAAGGGCCAATACTTCAGGTCGATGCTCTGTCAGCAGACAGCATAGCTCCTCATAATTTGCCCTTATCCCTCGGATGTTCCATTGTAAAATGGACATAAAAATTAAGTAAAAGAATGCTAAAAGTTTCATCTCCGAGAGCACAATTATGTCTCTGTATCTTTTGGACCCTCGTCCATCTCTTCATGTTCCATCAACCCCCCGAAACGGTTCTCCGTTTCGAGAGGCTGCTGGGGCTTGGAAGAAAGGGGTCCGGGCCTTTGATTCTTTGTCAAAGACCCGGAACCCGAGCTGCCAGCGGACTTCCTCCCCCTCTCCCCAGCACCAGATTTTATATCTTCCCTCTCCCCTTCACCCCTGCCAATCTTTCCCTCTCCTCCTCTGACGCTCTTCTGCTGGGTAACTAGGATTTTAGTCGCCCCAGCAACTACCCGGTCGCTAAAACCGGTCGTTGCTGGTGCGGTGGCATGAGGCCTAGCCTCCTTCGTGGCAGGAGTGACGGCTTTTGGCGCGGCCGTCTGCACGCTTGGAGTGACGGTTGGGGACGTGCCCGTCGGCACGTTCTCCAGTGGAATCGGTGGGGCTGGAGAAACCCCCTTCTGGGCAAACAACACGAGCATCTTTTCTAAAGCATCCATCCGTTTGCACAACGTGTCCAAGATCTGTGTTATTTTACTCATGGCAGTGTCCAATTGCGGGTGTGTGCTAGCTTCCACATGAGATGTGGAACCCACCACAGACGCAAAGGACCTCTCTTTCAGAACTGGCCTACTTTGGAGAACTTTTTTCCTTGCGTCGCCAAAGGAGCAACTCTCAGTGGCCCGCACCTTTTGGATTTCCAGCTCCAACTGCCACTGAGGACAGTCTTTGGAGCTGGACGAATGATTCCCGGCGCAATTCACACAGCAAATCGGATTTTTGCATTCGTTTTCGTGTTTCTCTTTACCACAATCACGACATATTTCCTTGCTTTTACAGTTCTTGCTACCGTGACCAAATCTTTGGCACCGGTAGCATCGCAACGGTGATGGTACAAACGGCGTCACCTTCACCCTAAGGTACCCCACCTTGAGTGACTCCGGCAATTTGGCCATAGCGAAGGTCACAAAAAGTGTGTTGGTGGGGATACGTTGGGATCCCTTGGTGACGAAGACCCGCTGGACTGCTGTGACCCCCTGGCTGGAGAGCTCACCACGGATTTCCAATTCTGACATGTCGATCAAATCCTGACATCGGATGACTCCCTTGGAGGAATTCAACCGTCCATGCACAGAAACTTTGATTTGTCTATCAACGAAGACAGTCGAATCCCTCTTTAGAAGACTATCCGATGCCCTTTTGGTTGAGCACTCCACCAGGTAGGCCCCAGATCTCAGTTTTTTCACATCTTTGAACCCGATTGTGCAAACGGATTGAAAACCCTTCTGTATTGCGAACGGAGACAGCTTGCCTAGTGGCATAGCCGGATCCGCCCCCTCTACAACCAAAAAACGAGGCCAGGCCCCTTCTACCCCCGATGCACAAGCTTTCTGTCTCGTGTCCATGTCACTGTCCGTGTCCGAGTCCGGTCCGTCATCACGCAGTCGTCGTTTATTTGTGGAAGCCATGTTATTAATTTATGAATTCATCCCCCCTGCTCCCCACCCACCACGGAGTCCAACAAGGGGATGCGTCCAAGCGGAAAATCCAGCAAGGGAGCGCACCAGGGCTACAGGGGGGATATACACTCAGACAATCCCGCACTGCCACTACGGTTTTGTTCAAGTTTGACCCATGAGCCGCAGCCTTCTAGCAGAGCTAGGGCAATACACGACCAGCCGCTTGACTGACGCGGGCCACGCCAGCCTCCCGTCTAGGAGAAGTCCGGGCCAAAGAGGTGTGTTAGTGTGAGGGACCGCAGTCCCTCAGGGACCTCAACCTCCAGGATCCCATTCTCCCCCGACACGGGTTGCCCTGCACGGCAAACGCAGGGGGCCAAGAGAAGGCCACAGAGAAAAGGAAGGGTAGAAAAAGAAGGAGTGATGGGGAAAAAGAAGACAGGGAAAGTCCGGTAAGGCAGAAGAAAGGGAGTCAAAACTGCATAGTATATTGGGAGAATTTAAGGGTGAAGAGAATATAGGTGAAAGGACCAATAAGACAGAAACAAGACAAAAGAGAAGAAAAAAGGGGTAGGCAACTTGGTCACCCAGCCAGAGAGAGGCATGGGGTCCACCCCCGGCGCGCGGAGCCGAGCCCGTGGGGGCGAAGTGGAAGTGGTTGAAGTACTGTTGATCAACTGGTGCGACTGGAAACTTTTATTCGTAACGCGTTCGTCCAGGGTGAACATGTTGTAGCCATCATGTTTAATTTGTAAAAAGCCTACGATATCACATGGAAATACGGCATTCTTTCAGATTTGCAAGAACTGGGTTTGAAGGGACATTTACCTCTTTTTATATCCAATTTCCTAACGGACAGAATTTTTCAGGTTAAGGTTGGAGGATCTTTATCAGATATGAGGGAACAGGAGATGGGGTGCCTCAGGGTAGTATCTTGCCTCCCCTGTTGTTTAATATTAAAATAAATAATATTATTTGTTCAGTGAAACGGGGAATCGACAAGTCTTTGTTTGTTTACGATTTTGCATTAATAGCCAAAAGTAAAACCTTGGCATCTGCAGAACGTCAGCTACAGTTATGTGTCAATGCCGTTCAAGACTGGGTTTTACAAAATGGTTTCAAATTTTCTGAAGCAAAAACTGAATGTTTTCACTTTTCCAAGCACCGGGAAATTATTCAAGATCCTAATATTACCCTCAATAAAACTCCAATAAAGATGGTCCAACAAGTCAAATTTTTGGGTGTTATTTTTTATCAAAGGTTATCCTTTCTTCCTCATCTGAAAGATTTAAAAACTAAATGTCATCAGGCCTGCAAGGTTATCAGTGGTACAGACTGGGGAGCTGACAAGAAAACTTTACTGCTGCTATATCGTTCTTTAATTAGATCCAAGTTAGACTATGGTTGCATTGTTTATGGTTCTGCTAGAAAATCTTATCTTAAAATGTTAGATCCAGTTGCTCATCAGGCACTACGCATTGTTTAGAGTGCGTTTCGCACCTTCCCTTGTGAAAGCCTTTACTTGGAAGCTAACGAACCCCAGCTGGAGCTGAGACGTACAAAATTGTAACTGAATTACTATTTAAAATTAAAAACTGATCCCATGAACCCCGCATATGACTGTGTTTTCAACCAGATTTTGTTCAGAAATTTGAAGCCTAACCTGACCCAATTCCTCCGTTTGGCATCAGAATGCAGGCTCATTTGGAAAAAGCAGGCATCAGTGTTGCTTCCATCAACGATGATAAGCTTCGGACTGAAGTTCCTCCATGGAAATTATGTACCCCAAACATTAATTGGCAATTGTCCGCTTTCCTCAAAAACGATACATCTGAAACCATCTATAACCAGCTCTATTTAGAGCAGTGTGCTTTATATACAGGATATGAAAAACTTTTTACAGATGGGTCAAAGAAAGGCGACACAGTTGCTGCTGCGTCGGTCTCAGGGAGACATCTAGACCAGCCTTTGCAACAGTGCTTACCTGATTTTTGTTCTGTTTATACAGCTGAGCTCAAGGCAGTTCATCTAGCTCTGAAACAAGTTTATCAATCCAAAAGAACCTCGTTTTTAATCATGTCTGATTCACTTTCAGCACTTCAGGCTCTTTCCACAAGAAAGATATCGCACCCTTTTCTGGCAGAGATCCATGACCTCCATACACAACTTGTTTGTGAGGGTAAAAAGATAGTTTTTATGTGGGTACCTGATCACATGGGCATCCGCGGCAATATTGCAGTGGACAAAGCAGCTAAAGAAGCTCTACATCTCGATTTCCCTCCAGAGATTCTCCAGTTTGTTCCTTACTCTGATCTGCGTTGTATGACTGGATCTTATTGTAAATGACTGTGGCAGACTGACTGGTCTAATCATATCAATAACAAATTATTTCAAATTCTTCCCGATTTGTCAGCTTCTTTGCCTAACTTTGCATCCACTCGCAAAGAAGAAACAGTTTTGTCTCGCCTTCATATTGGGCATACTTATGTAACCCACAGTTTCCTTTTAAAAGGAGAAGAACCACCATGGTGCTTTGCATGTGATAAATCCTTTTCCGTTCGCCATTTCATGTCTGAATGTGCTGACCTGCTTGATAAAAGAGAAACATATTTTGGTTCAATACCTTTCAAAGAGATTTTTAAAGTATGCAACGGTCAACACCTGTTTCAATTTGTACATGATGTTGGCTTGTTTTATCGCATATAAATCATATCCTCTTGTTTTGTGTTGGTTAGATTTTATTGGTACAACTGAATTTAGTGATTTGATTACAGAAAGAGAATGTATTTTTAATACATCAGTTTTAAATAAGATTTTACACGAGGTTGCATGTGAAAGTTTGTTTGAGTATTTAAGAGTAACAGGCCTGTTTTTTAAGATTTGAATCATTTTATAACATTTTAAGATAACATCTCTCTGGTCCTGATTTGGCCCGGAAGAGTCCGCTGGACCAAAATCAATAATCATGTAATGTAATGTAATGTAATTGGACTAGTTACAATGGGCTCTATGCACAAGTCAGCACGTGAAAGCATCATGGTCTCGTGGCGCGGGAATAACAAAGCGGTCATGGCTTCTTTTAGCTCGCTCACGTGTACTCCAATGCTGCTTAAATATTTTAACTTTACCGACATTTTGGGATATTGTGATGTTTTGAACATAGCACATTCGTGCAATAATGATTACAGACAAATTATTATCAGGGGACGTTTTTTTTAAGAGCAATTTGTCACTGACATTCAGTTTAGAGTTCTTCAATATTTCATCTTTCAGTGGAAATCGATGAAAGGAAATGTTATTTTCTTTGCATAAAGGTTTTACGTCGGAGTTAGAGCATCCATTCGCAGCACAGTACTTCACCATTTTCAAACTTGAGCACGCTGTGTTATTCCCGCAGCACTTGACCGCCACGCCTTTGTGCATAGAGCCCATTTGTCATCTGCTTTATGAATTAACTATGCGTGGTCACTTATTGAGCCTATACCATTGCAAAAGAACATTTCTATGGCAACGTTTGAATAAACCAAACTTTTAACCATCATTATTATTAACATTCCACTATTGCTGTCTTATTTTTTTTGGTTTATTTTTACTTGTTCACATTTATTATGATGCTGCTTATGTGTGTATGTCATAGGTTCGTTCTCTGCCTTTGAATTTATTATTTTTTAATAAACAGATATTTTAAAATTAAAATATGCATGACTGACTGCTTCATTTATCTGAAACTGTAAATCCGTAATCATAAGAGAGACTTTTGACAGTTTTATTAGGCTTCCGGCCCATACAGTTTGGGGAGGGGGTTTACAATGGGAAGAATACACATAAATCAACACACACACACACTCACACACACACACACGCATACACATTTAATACAATTCAATTGCAGACTAAGTAACATTCAAGGACTTTCAAAATTTACGTTTACTTAATTTCCATATTTTTCTTATCTTTTCTTTCCACAACTGTTCTTTTTCTTTTTGTATGCAACTTTTATAAATATTTTGTAATTTCTTGCCTCTTGTTTCTTTGTTCTTTTTTTTTTTCTTTTTTTCCCGTTCTTATGCTTTCTTTCCATTACATTTCATCTCATTTTCCCCACCATTTTTCTATTGTTCTCATCATTAACATTTCCCTTCATTCCCTTTTTAGCTCTTTTTTCCTTTATAACATCTATTTATGAGCACACATACGAATGCTAGAGGCATATTTAGCAATCATAAAACGTCATATCCTTTTGGTAGCACTCAGAGATAGCACAAACACACCCAAAATTTAAATGCTAACAAAAAAAATACCCAAAAAAAGCCGTTTACGTCAGTCACGATTCTCTATGTTTTAAGCTGTAGAAAGTGTACATGGCAAGTTTCCTTTGAAATTCAGCAGAAGGGTTTTGAAGAACAAAAACAGTTTTAACATCAATAGCAGTGATGTATTTCTGCCTAATAGAATCGTATTTTGGACAGTCGAACAGGAAATGAACTTTGTCTTCAATGCAGCCTGGACAAAAGGGACAATTACGGTTGACTACATTTCCAGTTTGATACCTTTTGTTTATTCCCAATTCATTTATGCCTAGACGTAATCTGATCAAAGAATCATGAAAGCGTTTAATTGTGATGTCGTTTAGGTACTATTCAGATTCAGATTCAGAAAACTTTATTATCTCCAAGGAGAAATTCTAACATGGATTTGCTGTCAGCAAAAGGTAATAAAATGTAACAATACTATAAACATGTAAACATGTACGTGTAATCACGCTTATGTACATATTAACAAGAACATTTCCAACACATTGTAAAACTTAAAATACATATCACACTACATGTCCTTATTGCACTTCAACATAAATAAATAAAACACCTACCCACAAACACACACACCCACACACACACATCCACACACACATGGGTTAGACATGAGATTATAAAATTATAAACGTTATAATACAATCATCAAACTTTGCGTATCATTCTATAATACAATCACAGATTTTAAAACGTATGCATTAGTTAACTAGATACATACTGAATAGTTGAAAAATTGCTGCAAATATTATAAAATTCATCTCTAGTACTCCCATAAACCACTCGCACCCAACTCATTCAGTCAACACTTATTAAGAATTTGTACTGATTTGGGTACAAAACTGTTCCTAGCTCTAACCGTAGAAACATTTGGCACTCTGAAACGACGACCAGAAGGAAGGAGCTGGTAGTGCTGGGCTAGGATGTGAGTGGAGTCTCTTACAATCATGCTCGCTTTCTTTCTTACTTGCCTTTCGTACAACACACACAAACTCTCCTGCTTTTCACCCACCACTTTCCCACACACCTTCACAATTCTATCCAACACATTCTTACTCCTCACACTGAGACCTCCAAACCAGCAAAGAAAACCAAAGGTCAGCACCGATTGAATAAAACATCTGTAAAAGTTACATAAAACAGACTTGTTGACTTGCAGAGAGCGCAATTTCTGGAGGCAATATATTCTTGACTGACATTTCTTATGGATGGAAGTAGTGTTGGAATCAAAGGTAAGCTTATTGTCAAGTATTGTTCCCAGATATTTGTATTCCAAGACTCTCTCCACCTTTTCTCCATCAATCACTAAGTCAGGCACAGCAGATGGGTTTTTTCTAAAATCAATAATCAGTTCTTTAGTTTTCTTCACATTTATATTTAAGAAATTCTCTTTGCACCATGCAATAAACCTTTGCACTTCCTTTAGATAAACAGTTGCAGAGTTGGAGAGGTCTTGAAGGGCAGAGTCATCTGAGTACTTAATGAGAGGTGTATTTTCAGAGCCTGTGCAATCGTTGGTGTACAGAGTAAACAGAACAGGAGATAGTACAGTGCCCTGAGGGGAGCCAGTTGATGTAGTTCGAGTAGAGGAGAGAGCTCGCTGGAAGCAGACTGACTGAGATCTGTGAACTAGAAAGCTGACTATCCACAGGATAAGCCTGGGATTGACGTCAAGGGCCAGAAGTTTGAGCGCCATGAGATGAGGTTGTATCGTATTAAAAGCAGAAGAAAAATCGATAAAGAGAATCCTAACGAAAGAACTAGGTTTATCCAGCTGTGTATAAGCGTTGTTGAGTAGAGTGAGTGTTGCGTCGTCAGTGGATCTGTCTTGCTTGTATGCGAACTGAAAAGGATCAAGAAACTGTTGTGTTTGAGAGAGAAGTTTTTTCAAGACGATACGCTCAAAGCATTTCATGGCGATGCTGGTGAGTGCAACGGGCCTATAGTCATTCAACTCAGATGGGCTTCTAGACTTAGGAACAGGACAGATAGTGGAATTTTTCCAGACTGAGGGGAATCTGTGTTCTGTTTTAAATATTCTGTAGATGAAGTACCTATCACTTGAGTTCAGTTTCATCTTCCAATCTTCATTAAAATTCTCGATCAATCTATTTTTTAGAGAACCCAAGAATGTATGTTCATTTCGTGTCCCACCTTAAGCCTCTATCCAGACATCAAGGAAGCCATGTTGTACTAGACATGTCTTAATTTTACAAAGCCAATTTCTAGCCGAGTTATTTCTGTTCAAAGAATTTCTTAGCATTGTTTCCACTTGTCTGGGGATTCTGGCCGGTGACATTTTAGACAATTTTAACCAGTAGCGTATTTTAATGAAATAGCAGATTCTATATAAAGAGGGTACCGACCCGTTTTTCCCCGTATACCATGTGGTTCGGAGTTTTACTAGACACACTAAGAAGCCTCTTGCAAGCAAATAAATGTGCCGACTCAATTACATCTAATTTAGATAAGCCCCATACTTCAGAAGCAAACAATAAAATTGGTTTTACCTGCGCATCAAAAAGCTGAAAAAACACTTTTGTATTAAGGCTACCGAGTGCCCACATAGTTTTCAAAATGTCTAGAATCTTGCCTTTTGCTTTACTGGCAAATTCGTCACAGGCTGTCGATTCTGACAACTTTGTAGTAAGAGTGAAGCCTAAATATTTATACTTATTAACAATATCAATAACTTTACCATCGTATGTCCAGCGTTCTCTAGCGGAAACATAACCACCTTTACGGAATATCATAATTTTTTGTTTTATCAAGGTTTACGCTAAGACCTAACTCTTTTGATTCTTTTCTAAATTATTTATTTGGTTTTGGAGGCCACCTGGCGTGGATGCGATTAAGATGATATCATCCGCAAAAAGCAAGGAATATATTTCCTCAAAGCCAGGCAAAATTTGTATACCATGTCTGCCATACTTTCTGACAAAATCTGCAACTTCTGAGATCAAAAGAGAGAAAATCACTGGACTAAGCAAGCAACCTTGCTTGACTACTTGTGGACAATCAAAGAAATACGTTAATTTGCCACCCCATCGAACACAAGCTGTTACAGAGTTGTACATAGATTTAAGGATTGTCATGAGTTTTGTTGATGTTTTTGCTTTTTCAAGAGTTTGCCACAATTTGTCTCTTTCAACTGTGTCAAAGGCTTTCCGGTAATCTACAAAAGCAGCATACACTTTACCTCCCCTTCTGCTATCAAGCTTATTTCGAATTATTGAAGAAAGTGAAAATATGATCTACTGTGGAGTAATTTCTACAGAAACCTGCTTGCTCAAAACTAATCTTACTCTCTTTCTCTGCCCAATTATATAATCTCTTATTTAATATTGCAGTAAACAGCTTTCCTACAACACTCAACAATGAAATACCTCTGTAATTATCCGGGTTATTTTGATCACCTTTCTTGAATAATGGTACTATGATGGATTTACACCAACTTAAAGGGAAGCAGCCTGTATCGTATAATTTATTAAATAAGTTTGTCAAAAACGGCGTCACCTGATCTTCAGCATACTTTAGAAACTCACCACATACGTTGTCTAGGCCCGCAGCCTTTCCATGTTTTATTTTATTAATAGCATCACGTACCTCCTTATTAGTAATAGGATTATCAAGCTCAGGACTAATAACTTTTTCTTCTACAAACGTGGATGAAGGTGCTGTACAGGACTACCTAACTGCGACTCCCTCCCCTAGCACCGTTTCAAAGTGATTTTTCCATTTATTCAAGTCGATATCTGGTTGAACTCGTTTAGTAAATCTTGCTTTCCTTATTTGGTCCCAAAAACTGCTACTGTTTTTCTTGTTAATTAAAAGATTCTCTTGGACTGACTTGCGATATGCTTGTTTCTTCTCTTTAATTATGTTTTTGTAATGTGACCTGGCCGACTTATATGCAACTTTATCTGTTACCAACCCAGATTTACGAAA
This sequence comes from Oncomelania hupensis, assembly GCA_036898135.1. NCBI lineage: Eukaryota > Metazoa > Mollusca > Gastropoda > Littorinimorpha > Pomatiopsidae > Oncomelania > Oncomelania hupensis. The sequence continues at coordinate 42,572,994 of CM072513.1, forward strand.
GGCTTCTAGTGCCTCCTTTGCCTCCCGTTTTTTTGTAGACACTCTTTATCGTACCATCTGTTCGTGACTCGAACAGTAGAACCATGCCAGACCCTTCGCCTCATACACTCGCCCGCCCTTAAAATATTTTCTGTAAAAGTTAGAAGAGCAGTCTCAATACAAGTGTTCAACTGCTCAATTGCTTGTTGAAATAGGTTTCGTGAAAACTCGCTGTTAACTTCTTGTACGTATTCTTCTTTTTTGTCGTTGTTCCATTTTAAGTATGTTGTAATTATTTCTGTTTGTTTAAGATTTTTCCTACCACCACCGGACTTTTTGCAAGGCAATGAGAGGCAAATGGGCGAATGACTCGATTCTACCCGATTGTCAACTTTAAAATGTGGTTTATACAGATCAAAGAGATCCACAGACATCAACACATAATCTACTACACTGTTTCCCTGCTCAGCATTAAAAGTAAATTTACCATCTCCATCCCCTGTTGCTAACCCGTTCAGTGGGATAAGCTGAAAAATTGAACAAAAATCCATCAGAATTTTTCCAAATTGATTTGCTACCTTATCTTGAGACTTTCTTTCATACTGGGTCGTGCCCTCAAAAAATACATCGTATTCAGAGTCATCAGACTCTAGGGTCCAGTCACCGATACGGGAATTTAAATCACCCATTACCATGGTATAGGCTTCAGCTCCAGACTGGAGCTCATTGAGAAGGAAGTCTTCCAACTGGTGAATAGTGCAATTAATATCTACATGCATTTCATAGTAGGGGCTTTTATATGGGGGAACATAGATAAAAGTAATTAGAATATCTTTATGAAATCCAAATAAGGATTTTGAAAATCTTAAACATATCGTATTGTCATTGCTGCAGACTACCTGAAATATGAAAGGCAAAAGTGATTTCTCGACAAGAATAACAACTCCGCCGGAGGGTCTACCTCTTCTTGAGATTTTAACTGCAGGTGTTTGATAGGCATAATAATCAAAATGTATACTCGTATCAAAACGGTTTGTTGCAAATGTTTCTAGAGCGCAAAACACATCGAAACATTTAATGTATTTGACAAAATCTGATTCCGCTAACTTGGCTGCGAAGTTTTCAACATTTAAGGAGGTAATAGAAAGATTACCTGACCTGAAGACAGGAATGTATGGGCCTTGGCCATCGACCTAGCTTTGAGAGCGATCTTTGGAATTGTCACGTGGAGTGAAAGTGAACTTCTCAAACCGGTTGGTCTGACGAACCATGCTGCGTGTTCTAGGTCTCGTGGCGCCACCGCTGTCATTGTCCGTCTCTTTCTCTCCTTCGGCCGGCTGGTGATCTTGTATAGCGGTGGGAAGGGATGATTGAGGGACTGTCGTCGTTTGTGCTACAGCTGTTGACACAGACGCTACTGTTGCTGCATGGGAAGCTGTTGATACTGGCACCTTTTCCATGACTGAAAGAAGAGCCGCCTGTGTTGTAGTTGGTGTTGTGGCTGACTGGGTTCCCACCTGTGATGGTTGTTGTATCTGTGATTTGACTGGTTTTGTTGTGTTTTGTAGTGTCGCTGGTTGTGTTGTCGCCTGAGCTGTGACTGGATGAACTGCTAGATGTGCCGTTTTGGGCTGTATAGACACCAGCGACGTTTCTCGATGTGCTGTAGCCGGTGACGTTGCTCGCTGTACTGTCATCGTCGACATTTTTTGTGTTGTTGCCTGCAATGTTTCTAGTTGGACTGTCGCCTGCAACGTTTCTTGTTGTGTTGTCATCAATGCCGGTATCCGTGCTGTCGTCTGTAGAGACGTTCCTTCTTGTGTTGTCGCCTGTGAGGTTACTCGTTGTGTTTGTGTTGTGGCTAGCGTTAATGATTGTGGCGTTTGAAGTCATAAGAGAGAGAGAGAGAGAGAGAGAGAGAGAGAGAGAGAGAGAGAGAGAGAGAGAGAGAGAGAGAGAGAGAGAGAGACAGAGACAGAGACAGAGAAGGGGGAAGAGAGAGCTCTGTCATTCAATCAATTAATCACAATAAAGCACAATAACAAAATGTTTCACTAATAGTGTGAATTTAATTTATATCAGGTGCCCCCTCCCACCCAACCCTCTCACCTCCCACATCACTGGCTTGATAACATCAGTCACTTCATGATCAATGTTTTTTTTTCTCTCACGTCTCAGTTACAGATTCTTCAGAGGAAGTAAAATCTTTCTGACGGTGAGATATATATCTGTTATAATACTGCATTCATGCCGTTACACTTGGCATGTATTATTATTATTATTATTATTATTATTATTATTATTATTATTATTATTATTATTATTATTATTATTATTATTTTGAATATAGAACACAAAATGAGACAAAGACAAACTTTTTTTTCCAGCCATCAAACAAGACAACTGAATCGGACAGTCAAAGAAATTGGGGGAGCATGTACATCTTGATTTTTAATCCATAGATCTCTGGCTTACATAACCAGTGGTGGAGGATTGGGGATTTGAAATACGGTAGGGAAAGTATTCCACAGCAGCCTTCCTTTCTTGGGGGCAATTGAACTGACAAGCCTCGAAATGATCATTTTTTTGTTGAAATCCTCAAGTCAAGGCCTTTCCGGAACTTTCGCCTGCAAAGCTGGATCCACTTTTTGCATCTGTTGATGGAAAATAATTAATTAATCAAAGAGAACAATAAGAACCTAGACTACAACATTCCACAAACTATAGATCTAATTCGCAGAAATTCATAGATCAGAACAAGGACTGAGTTTCTACATTACACTTTTTTTCCGTTTACACTCGAACATAAAGGGATTACTACAGATCAAGGACCATTTTTGTGCGTATGGGTTATCTTGCACAGTATTTGATTACGAGGAGAAAACAGACTTAGTCTAATTTAACTTGTTAACATAAGCAGTTTGACAAAGCCAAACTTCCAATCTGACAACATCAACTTTTGAAATGTAAGCACAAATATTATAATAGTCAACCTAGAAACAACGTAAACAGTGAGTGACCTGTTGAACATAAACTGTCAGCAAGCAGTTTTGGATTTAGCATATAAAATTGATATAACATGAATCACTGAAGCCTCTCTCCGATGGTTTTAACAACACTGCAGCGGTCTTGGTTTAGGCCTATGTAAACACACAAAAAAATAAGTTTTTCGATTGCAATTAACCTTTCTTTGTCTCTTGGAAACTTGAAAAAGAACTTGCCATCACAACTTTTCTTGTATCTGGCATTACGGCAATTGATGGCTGTGCAAAAGTCACCGCCCTGTTTCACTCGGTCGCCTTTTGTCTTTCTGCCATGAGCCATTTTCAGCAAGTCGACAAGGGCACGTAACTCGTATCTTCCATCTCGCGGTTCTGTACCAAGTTCCCCCTCTTTCTATAATTAAGATTTTTGATAGCACTGCTCACCATTCCTGAACTGCAACAGCAGCATCACAGTTGGCTGGAATTTTGGAATGTACTGTAGTTCTGAATCATCAGTGAAGATGGAGAAACTGTTGATGAGATTAGACAACTAACGAACATACAGAGAGAACAGAAGGGACCCAAGGACAGAATCCTGTGAAACCACAGAAAAGAAGATTTTTAGGGGAAGTGTACCTCTTAACATGGACCCACTAATAACTGTCTGACAGGAAGAAAACCATTCCAGTACAGCTGCAAATGCCAATCTCAGAATGAAGTCTTTCCAAGATGAGTGTGTGATTTATGGTGCCATATGCAGCAGTGAGATCAATAAGTACAAGCAGTGCATTACTACCCTTATCAACAATCCCCAGAAGATCACTTACTACTGAAGAGTGCTGTATCAGTGCTATGTTCATTTCTGTAGCACACTCAAATGCTCTTAAGATCCTGTTTCAGCCAGTTCCTTAAGCTGGAACAGTCCCATCAAAGAGCAATTCAATATTCAGTTAAATGTTGAACATCATTATGCTTTTGGTACTTACAGCCAGCTCCCTGTGTAACGAATAGGCAGAAGCAGCATTTGATATGATTAAAAATGGTTTTATTTGGCCAACCTCATTGTACACTTCTGTGTATTCTACGAGGTGCTCTTGCAAGAATTGACTATATTTGCAATGCATTATTATATGCTCCATGTGAAATAAATTGTTGCATTGTAATCTTCTTCTTCATGTTTGCAGGATGTCGTAAGAGCTACCGCTGTTGCAGTGGATTATCGACAGAAGTTCCACAAAGATGTGATCCTGGATTTTATCTGCTATCGCAAGTGGGGCCATAATGAAATGGATGATCCAAGCTTCACTCAGCCAGTCATGTACAAAACTATTGGAGCACGCAAAAACATCCCAGACAACTATGCACAGGAGCTAGTGGTACAAATTTAGTTACAAATTCATTTGGTTTAAAAAAATACATTTGCAGGTAATATTTTCCTCAACAAAAGCATGGAAAGCGGAAATAGGGATCATCAATCCTCATAATCTGAACAGGTACTACTACCATGTGGGTGGTTTTTGTATTTACAGACTTAACTGGTCACTCTTTAGGTCAGCCATGGCTATTGTGTAAACAGCCATAAACCATGCAAGCTGAGCCCTGCCGTCACTGATGATGCATTGGCTCAGCCCTACTGCTTAAAGATTTGCTGCAATAGCAACAACAAAAAAATACCCTCCTTAAAATATTAATATCTATTGAACCTGTAGTAACATGAGGTTCCTCCATCCTGGGCGGTGACTTCTGTGTAGAAGACTTTCATCCAGTGATGCCATGCTGACATCACCCCTGTTAGTTGCCTCTTACGACACGCTGCGAAACGTTGGGTCTATTCTATTCGGTGCCCGAACCCACAGGCCTGTTGTACAGTCAACATTTTTTTCCATTGGGTTTCGGCACAACTAGCGGACTAATGAAATATGTCTGACCGTCAGCATTTTCAATGATCAGCTCTTTGATTTTGTCCTGGACTTTTGATCACAGGCCTAACCATCTGAACAACTGGTTTGGCATCTAGCTTCACATGTAACATAATCTTGTTTTTCAATCCCTAGATTTCCTTGATACAACCTCACACTCTGGGTGACCTTGACAGAATTTACTGCTTTGGCAAGCCTTCTCCTACTAAACAGTTCTGTACTCTCTATTCCCAGCAATGGAATTTCCATCAATCACTACAAATTTACACCTCAGTGTTTTTCTCACACCTGTCCACATTCACATCAGCTTGGACTATGCCAAGTACTTTAATGGGTTCTCAACACCAAATGCATACAATTCTACCTATGACTATCTTTGATGTACATCTTTATCACAGATGTCTTTTTGACTCGCATGTGTGAGTGTATGAACTCGCCCCATAATTTTCCCCCACAAATTTGCAGATCTGTGCTTGATGTCCTAAATAGTCCAAAAATTTCCACCTGTCCGTCTGTCTGTCCCCCGTCTGTGCAAAACTTGAAAGTGGATTAATATCTCAGAACCTATTTCAACTATCACAACCAAACGGTAAGGGTGTATACACATGAGACCTCATAAATGATCAGTGAATGAATTTCGCTTCTAGGTCACAGGGTCAACAAATGTTAGTTTTAAAAAAAAAAATTCACAAAATGTTTTTCTAGGTTATTAATATTGAAAATGATTCTTTGATAGGTGTCAATGAGACGCACATTCTATACAAATTTTGTCAGCCCAAGATCAAGGTCACTGGAGTCTATAAGTCAGTATAGTTACTTTGAAGTGACCTTGACCTTAAACTGAGAGATAGTCTACTTGTTGTATTTAGAGATGATAGATTGATCTTTCATGTATGTTCAGTTTTTGCGTTGAAGGTCAAGATCATGTTAGGCCTTGCAAAAACATACCCGAAATAGATCATCATACAGTAGAATTGCTGTGTGTATTCAATCCATAGTAACATTGGGTTATTTGATCAGATATGCATGAGAGGTCACGTGAGGTCCAGGTCATCCCAATATCAAGGTCACTGAAGGTCTTCATCCCTAGGTCACCATTTTTTGGTTGCATAATTCAACTTTTGCTGTATTTTTATTTGATGGTATATGAGTGTATTTGGAACTGGAGTCCAAAGTCATCTCAAGGTAAAGAGAATAGAAAAATCAGTCGGAATTACTTTGCATTTTAATCCACTGTTTCATTTTATTTTTTTCTGGGCACTCATTTTCATGTTTGTTACACTCATTTGGTGTTTTTCTATCAGTAATTGATTCAGCCCCAATGCTGAAATACTGATAAGTGTAACTCGGATTCGTTTATCCACGCAACCCGTTCAATCATCAACAAAGCTGGAGTCATCGTATGAAGTTTTCACACTTTATTCAGCGTACATCAACAACTGCATTCATTCGCCTTTTCCCTTTTCCTCTCTTACTTTACACAGAGCATCGAATGTATAGTTTTTCTCTTCTCCAGAACACCTTGGAACGATCGAGCATGACACAATTATAACCAATCACAAATAAATTCGTCATCACTGTCTTACGTCATACAACATTCTTTTCGGTCCAAGAATGTTCTCAAATATTTACACCTATCACGAAGCTTCGATCGACAGTAAACAAGCAAATCTAGAGAATTCTGCAATAATATCGACCAACTAAAATTACCAACGTTATACAAAGCTTCTAACAACAACGCAAACTCGAATCAAAGGTAAATACACTCTATTATTGCATACTTTGCAAAACAAAACAATCGGATCTATCGTGTGCGTTTCAGACATGCTATTGTTCGCGTTTCAACGTAACATAACCCCCCCACTCAAGAAGAAATTTACCCAATTTCTTTCAACAACGTTGAAACGTAATGCACAAACTAAGTCCAGAATTAAAACTTATTTCAGTCTGTCTGAGTACTGTCAATGTGCTCAGTTTATCTACACAGAGTCAATGGTTTTCATCTTTAAGTCTGTCTGGATATTGCCAATGTTCTCAGTTCATCCACATAGTCAATGTTCTTTACTCACTCACTCTGCTGAGAAAGTCCGCACCAACATTGTCTGATCCTTTAATAGATTCTACTCGCATGTTAAAGTTCTGCTAGTACATAGCCCATCTCATGATGCGACTGTTCACAAACTTGGCAGAGTTCAAGTAGGTTAGCGGCTTGTGATCAGTCTGTAGCACAAACTTCACTTCTTGAAGGTACAGTTCGAACTTCTGGATTCCCCATATGATGGCGAGGCACTCTTTCTCCATGGTCGAATAATTTTTCTCAGCCCTCGACAGTTTTTTGCTGGCGTAACTGACCAGAAATAGTTTCCCTTCGTGTTCTTGCATCAGTATGGCGCCAATGCCTTCGTCCGCTGCGTCTGTTCTTAAGATGAATTCCTTGGAAGTGTCGGGCAGTCGTAGCACCGGATCCTTCAAAAGGAGGTCGCGCACAGTCTGGTATGCCTTCTCCTGAGACGGTCCCCACTGCACTTGGTTAGGACAGCCTTTCCGCACCAGGTCCGATAAAGGTGCTGTGATGGCTGAGTAGTTCGGTATGAACTCCCTATGATATCCAGCCAATCCCAGGAAAGACCGCACTTGCTTCTTTGTTTGGGGACGTGGAGCGCTCAGAATCTTGGTGACATTTTCTAACAGAAGCCCCTTTTGTCCTTCTTTCAGCGAATTGCCGATAAAGTCGACAATGTCAGTTCCCAGAATACACTTGCTGGGTCTCACGGTCAGGTTGGCTTCTGTGAGACGGTAAAACAGCTCCCTCAAGGTCTGCAGATGCTCCTTCCAGGTCTGGGTGTGGACTAGCAGGTCGTCTCAGTAACACACGACGTTGTCCATCCCTTTGAGCATCTTTCTCATTTCTCTTTTCAGGGTAGCTCCGCTGTTGACCATGCCAAAGGGCATCCTTAGGCACTCCTACGTCCCATCAGGAGTTATAAAAGCAGTCTTTGGTATGTCCTGTTGATGCACGGGGACTTGCCAATAACCCTTGCTGAGGTCAATTTTTGAGAAGATTTTACTTCGCGATAATTGGCGGAAGAGGTCTGCTGCGGTAGGCATCGGCTCGGGGTCGAAGACGGTGATCTTATTAACCTTCCTGTATTCGATGCATACTCTGTTGCTCCCGTCTTTCTTCTTCATGACCATGACAGGGGATGCGTAGGGGGAACTGGACTCCCTGATGATGCCCATCTTCAGCATCTCGTCGATGTCTTTCTTCAAGGATTCACGGGCCATTGTTCGACAGTCTGGTGTAAACTTCGAGTGCTTGCCCTGTCAAAAGTGCACTTAGTCGAATCGCCCAGTCTTGAGGGTTGCCAATTAGAGCTTTCAGCGAACCTTTCGAGTCTCGCCAGATAACTGTCGATCTGGTCCTTCCCGTCGACAAACGCTGGCAATTTTGGAGCTTTGTTGTCACTGTGGCGCGTTCTGCTGTTGCTGGATGCGCGCCATTTCTAGCTGGAACTCAAGACGCTTCAGCTCAAATTCTCTGTCTTCTTGGCGATGCTGCTTTTCTAGTTCTCTTTCTTCACGGCGGCGTTGCTCTTCTAATTCTCTTTCTTTACGCCGACGTTCTTCTCTTTCTTGATGCTGCAGTTCAATTTCTCTTTCTTCACGCCGTCATTGCTCTTCTTGTTCTCTTTCTTGTATTCTCTCCTGAGACTTGACGTACTCCGTCAACTGCTTGCCATTTAGATTCATTTCAATTCCTTTCTGCCAGAATTCAGCTATCTTGATGCTTTTCTGGAAAGTTCATGACTGTTCTGTACCTTTCTAGATTGTTCTAGAACAGCACGCTTTCTGCAGTAGCGCTGATGCTTGTCACTTGTCACCTTCGCTGACGCAGGCCCTGCTGTCCTCATCGTATGCAACGCTGCACCACGCTGGTGTTGATGTATACTCTCCTGTGCTCAAGTAGACGCGACATCCACTCGTCGCTCTCTGTAAAACTGGCGATGTAGCTCCGAGACTGTCCCTTGACGTAGTCTTGTGACAGTCACGTAGTCCTGGTCTGTTGTTCGCTCACGAAGCAACTCTTTGGCGACTACACGCCCTTGCAGTCAACCCGAATCTATGGGGGATGTAGTCCCAGTATGTTGGCCCCTCCCAACGCGTCTTGTTGGCGGCTACCCTCGATGACTGCCTCTCGTAACGTTGACTCGCTTGTTGTAGCAGTTGAACCCTTGGATATGGCGTGAATATCGGCTTGGCCCCCCAAAATGTTACACTCATTTGGTGTTTTTCTATCAGTAATTGATTCAGCCCCAATGCTGAAATACTGATAAGTGTAACTCGGATTCGTTTATCCACGCAACCTGTTCAATCATCAACAAGGCTGGAGTCATCGTATGAAGTTTTTAAACTTTATTCAGCGTACATCAACAACTGCATTCATTCGCCTTTTCCTCTCTTTACACAGAGCATCAAATATATAGTTTTTCTCTTCTCCAGAACACCTTGGAACGATCGAGCATGACGCAATTATAACCAATCACAAATAAATTCGTCATCACTGTCTTATGTCATATAACATTCTTTTCGGTCCAAGAATGTTCTCAGATATCTACACCTATCATGAAGCTTCGATCGACAGTAAACAAGCAAATCTAGAGAATTCTGCAATAATATCAACCAACTAAAATTACCAACGTTATTCAAAGCTTCTTCTAACAACAACGCAAACTCGAATCAAAGGTAAATACACTGTATTATTGCATACTTTGCAAAACAAACAATGGGATCTATCATGTGCGTTTCAGACATACTATCGTTGGCATTTCAACATAACAATGTTAAATATTGCAAGTTCCATAAAGAGCATGTGAATCACATGGGCTTTGCCCTTCTAGTTATTAACTTCATAGGATTTCAAGAACATCTTTTGCAGGTCTAGTTTGCTGCTATCACCGTATTCTGACCCTGGTAACACTGAAAAAAGAAAAATAAGAGAAAATGTCAATAAAACTTCACATGCATGTGATAAGTTACTTGCTCATCTCACAAATATCATTATGAAAGTGACTTTAAAACCCGTTGTAGTAAATGCAACTGCAAAGTTGTGTTGGGCAATAGGCCAGTTTCCAATAAGCAAGAGGCCTTGACCCTGAGTGTTGGAGATCTATCAAGCATAGGCATATGACTCAACAATGTCTTGACACTTGGATTAAGATCAGTGGCGTTTTTCAGGCCTTAATATGCTAGTAGCATTCCACAGCAGCCAGACAGTAGCAAACGGTCTATTTGCATTTTCAATTCAGGAAATAGCATCCAAATGAAGAAACGATGCCAAGTTGGCCCCAGCTCATAGACATATGTTTACCCCACCATCTTGATGAGATATTTCAGACCATACATATACGGTACAGTAAAGAGACATAAAATGAATATCCCTACATGTCCATCCTCTTGATTGTCATACCCCGCATTACTACTGTAAGCCTTCCTGCACCATTGTTACTGTGTGATAGATTGGCCGCGCTAATTGTCCAGCGTTGTTCTTGTAAGGAATGGCCTCGACAATCAAAGAGTTCGATCTATTCAATGGGAGGACTTACGAATTTTGATAGATTTGACGAAAAATGAATGAAGAGACGAGAAAAGCTCATGAATTCAACAGATAACACTTAAAAAATTCCACAGAGCACACAGATTCAATCTTGCAACCTCTGGAAACATTTTATACAGCTTCTTTGTGTTATTATTTTTCAATTAATATTTTCACATTGATATCGTGCAATCTTCCGTGCGCATCATTAAAATCATAAGAAGAAAGAACAACACAATAGGGCACAACATATATGTTTTACTGGTTCACAAGCCCCTAAAACGTAGCACAAAGTGAAAGTAACACAATAGAGAAAGAAAGACTAGAAATAAAGACATAACATAATTCCTACATTTCCTATCGTTGTTCGTGTGATGCGTGTTTAGTTTTCTTTCCTATTCATCTTATCAAACTTATAAGCAGCTAGCATGAAGGTGCCTAATAAGTTTGATAAGGACCCTACGAAATGCAATGGCATAACCAAACAACACGTATAGAACTATTCCGATATTACCATGGCGTGACCAAACATGTAATATCGGATGACGCGCAAGCCTAGTGGTTATAGACAGGACACAGCATATATATCAGCGTGTCACCTATGGAAAACTAAACTTTACCTGCATCAAGAAAAGAATCATGAGAATAATAGTAGCCATAAGCGTGAGTACACGTACATGCTTACATGTTTATAGTACTGTTACATTTTATTACCTTTTGCTGACAGCAAATCCATGTTAGAATTTCTCCTTGGAGATAATAAAGTTTTCTGAATCTGAATCTGAATCTGAATAAGAATCATTTCTCTACTTTTATAAGTTTCCTTCCAGCCAAAAACAGTGACAATCGCTATTGGCAACCATTGCAAAATCTATCATCGCCGGGGAAACTGAGCAAAACAACTACGATTACCTGAGAAACATGGACAAAAAGTTACCAACAAGATTCAGTTACCTGGCTCCGCAATGGCAACATTCGCAGTGCCGTGGCAATGTAAACAATGCTGTGACAACACAGACAAAAAGACTTCTCGCGATGACGTCAGTGCACAGAAGTAATATTTCCTAAATTATTATTTCACCATCGCGGATTTAGAACACTTTTAATAACTTTTCCTACTTCTAAAATTGCAAGAAAATAAAATAGTTTACACAAATTCAGATCCGGTCTTCATGTTGAAGAACGCACAGCTCTAAAAAGATTTGCATGACGTCATTTACCCATTTCTACGTCATTGTAGCTTGTGCAACTTCATAGTAGAAACTCTGTCTCGGTTGCATGCACATTCTACAAGACTAGGCTTATTTCTGTCGATTTTCTGTTGTTGGCTGGTTACAATCAATTATATTTCAAGGTAATTCTTTTGTATACTAACAGACAAGTGAAATAATTAAAGAATAAACTAGATAACTTCAAAGAACAACATGCAGATCTAATTATTATCGATCTGTTTGAACTTGTTACGAATCACAAGTTATTTTCAGATCTATAAACCTATTCAGCAACACATATTATAAGTTCCACTCAAATCCTATAATTTAGAATTTGTTTGGAATAAGATTAACACATGCAATAATAACAAATTGATTTATATTTGTTTCATGCATCAATGTCTTTCTTGCAATATTCAGTTTCTGCATATAATTTACAATAGAAGAATGTCATCTACACATCAGGTTAATCAGTTTTCCGAATATCACTGTCATCACATAGTTTCATCAGGAGATAGCGCATCAGTTTATCATACAAGTCTTAAAAAGTAACTTCACAGTAAGCCTGTAGCTTACACTACCAGGGTAGTTCTGCAGGACAGCATTTGTGAGGAGAATCTGAATGGGAAAAGATCAGGATCTGTAATGGCTCCATCTTCTCGATGAACTATACATCCAAGAAAAAAGTTCATTTCAATTATGACAGCTGCTGTGTGCATGAGATCTTGCCTTCTCGCATCATCATCAAGACAGGATACACATACATTGGCTTCATCAGGCATGTACACACAATCTCAGGCACACACATCCCAGCAGAATAGATGTACATAATATTCATGAAGCTGTTCAGACTGCAAAATTGGAGAGAAAACATAAGAATCTTTACTCACAATCAAACTACTCTAAAGCACTGCAAGTACACTATTTTTACCCGCTTTTCATGAATATAAATCAATACTCTCATCTCGATCCCCTCTTACACACTTAAAACTGCATGATCTTGCCTTCTCGCATTATGAAGACAATACTCGTAGGCTACAATCAGGCACTTACACACAATCTCAGGCAGACTCACATCTCACGTGCAAATAATATACACAAGAATTGAATCTATTAAGGGGTGCAGACCCTGTAAACGTATGTTTCTCGTAGAGCTCTTTCAATAGAGGACTATTGCTTACACACACTAGATTGAAAAGAGAGAGGAGCTGATACAATGGCTCCTAAATATTTGAAGCTATGCAGTGTGTTGAGGGAGTGGCCTTGGACTTTGATGTTCATGTTGATGCCTTTGGTGTTGTTGGTCATCATTTTGGTCTTCTCTGCACTTATTTACATTCCATGGGCTCTGGAGGTGGTGTCAAGCCTCTGTACAAGCTGTTCAAGTTCTTGTTCCTCTCCAGCCAGTACATCAATGTCATCCGCAAAACGGAGGTTGGAGATTGCTCTACCCCCTTTGTTGACTGTGCCTTCGTGATCTGCATCTGACATGATGCACTCTAGGAAGATGTTAAAGAGTGTTGGAGAGAGTAGGCCTCCTTGATACACACCAATTGTTGTTCTGAACCAGTTCCCGATGATGCTGTTGTGGAGGACTACACTGATAGCCTTGTCATACAAGCTTTTGATGACTTCAATAATTTTAGGACTGATGATGTACATCAGCCCTAAAATTATTGAAGTCATCAAAAGCCTGTATGACAAATATTTAGGAGCCATTGTATCAGACAATGGGTCCTGACAGGAAGTCCTCTCGAGAATTGCGCAAACGACTGCTGCCCTGACAAGGTTGAAGCCCATTTGGAAAGACAGGACCATCAGTCTACATTCCAAGGTAAGGCTGCTGCGCTCCCTTGTCATCTCCATCTTCCTATATGCTTGCGAAACATGGATCCTCACAATAGATCTACAATGAAGAATACAAAGCATGGAGATGAGGTGCTACAGAAGACTTCTGGGCATTTCCTATACCCAGCACATCACCAACAATAAAATTCGACAGACCACGACACAAGCCATTGGACAACATGATGACATGCTCACAGTGGAGAAACGGAAACTCCGATGGTATAGTCACGTCACCAGAGCATCAGGCCTTGCAAAAACCATCCTGCAAGGCATGGTGCAAGGAGGCAGAAGAAGAGGGAGACAGAAAAAGAGGTGGGAGGACAACATTCGAGAATGGACTGGTTTGACACTGAACAAAGCCATGAGGGTTGCTGAGGACAGAAAGATGGAATATGCTGGTTAAACGATCATCTGTGGTGCTCCAACAACCTTTGAGTTATGGGATAGAATAGGTATGAAATGAGTAGTTTTCTACACATGACAGGTAAATAAGGGTACACAAATCTACATCAATCTTTTTATTAAAGTAAAATTTGTTTATTTAAAATGCACAGGTATCATTGTATCATTTCTAGGGAATTCATGTAAGTTTGAGCAAAATATTTCAATGGAATTTACTGGTAAAAATGTGATGCACTTTGAAATTTTCTACCCACAAGATGTAGCAAAGGTTAGTGCCATCATTTCAGTTTTTCTGGTCACTTATTTACATTTAGAATATTGCAAGTTCACTAGGAGCATGCCATATGGGTTTGACCTTCTTTTTTTTTATTGTCTTTAGCTATTATAATAAAAAATATGTATATATTTGTGTTATTAAATTTATTTATTTAGAGTGTTGCTGTTATTATTATGTTATTATTATTTTTTTTAGGTAGTGGGGAGGGAGGGGGGAGAATCTTGGTATGGAGTTGTTTTGTGCGTAACCAAAGTCTACAATTGATCAGCATGATTTGTAAATGTGTGTGGTTGTCTGGAAATACATTTAAATGATTTGTCATCTTGTATTTGCTGTTGTTCTGTTCTGTGTGTATGAATAAAACATAATAGAACATATTTATTTTAAAGATTTACAATTGTGTGTGGGTGTCTGGAAATACATTTGAATGGCATGCCAACTTGATTTTTGTTTTTTTCACTCAGAAGAAAGGTGTGTGTGAAAAATCAGAGCTGGACATGGTGGTCTTGGAATATAACAGGGAGTTGGCTGATAATCTCACCAAATTGGAGTCACATGTGCCACAGGTTCATGTTTTATTGTTTTTGCTTTTGTCGTTAATTGCACCAAAGTGAATCTACATGCCTCAGGTTTATGTTTTATTATTGTTCTTGCTTTTGTTATTGTAGCGATGTCTGGTTAATAATGTAATATATTGATCACAGTATATGTGTTAAAAGACAAACTCTAAATACACTTAATTGATTTGTGCAATTTGATCTGTAGGGGTAAAGTATGGTAAAGTATGTGTTCTTGTTGTCAAATTATTTTGCATTATTGACATTTAAATTAATTAGTTAATATTTAACAGTGTAACACTGCAGCTCTGTGAATGAGTTTCTTTTCACTGAGCTGCAGTCTAAATACTTCTTTGAAAAAAACAACATTTTTTTCATACTTTACAGCAATTCCATCTACTTAAGCAATGGTCTGGGTTAGCGCAGGCATCAAATGATACGGTAACATCATGGGACACAGGTGTGGATTTTGGTGTTCTAAAGTATGTTGGGGTCAAGTCTGTTCAAATCCCAGAGGGTTTTGTAAGTATATTATTTAACTCATTAATTTATTAATTGATTTATCTTTGTGATCCATTCTTGTTGTTGTGTTTGTGACTTGCCGAGCTTTACGTTTTTCTTTTGTGGATTGGACTAGTTTGATATGATTCCTTGACTTCATTGTTTCTTTTTCGTATTCTTTGAACAATAAAACTAGTGAGCTACCCTGTGAAACAAGAGATTTTTTTATACTATATATGCTCCTTTCCCACGGTCCCATGGCCAACTAGTCACATCTCTGGAATGCCCAATGGAGGTGTTAGGTTACCATAAGCAGACTTCGCCTGCATTCCAGCAGCAGGTTAGTGATAGGATAGTAAAGTGGGTGGGCTGAGAACTTATTTTGATTTTTGACACTTTATTGTCCCTTTTTATTGGGAATTTCTGTGCCGCCTCGCCTGGGGAAGGCGTAGTAGCAGCCTGTGGAACGCCCAAACCCAACCTTTATCTAATACAGTAAAACCTCCGTTTTGAGACCCTCTCTTAAACGACCCTCTAACATACAACCGGAAAAAAATTCACCGATGGTTTGTACTATATAAACGACCTCTCTTAAACGACTACCTCTAAAACGCGACTTGTGACCTTCAAATAATTAAATTTTACGACCTAGCATCTGAAAAAATTCAGATTCCAAAGCAATACTATATTTGTGCGCTTGAAGAAAACAATTTCGTTTACAACTTTTAACAGCAAATGATGCATTAAAACAGCTTGAAATACTCAAGGAGCTGACCAGATTTGCCCTGAGCAGGGGCCTGTCAGATCTTGCCGACACCATGTCTGGTGTTCAAAGTGACATACTAAGAGAACATGTACGGGTGGGGGTATCATGCAAACGAACAGAAATAACAGCTTTCTTAAAAAAACAAAACAAACTATTTAATGATTGAATAAAAATAATTACAACAATATTAATGGGGTAATCTTATAAATAGTTATAACTCCAAACATGCACTCAGCACTTACATACACTTTTAAACAACTATCATACCAACATTGATTTTTTATTTTGTAAATAATGAGGAACAGGAAGATATTGACTGTATTGGTTGTGAGACAGAGTTTAATCTATATTTCTGAAAGATGGTAGATGTTCCCTATACTTAATGGTATGTGTACTTTTTGTACATGTATTTATTTTACTTAATTAATTTTCTAAATGTCTTTTTCCAAAATGTCCTACCTCCTTTTTAAGACCCCTCCAATTTAAGACCTCATTTTAATGGCAATTTAAAGGTCATAAAACTGAGGTTTTACTGTATTATTATTATTTGTATTTATTTTATTTTGCTGGTGGAGCAATCCGGAATACCAGGAGAAAACCCCTGACAGATTGTCCGATTCGAAAGTAAATAATATTCGGAAAAGCATAATGCCCTGAGGCAGAATCAATCCCACACCTGCATGTCAGGTGCCATTGGTTTCTAGCTTGTTGACAAGGCAAGTTAGTCCTGCTTTATACCACATGGTAACAACAATCGTTCAGCAAGATTCAGCTAGCCGTGACTAAATGGTGGGAAAAAAAGGTTGAAAGTTTCTGAATTAATTTTTGTCGCAGTACTAATTAACACTGTGCTTACTTGTAATTACCTTCAAGTTGTTGACATTATTGAGCACCAATATACCACTGAAGCCAGCAGTAATTACTCAGTGACCTAGTGCATAGTGATTAATTTCTTAGTTCTTCATCGATGTATTGACTGTAACAAAAGTGTCAACATAATTTTCTAGGTCAAGGTCAATTAAAACCTGAATCAAAAGTTACTATTACTTGGAGTTCTATATCTATCTGTTTATGCATTTCAGTATCTATGGAATACCATGTAATAATGATGCTTTCACTGTGAGAGTAAGTGTGTGTGTGGGCATGTAGAAACAACATTACTCTGACATACACTTGAAACTCTACATGGTTTCTTTTGACTTTTTTTGACGGCCCCATTATCTTGACGTCAAAATAGTGCTCCTTAGAGTTACAGCTGTTTTATGCTTAGGGTTAGATTTAGGGTTTGGGTTAGGGGTTTGGGTTAGGGGTTAGGGATAGCTTGAAAAAATTGAAAATGTCTCAGGTTCCGAACCTAGGTTGTTGAACCTTTTGGGGAAAGAAATAAGTTCGAAATCTGAGATCTTGGAAAACAATTTTTTGAACTTTCATGAACCTTCCAATTAACACAAGCTCTTTGGCACATCATCTGACTGACCACACAACAGAGTACAATCCGGGACGACCGGAGATGGGAAAGAATGGTCCTAGTGCGCGCTGGCTGTGTTTGTGTAGGCGGCACTCACACGTCTAGGACATAGCTGGCACTCACACGTCTAGGACATGAAAGTCAGCATGCGATGGAATGCGTGCTTGCACAGGCTAGACCTTGGTGTATACTCTTATCCGAAGGAGTAGGGGGTGCTTGCCAGTAATCATGGTCAGGTTATTTTTTTCGGCATTCCAGGTCATCATCCGGTTTGGAACCACTGCAACACTCAATGCTTTTAATGTTTTGCCGTTGACTACACCACGTGACTGCGTCCCCAAATATGTTCTGCTGATTCCTTATGTAAGAGTGTTCGGACAGTAAAATGCTAAATGACTCAATGTTCAATAAATTTATATTGGTAGGTACTGAGGTCAGGGGTCTGGGTCTGAGACCCTCATCAAGTTTTAGCATGAAGGCCAAAGGCTGTTAGCCTATATGCCGAACTATGCTATGCTAAGCTATAAAGAGAGACTTGAATCTCAAGCTGTCAGCTTACGAGGTTTATAAAATCTTGCACAACAAATATGATCCTAAATCCACAAGTACACTACTAACAAAAGTTGGTGGCACCCTAACACTGGTCACAATTTTAAACTGGTTGAGGACTGTGTTAATACTAACATTATTATACAAGCACTTAGTTACCAATAGAATCACTAATATGTGGAACAGTCTGCCAAATGAAATTGTCACTGTTGGTTTCTAGATTCCAAAATGTATTCCACTGATCTGCAAATTGGGAATAGGCAACATTTTTTTTCAAGTGGTTGATGCCTGATGTTCCGATCAAAGTTTAAAATAAGTGTGCTCCAAGCACGTTATCAAGAGGGTAAGAGGTTTAACAGCCTATGATGCCAGCTATACTATACTATAGTTTGACGATTATTGGGATTGACCATGTCCCAGATGTGTCCATTTCTAATAATTATATGACTAATAGGCCTAGTTTAGGCTAGGTTTTGTAGACGTGCCCTCCAAAACTAATTCATAAAACCAATCTGTATAGTCCAGTTTAAGGTGCACTTCAAATGGTGTACCTTAAAATTTGCTTTTATTTACCAGTGGCAGCATGTTTGGGGAAGGCAGTGACAGTGATTTGGAAGAAATAGAATTGTCAGCCTCAGAAGGTATGTAATAAAACTGTATCTATTACATGTCAGTTGGCAAAATAAATTCCTGTTATCCTGTTAATTCCTGAGTTCGTTATAGAATCACTGCCTTCACTCTGTGGATTGCTGACATCTTGGTGCATCATAGTGTTCGTGCCTTGTACAACATCATGGATTCTGCGTTTCTGCAGCAAACCGGACAAAAATGGTTGTCAGAGATAACTTGTGCTATCCTCCTCATGTGTATAATGTGATTCGGGAATTAGGCATCCTACATGTTCACCTACAAGGAGTAGATGCTATGCACCGACTATGGCATCACTTGCCACCAGCAGTGATCGCTACCCCTGGATCTTGCCTCAGCCATCCATCAGCTGCTATACACAGTCTTGTGCCTATGTCCTTTTTGAAGTCACCACTGCCTGCTGTCGAAGTCTTGTCCACCTTGCCACTGTTGTCATTGCTGCCTGTTATAGGTGGCACTCTTTCTGCTGTTGTTGTTGTCTGTAAAGAGTAACATGTCCTCCTTGCTGCCGTTGTTGTTGCCTGTAATGGGTGATATTTCCTCTATGCTGCAGTCATCACTGCCTTGGTCCTGATTTGGCTCAGAAGAGTCCGCTGGATCTAAAGCAATAACCATGTAATGTTATGTAATGTCGTCGCTGCCTGTTATGGGTTGCACTTCCTGTTTGCTACCTTTGCCGCAGCCTATCAATAATGGCACCTTTTTTATGCTGCCTCCTCCCCGCTGCAGTTACCGTTGCCTGTAATGGATAACATCTCCATGCTGCTGTCATCGTTGCCTGCAATGGGTAACATCTCCTCTATGCTGTAGTCATTGCTGCCTGTCATGGGTGGCACCACTTCTATTCGACTGGCTGTTATGGGTGACACCTCCTCCATGCTGCCGTTGTCTCCGGCCTGTTATGGGTAGCACCTCCATGCTGCCATCATTGCTGTCTGTCAAAGGTGACCTCATGCTGCCTTCATCGCTGCCTGTCGTGGGTTTCACCTCCTCCCCTCAGTCGTCGCCTGTGACTACAGTTTCCGCTTTTCCGTTGCTGCCTGACTTTCTGTCTGGTCGGGACTGTACTGGATTACTAGATTCCCATTCTGACGTCTGATCCTGGATAAAACGTTAAAGCTCAATGATGATAAAACAGAGGTTCTCCTGTTCAAAAACACCAGAACTGCCTTAGCTTGTCCCTTGCCTACCTCTGTAAGTGTAGGAGAGCATGAAATTTTTTTCTCAGTCGGCTAGAAATCTTGTTTTTTTTATGTCAAGTGACATGACACTTGACTTCCATGTTGCACAAGTTTGTAAATCAGCGTATGCTGCCTTGCATCAGATCAGCTCCATTCGCTGCTATTTGACCCTTCCAGCAACCATCACCTTAGTATGTGCTTTAGTCTTGTCTAGGCTAGACTGTTGTAATGCCCTACTGGCTTCCTGCCTGAGACCCTTTGGGGTCATGAGCAATCTTGCCACTGTAGATTGTTCTAACCTATAAAGGGAAAAGTGAACGCCCCAGTTGAAAACCTGTCTTTCCTTTGTAGGCAAGACCGATTCACTGCGGCAACAGTACCCCCGTTGGAGTGCCGGGGGTTTCAGTATAAATAGTATCCCCACTTTATGGAAATGTAGTGCTTTAAATTCCCACTGTCGCTGTCTTCCTCATTTACTCTTTCCCATTCCTGCTCTGTCCTCTCACTCTGCTATACTATCTTCTTCTTCGCTGGATCAGTGGCCTACCTTTTTTCTTGAAAACTCTTCCTGGACAAGACTCCTTGTTTGTGTATGAGGTCTGTTGGATCAGCTTGGGAGTGTTGGACGCTTTCTGCCGGGTGGTCACTAGGGCTTCCTATGATGTTATTATTTAGCAATATAGGCATTATATATGTATATGTTTTGTTGATAATTTATAATAATGTTTGTATTCTATTTTGGTTTTGTAACCAGGGGTTCGAGTAGTTGGGGTAAAGCCTCAGCCGTCCCCTGCGGGGGATGTCTTTATTGTAAAGTGACTGGCCGGTGGAGGGCATTCAATTTTCCCACTAGGGTTGTTTCAGCAGATCTTTTATGCGGATCGGGGGTTGCCTGATTTGGCTCGGAAGAGTCCGCTGGACCTAAAGCAACAATCAATCAATCAATCAATTCCTGCCTGAGTCATCTCATAGACAAACTACAAAAAGTCCAGAATTGTGCTGCTAGGCTAGTCTTCAGGGCAAAAAAGCGCGATCACATCACTCCACTACTCCGTAAGCTTCATTGGCTACCCATAGAGGCCCGCATTAAATACAAACTGTCCGTACTGTGCCACAATTTCTTCTCTGGAACCTTCCATTCATATCTGTCAGATCTGCTGTCTGTCTATGTTCCTTCTCGCACTCTTTGCTCGTCTTCTGACTCTCGCACACTCTGCATGCAAAAAACTAACACCAAAATGTACGGAGAAAGGGCATTCACCTATTGTGCACCCAGAAAATGGAACACTCTTCCAGCCAACATCAGACACAAGTAGACCACACCCTCATTCAAGCAAGCTCTAAAATCTCACCTCTTCAAACTCTACTATCCTGACTAAATCCTTTATCAAAATCTACTAAATCTACTAAATCTTTATCAGTACAACTTATGTTAATCTGATGAATAAAAATTGATGCAACAACAACAACGATTAAATCCTTAATTCTCCTCGCCTTGTGGCGCAGTGGATTAGTTGCTGGTTTCCTATGCCGAAGGTTGCAGGTTCAATTCCCGCAAGGGGCGAACGTATGTGACTTAGATACGAGATTATTGAGGTCACCGAGGGTTTTCTCTGGGCACTCCGGTTTTCTCCCTCCCTTCAATAATGGTACTGGACGCAGTCAATATTAAAAACAAAATTCAAAAATAAAAATTCGATTTTCTTTCCATCTTCCAATAGCGATCTTCCTGCCTTTACCTGTTTGAATGATGGATGTGTGTATTTGTTGTGTGTGTGTGTGTGTGTGTGTGTGTGTGTGTGTGTGTGTGTGAGGATGGATGAGACAGGTGAGCGTGTATGTTGGTACAGATCGCCGCGCTTTGAGCCTGATTGATTTGGGGAAAGGCGCCTTTATAGCATCCATTATTATTATTATTATTATTATTATTATTATTATTATTATTATTATTATTATTATTATTATTCTATAGACCCTAGCCCCAACACATATTTGTTCTGCTTTTAGCTATGCTTGTGGATTTTGTTGTGATTGTGATGACTTGTTTGCAGAAGGTTAACTTATAGTTTATGTATTGTTTGATTTTGCATGTGGGTTTTTCTCATTGTATAATTTCTAATGCAATATTGTAATTTGTTTCATGTTTGTTTCATTCTTTTCATGTAAAGCGCTATGCGTTTGTTTATAAAATGACAGGTAATAACGCTATATAAATGTCCATTATTATTTTTCATGAAGACTTATTGTTGTGCTCTCCCTCTTATGAAAAACTCTCAAAAAAAAGAAAGTATGTTTGCTTGTTTGTTTAGTGCACATCCTTTTGTTATTGACTTGAGAGCTGGTGAAAATTTTGACTGTATTTTGGATAAAAAAAGAACATTATATTTTTTACTAAAACCTGGTTGACGCCTGTAGGAGACGAAGCCATCATTCAGTCCATCACACCATCTGGATATGTTTTCTTCATTCCCCTGGCCCTTAAAGGGTGGAAGCGTTGGTATCATCCATAGGAATTCTTTCTGCATTTCATTTTCTCAGTACCTGCCTTTTGTCCATGACTGTTTTGTTTGTGGAAGCTCTGACTCTTACCCTTCACAGTCAAACATCATCTTCATTCTCATCTGCCGTCCCCTCAAGCTCGGCTCCAGGTGCTGGGGGTGGACCCCAGCCTCTCTTTGGCTGGTTGACTAAGCTAACCCACCCCTTTTTCTTCCCTTTTGTGTTACTTCTGCCTTTCCCGTCCTTTCACCAGGGAAAAATAATTGAAGACATTTTTGACTCGTTGATCCAACTTTTTCTTGTTCGAGAACTGCTTCTTTATCCCACATTGATATATCGATCTGTGATCCCTCCCTACTTTTGGACTTTAAATGGACAGTTTTAGAGGATCTTCATGGCAGTGATCATTTTCCGGTTCTATTAAAATATGATTCAGAACCTTGAGCAAACTCATGGCAGGTGGAATCTGAAACAAGCCAACTGGAATCTGTTTTCCAACCTGTCTGAGATTCAGTTACATTATAAGAAACAGGAATTTTCACATACCATGATTGATTGATTGATTTATTATTGCTTTAGGTCCAGCGGACTCTTCCGAGCCAAATCAGGACCGGACAACCCCCGATCCGCATAAAAGATCTGTTGAAACAACCCCAGTGGGAAAATTGAATGCCCTCCACCGGCCAGTCACTTTACAATAAAGACATCCCACGCGAGGGACGGCTGAGGGTTGACCTCAACTACGCGAACTCCCCGATTACAAAAACAAAATAGAATACAAACATCATTATAAATCATCAACAAAAAACATACATATAAAATGCCTATAGTGCTAAATAGTACATTCATAGGAAGCCCTAGTGACCACCCGGCAGAAAGCGTCCAACATTCCCAAGCTGATCCAACAGACCTCATACACAAACAAGGAGTCTTGTCCAGGAAGAGTTTTCAAGAAAAAAGGTAGGTCATTGATCTAGCGAAGAAGAAGATAGTATAGCAGAGTGGTAGGACAGATCGGGAATGGGAAAGAGCAAATGAGGAAGACAGCGACAGTGGGAATTTAAAGCACTAAATTTCCAGAAAGTGGGGATACTATTTATACTGAAACCCCCGGCACTCCAACGGGGGGAACTGTTGCCGCAGTTAATTTGTCATGCCTACAAAGGCAAGACAGGTTTTCAACTGGGGCTTTCACTGTACCCTTTATAGGTTAGAACAATCTACAGTGGCAAGATTGCTCATGACCCCAAGGGGTTTCACATACCATAGACCCAATACAGCTCTGTGATGATATCCTTGAGAAGATACACTTATCTTACAAGGGGAGTAAGACTTGTAGATAGATGGGGCGTTACCGTTCGTTAATTAGATCCAAATTAGACTATGGTTGCATTGTTTACAATTCTGCTGGAAAGTCTTATCTCAAAATGTTAGATCCAGTTGCTTACCAGGCACTACGCATTGCTTTGGGTGCATTTAGCACCTCCCCTTGTAAAAGCCTTTACGTAGAAGCTAATGAACCTCCGCTGGAGCTGAGACGTATAAAATTATCACTGAATTACTATTTAAAATTAAAAACTGATCCTATGTATCCCGCTTATGACTGTATTCTCAAACCAGATATTGTGCAGAAATTTGAGGCCAAGCTGAACGAAATTCCTCCATTTGGCATCAGAATGCAGGCTCATTTGAATAAAGCAGGCATTGAGGTTGCTTCCTTCAACGATGATAAGCTTCGGACTGAAGCTCCTCCATGGAAATTAAGTAATCCAAACATTAACTGGCAGTTGTCCGCTTTCCTCAAAAAGACTAGCTCTAAAACTGTCTATAGACAACTTTATTTAGAACAGTGTTCTTTGTACCCAGGTTATGAAAAACTTTTCACGGATGGATCAAAGAAGGATAATTCTGTCGCTGCTGCTTCGGTCTCTGAAAGAGACTTTGATTATCCCCTGCAACAACGATTACCTGACTTTTGTTCTGTATACACTGTGGAGCTGAAAGCAATTTTACTGGTGTTAAAGCAAGTTTATCAGTAAAAAAGATCTTACTTTTTAATCATTTAATCATTTCTGATTCATTGTCGGCACTCCAGGTCATCTCCACGAAAAAACTATCACATCCGTTCTGAGCAGAAATACATGACCTCCACACTAAACTTGTGTCTGACGGGAAAAAGATTGTATTTTTGTGGGCTCCATGCAGGTCACATGGGGATACAAGGGAACACAATAGCAGATCAGGCAGCAAAAGAAGCATTAGATCATGATATGCCATCTCAAATTTTTCAGTTTTTCCTTATTCTGACCTTCCCAGCTTGACTAGATCTTACTGTCCAAAAACCTGGCAAGAACAATGGTCCGGCAAAACTAACAACAAACTTTTTCAAATGTTACCAGACCTCTCTGATCCGTTGCCAAACTCCGCTCCCATGCGGAAAGACGAAACTGTGCTTACCCAACTGCACATTGGACACACTTATGTGACCCACGGTTTTCTTCTCAGAGGGGAGGAACCACCTTGGTGTCATGGCAGTGATCAGATATTTTCAGTTCGACATTTTTTAACTGAGTGCTGCGATTTGATTGAAGAAAGAGAACATATGATTAATACATCAGATTTAACGAAAATTTTTTTAAAGAGGTTGCCTGTAAAAGTTTGTTTGAATATAAGAGTGACAGGCTTGTTTTTTTAATATTTTAACCATTTTATAATATTTTAAGATAACGTTTCTCTGGTCCTGATTTGGCTCAGAAGAGTCCACTGGACCTAAAGCAATAGTCATGTAATGTAATGTAATGTCCTTTCACCTATATTCTATTTCACCCTAAATCCCTTTCCACTAACTTTGCAGCTTTTCCCTTTTCTTTCTTCTGTCTTACTGGTTCTTTCTATCCCTTCTTTCTCTCCAAAACTCTTCTCCATACAGGCAAGCCTGTGTTGGTCTCACATGGCCAGAGGCTGGATGGTTGTGGCCTGTCTAACAATTTTACAGTCTTGAATGCGGGAGGGGGGGGGAGGGGGGAAGGAAGTCTGGCATGAGGGGTGGCCCCAGGCCTATGGATGTCACTGACCATCCATTGTCCCTTCCCTAGCATGGCAGCTCTCCTAGGGTAACCGTTTATTTTTGCCATCATTGAGCCTACCCTTCAATGACCACACAAAAAACAAAAAACAAAAGAACCTATGACAGACAGGACAAGGATATTGGACACGAATCTGACAGCGATACTGAAACTAGATGCACAGTCAAGGAATCTGGCCTTTTCAAAACAAAACTGTACCAATGAAAACCAAAAGATTTCCCCTTTTGTCCTGGAAAAGTAGTTTGAGGGAGTATCCAGACAGATCAGGGACATTAAAAGACTAAAAGACTACGAGATGGAAGTTTCTTAGTGGACTGTCCCACAGAAAGGACTTCCGAACAGCAGCGATCTAGGAGTTGAGACCGCACACTCAACTCCTCTAAAGGAGTTGTGCGGTCATCTCAGTTTGATGGTCTGACTGAGACAGAAACAAAAGATGGCTTGGCTAAGCAGGGAGTTACTGAGGCACATAGCGTCTTGAGAAAAGACAAGGTTGGAAACAAAGTACTTACAAATACTCTGTTTTTGACCTTTTGCACACCTGAAGTGCCCAAAGGAGTGGTCATTTGTTATGAAAGTGTTCCTGTTTCCATATTTGTATATTTGCCACTGCGTTGTTTTAAATGCCAAAGGTATGGTCAAGGTAGCTATCTATCCTATCCTATCCTGTCCCGTAACCCGAAGGTCGTAGGGGCACCACAGATGATCATTTAACCAGCATACCCCATCTTTCTCTGTCCTCGGCAGCCCTGATGGCTTCACTCAGTGTCAAACCAGTCCAATCTCGAATGTTGTCCTCCCACCTCTTTTTCGGTCTCCCTCTTCTTCTACCTCCTTGCACTGTGCCTTGCAGAATAGTCTTTGCAAGGCCTGATGATCTGGTGACGTGGCCATACCATCAGAGTTTCCGTTTCTTCACCACTGTGAGCAGGTCATCGTGTTGTCCAATGGCTTGTGTGATGGTCTGTCGGACTTCGTCGTTGGTGATGTGTTGGGTATAGGAAATGCCCAGAAGTCTTCTGTAGCACCTCATCTCAATGCTTTGTATTCTTCGTTGGAGATCTGCTGTGAGGGTCCATGCTTCGCAAGCATGTAGGAAGCTGGAGATGACAAGGGAGCGCAGCAGTCTTACTTTGGAATGTAGACTGATGGTCTTGTCTTTCCAAATGGGCTTCAACCTTGTCAGGGCAGCAGTTGTTTGTGCGATCCTGGAGAGGACTTCCTGTCGGGACCCATTGTCTGATACAATGGCTCCTAAATATTTGAAGCTATTCACTGTGTTGAGGGATTGGCTTTGGACTTTGATGTCCGTGTTGATGCCATTAGTGTTGTTGGTCATCATTTTGGTCTTCTCTGCACTTATTTCCATTCCATAGGCTCTGGAGGTGGTGTCAAGCCTCTGTACCAGCTGTTCAAGTTCTTGTTCCTCTCCAGCCAATCCATCGATGTCATCTGCAAAACGAAGATTGGAGATTGCTCTACCTCCTATGCTGACTGTGCCTTCATGGTCTGCAAGAGCATCTTACATGATGCGCTCTAGGAATATGTTGAAGAGTGTTGGAGAGAGTTAGGCATCCTTGACGCACACCGATTGTTGTTCTGAACCAGTTCCCGATGGCGCTGTTGTGGAGGACTGCACTGGTAGCCTTGTCATACAGGCTTTTGATGACTTCAATAATTTTAGGGCTGATGTTGTACACTTTCAATGTTGCCCATAGAGCTGCATGCATGGGGGGCAAGGTAGCTAGGCATGCAGAAACACACCGACCTGTTTCAAGTATGGGGGAGATTTCCATGGCGAACAAAGCTGTAATTCTCCAAAGTGCTATAATTGCAAGGGAGATCATCCTGTGTCATCAAAGTCTTGCCCTGCTTGGATCAGAGAGGCTGAGATTTAAAAAAAATCAGAACAAGAAAGTTGCTCATTTCCAGAGGCGAGAACGATATGAGACTATCAACCAGTGTGATACGAACAAATCAAGTTTTGCTGAAGTGGCTTCAACAAACACTTAGCCAAATATGCTAAAATCTATCTTATACATCTCTGTTGCTGATAAATCTGCTTAATTCTTTCAGAGAATTCAGAAACCATCCTAATGCAGATTTATTAGCAACAGAGATCATGGATGAGATAGATTTTAGCATATTTGGCAAAGTGTTTGCCTGCTTGGGCTCGACCTCTGCTGATTACTAGAGGCAACACTAATTTTCTCTTTATTCACTACAGACATTTTTCTAGCGTTT
Source organism: Oncomelania hupensis (assembly GCA_036898135.1). Lineage (NCBI taxonomy): Eukaryota > Metazoa > Mollusca > Gastropoda > Littorinimorpha > Pomatiopsidae > Oncomelania > Oncomelania hupensis. The sequence goes on from CM072513.1 coordinate 42,600,706, forward strand.
GTGTCATTTCTTTCAGAAAATTCAGAAACAATCCTAGACACAAACGCTAGAAAAACGTGTGTTGGATAGTGAATAAAGAGAAAGTTAGTGTTGCCTCTGTAGTAATCAGCAGAGGTCGACCCTAAGTGGGCCGACTACCACTAAGACAATGCCACCTTCTCAGTTGAACGCGCCGGCATCCGCGTCCAAAAGCCGTTACCACACCTCTACACCCTGTTGAGCAAGGGAGGACGTCTGGTCTACAACTTCCTTCCTCCTCACCCCATCAAGGTTGAACCTCTTCAGCTGGGGCCGTCCAGCGGTCAAGGAGCTCAGCCCTCTTCAAGGACTCACAATAGGCCAGGACCATTGTCTTCCAAAAAAGACATTCATTCAAATCGTTTCACCTCCCTGGAGGTAGAATCAGTTGACATGGAGGAGTCACCCTCACAGGGGTCAGCACCTCCATCTCCAGATAAAAAATAATCTGTTATAATTAAGGAGAAACTTAAGAGTAAAAAATTGCTTGAAATAAAACATACTACTTTTATTTCTTCCTATCATAACATTTTTAATACAATGGAACATTAGAGGCCTTAAAGCCAACTATGAACAGTTGCTCCTGCTTACTAAAAACTGATCATGTTTAATTTGTCTACAGGAAACTCTTCTGAGTCCTGATAAAATACTTCAGTTGTCTGGATACTCTTGCTTGCAAGGCAATGTTTCTCGTGGGAATGCTTTATGTGTTCAGTCAGACATTTTATTTAGCCCAGTTACATTGACCACACCCCTGGAGGCGATTGCTGCTCGAGTATCTTTCCAAAAACCTGTAACAGTATGCTCCTTATATTTATCTCCTTCCAAAACCATATGCAAAGCTGATTTAATAAACTTGGTAGACCAACTCCCATCTCACTTTGTGAGTGTTGGGAATCTGAACGGTCACTCCCCCAGATGTGGAAGTGACCATCAGAATCCCCAAGGCAAAATTTTGGAGAATGTTGTTGATGACCTCAGCCTTTATATTTTTAATTAAGATTCCCCTACCTATTGTAGCCATATAGAAACATTTTCTAATTTAGACCTGGCCATCTGTGACCCTTCTCTTTTTTGGACCTGGATTGGAAACCTCATTTGGATCTCTGTGGGAGTGATCATTTTCCAATTTTTCTAAAGTTTCTAGAAGATCAATCTGATGAGCCCCAGCGGCGCTGGAATTTCAAAAAAGTAGATCGGTAACAATTTAGACACTCAACAGCTTGTCGAATTACAAGGTGGGCCAATAAAATGTTACCACTTTTTAATCATAAATGTTTTTTTTTTGGAGAACGTTTTTGAAAATTGTATTCACAAAAATGCGTAAATTATTATTTGATACCAAACCTAATCAATTTTTTCACTGAATTTCCTCAAAGAATTATTTCCTGGAGATAGTCGTATATCATGGCTCACTAACAACTCATGGCCTGCCAACTCTCTCAATCTTTTCCATGCAGACTACTTCCTATGAGGGTACATGAAGAGGAGAGTGTATTACAACAACCCACAGACCATTGAGGCCCTGAAGACCAACATCCCATCATGAAATTTGGAGAATCCCACTTGAGATGTGTAGCAATATCATCACAAACTTTATTGTGCGTGTTGCAACTGTAATCCAGAAAAGAGGAGCGCGGATTGAGCATACCATCAATTATTAAACTGTACAGAACGAGTGAAAAAGTGGGAAACCTTTGGTCCTATCCTATCCTATCCTGTCCCGTAACCCGGAGGTCGTAGGGGCACCACAGATGATTGTTTAACCAGCATACTCCATCTTTCTCTGTCCTCAGCAGCCCTGATGGCTTCGCTCAGTGTCAAACCAGTCCATTCTTGAATGTTGTCATCCCACATCTTTTTCGGTCTCCCTCTTCTTCTACCCCCTTGCAATGTGCCTTGCAGAATGGTCTTTGCAAGGCCTGATGATCTGGTGACGTGGCCATACCATCGGAGTTTCCGTTTCTTCACCACTGTGAGCAGGTCATCGTGTTGCCCAATGGCTTGTGTGATGGTCTGTCGGACTTTGTCGTTGGTGATGTGTTGGGTATAGGAAATGCCCAGAAGTCTTATGTAGCACCTCATCTCCATGCTTTGTATTCTTCGTTGTAGATCTGCTGTGAGGGTCCATGCTTCGCAAGCATATAGGAAGCTGGAGATGACAAGGGGAGCGCAGCAGTCTTACTTTGGAATGTAGACTGATGGTCTTGTCTTTTCAAATGGGCTTCAACCTTGTCAGGGCAGCAGTTGTTTGTGCGATCCTGGAGAGGACTTCCTGTTGGGACCCATTGTCTGATACAATGGCTCCTAAATATTTGAAGCTATTCACTGTGTTGAGGGATTGGCCTTGGACTTTGATGTCTGTGTTGATGCCATTGGTGTTGTTGGTCATCATTTTGGTCTTCTCTGCACTTATTTCCATTCCATAAGCTCTGGAGGTGGTGTCAAGCCTCTGTACCAGCTGTTCAAGTTCTTGTTCCTCTCCAGCTAAACCATCAATGTCATCCGCAAAACGAAGATTGGAGATTGCTCTACCCCCAATACTGACTGTGCCTTCGTGATCTGCAAGAGCATCTGACATGATGCGCTCTAGGAAGATGTTGAAGAGTGTTGGAGAGAGTAGGCATCCTTGACGCACACCGTTTGTTGTTCTGAACCAGTTCCCGATGGCGCTGGTGTGGAGGACTGCACTGGTAGCCTTGTCATACAGGCTTTTGATGACTTCAATAGTTTTAGGGCTGATGTGGACAGATTTGGTATCAAATGATAATGTGGTGCTTCCGTGACATTTCTGTGAAAAAAATTTTGAAAACGTTTTCATTGTAAAAACTAAAGACAATTAAAAAGTGGTAACATTTTATTGGCCCAGCCTGCTCCAATGACATTCTACATTCTAAAGATCCAGCTTTGGGGTTTTCTAATATCCTAATAGAATGTGCATCCCCAAAATATATCCAAAATATCTATTCAAAGCAGTGCCCTGAAGACCCCTTGGTTTGATGAAAAATGCAAAACTCGTCACCAAAGAAACAAGCCCAATGGTTTCTTTTAAAATCCTACTGCTGAAAATAAAATTGATCACCAGAAGCTGCAAGCCAAAACTAGGTATCTTTAAACAAAAAAGACATCAATCCTGGAAAACCTTCTGTTCCAAACTTCATGCCAAAACTTCCTCCAAAACAGTGGAAAATAATAAAAAGAATTAAAGGAAAAAACTCCAAAGCTGTGATCCAAGATCTGAAAAAATGTGGACAGATTATCACTGACAAAAAGCAGGTGGCTTATTTGTTGGCCTCTACCATCCATCACAATTCGTCATCTGCTCATTATTCACCAAAATTCCAAAACATTAAAGATAAAAAAGAATGAGAACCCTGCTTTTTGGACTCTGATAATTGTGAACCATATAACCTGCCTTTTACTATGGAAGAATTGACATATTCCATCCTGAAATTCAAAAATTCTGCTTCCGATCCTGTTGATATTCATTATTAGTTAATTTCACACCTGCCTCAAGATTCCCTTAAAATTCTCTTGGCTTAGTTTAATCATATCTGGTCTTCTGGTTCCTTTCCCCCATCTTGGCGGGAAGCAGTTATTGTTCCAATTCCGGACCAGGCGGGTAAAACCAAACGCTTCTGGACTTATATTAAGTACCAAGGGTCTTCAAATGTGGAAGTCGCACCACTCAAGAAGGACGGCCAGCTCACTTCAGACCCAGAGGCCCAAGCCACCCTTCTGAATGAGCAGTTCCAGTCCGTCTTCGGTGATGGCGCTTGATACACTGAGGAGCAGTTCACCCTCAGGATGGGCATGACCAGCCAAGATGTCCCAGCCATGCCAAACATCACCATCACGGAACATGGGGTTTGGAAGCTGATGACAAACCTCCCAGCAAACCAGCCCGATCGGGGCCCCAATGGGGCCGCATAGGGCATCCCGACTTGTTTCGGGTTTTAGTAAAGACCCACATAGCCCTACAAAAACCCGATGCGTAGCGGAGTCGAGAAATGTAGACGTGTGCCGCCCGATTCTGCCCTACCACAAAGCCACGCTGCGCACACGCTAACATAGGCCTACTCTCGCTTCTAATTGGCTAAACTGTCTGGAATGTTTCGTCTGCTTCACATATGCTGCGGCGTACGTATGTGAAAAATATTTATACAAAATCAATTCAGCAAGATATCATTATTTAATTGTGCTTATAATTCTTAATTTTTATCATACAATATGTAAAATATTGTTAAAGTGTTTCTTTTAACTATTGTATTTATTTATACATTATAAGCCAAGGGTAAATTTCCGTGCCCATTACTGGTGGTCTTTTCCGGTTATAGTTAGGCGCCACTTTTCTACAGTTTTCTTTTACAGTTGAATGTGCTCGGATATTATGTTTGCCTGCGAAAACCTATTCCGCTGTGGTTGTTTTTTGGGGATTTGCTTTTCGTTTATGTATTTACACACGGATTCGATAGCGATGAAGACCACGTTAATATAGGCTATATCGTTATCGAAATGGTGTGTAAATACTTAAGTGGGGACACACCAAGGACTTCCGAAAACAAAAACGCCTGTGCCGACAGTCCCTAGACCAGACATCTCAATTCTTTCTTCATGCAATCACATATCATAAACAATAAGTGGGATATGATTTTAGGGTAAATCAGCATTGGCCAGGGATGGGGCATTATCGGGGTTGTTTCTGGTTTAAGTTGGGTTACAATAGGGTTGGTGTTGGGTATCCTGACGTATGCCCGATCTTTGCCGGAATCGGGTTACCGTTCGGCAAAGATTGGGTTACGATCGGGTAAGTTTCGGGTAGCCCGACGATCGCCCGATCTTTGCCCGAATCGGGCCCGAGTCGGTTCCAATTTCCATTTGCCCGATTCGGGCCCCATCGGGCTGCCCAATATTGTGGTTAGCTGGGCTTAACCCCAACAAAGCTACTGACCCAGACGGAATCAGCCCACGCCTACTCAGAGAGCTGGCGGAGGAACTGGCCCCTGCGCTGATGGCAATTTTTCAGTCCTCCCTGTCTTCAGGTGAAGTACCATCAGACAGAAGGGCTGCACATGTCACACCGATCTTCAAGAAGGGCGAACAATACAATCCTGCCAACTACAGACCAGTATCCCTGACATGTGTGGCCTGCAAACTTATGGAGCACATAGTCGTCTGCACCGTCTTGCACCACTTTGACACCAACAACACCCTTCATGACAACCAACACGGCTTCCAAAGAGGGCAGTCGTGTGAGACCCAACTCCTGGAGTTTGTCGAGGAGCTGACGTGCAACATGGGAGGTGGACAGCAGACGGATGTCCTAATTATGGACTTCACGAAGGCATTTGACCGAGTCAACCACATGGTCCTGATTTGGCTCGGAAGAGTCTGCTGGACCTAAAGCAATAATCATGTAATGTAATGTAATGAGTCAACCACAATCTGTTGATTCACAAGCTCCGCTGCTATGGCATCCACGACATGGTGCTCCCATGGATCACCAGCTTCCTTAGCGACAGGCGCCAGGCTGTGGTGGTCAACGGCAGCTGCTCTTCCTTTGTCAGTGTGCGATCTGGGGTCCCCAAGGGTAGGTGCTGGGGCCATGCTTATTCCTGGCCTACATCAACGATCTACAGGACCGACTGCACTGACAAGACTGTTTACAGACGACACAGCCATATACAGAGTGATAACTAGCAGCCAAGAGCAAGCCCAGCTACAGCAAGACCTCCAGCGCCTTGAGCAATGGGAGAAAAGCTGGGACATGCAGTTCCACCCTAACAAGTGCACAACTCTGCCAGTCACAAGGAGCAGACGACCCCTACAGTCTAGTTACACCCTACACGGTCACACCCTTGAGTCAGTCTCTGAGGCCAAGTACCTCGGGGTGACCCTCCTCAGCAACCTTACCTGAGACGCACATGTCAGCAGCATCGCCAACAAGGCCAGTAAGTCACTGGGCTTCTGGGGTGGCCGTCTCTGGAGGATCAACATTGCACTGCATGCCTTCAGATGTGCGCAAGATCACTAGTGGCACTGCGAACTACTCCATCATCAATGTGAAAGTGGAACAGGTGATATCACGATCATGCTAACGCCGCAGCCACAACAAGCAGTACAAACAAGTCTCGTTCAGGACTCAATATAGAGCCTCCTCTTTTCTGCCATGAACCATAAAGGACTGGAATGCCCTCAACAGTGAGGCACTGGAGGCTCTGGCTGCTGACAACTTGGTGTCAGGAGTCTCCCAGTAAAGCCCTCCACCCTGCGCCCCCCCCCCCACCACCTGCCATACCCCCTGTATCCTCACCCAGCATTTCTCCCATTCACTCACATTTCCCATGGTCTGATTCATGTGGACATGATTCATTATTTGCACTGTATCCATACTTGACATGCACACAAATCCTTCCTTTCAAGTGCCAAAGTGATCAACACGATTGATTGTGGGCGTATACGGCAAGACAAGACAAACCTGGTAAGGATCATTCTGATCCAAACAACTACTGGCCCATAGCCCTTACAAGCTGTTTGTGGCCCCCACGGGCTCGGCTCCGCACGCTGGGGGTGGACCCCAAACCTCTCTCTGGCTGGGTGACAAAGTTTCCTACCTTTTTCTTCTCTTTTGTCTTGTTTCTGTCTTATTGGTCCTTTCACCTATATTCTCTTCACCCGTAAATTCTCCCACTAAACTGCAGTTTTGACTTCCTCTCTTCTGCCTTACCGGACTTTTCCTGTCTTCTTTTTCCCCATCATTTCTTCTTTTTCTACCCTCCTTTTTCTCTGTGGCCTTCTCTTGGCCCCCTGCATTTGCCGTGCAGGGCAACCCGTGTCGGGGGAGAATGGGATCCTGGATGTCGCGTCACCCGAGCGGGTGCTGCGACGTTCAGCTCAAAGAACGAGTGGAAGGATAGAACTCAAATAAAAAGAACTAACACAAAATGCCAGATGAACAATCACACACTTTTATTCAACAATGTCACACACACACAGGATATGGGATACTAAACCACCCTCAACCCCTATGAAGACCCCCAACCCGGTATTTACTAAACAATTACCTCCCCTGTCTAACTGAAAACCCCAGAACTATACACAACAGAGTACCCACAACAGTATGCAATAACAATGACAATCAGTTAAATTTCAAATAACCACAATTCAACATTAAATCCACAATTAGAAAAAAATCTTGAAATTCAAACGTATGGAACTAGCTGGCTTACAGTTCAAAGTCAATGTTCGAAACCTAACTATCGATTAATTGAGCTCAACGTAATACCGCAGTTAAATACTCAAGTGAAGAAAGTAATTTACACTAGATATGTTTCTAGGTGTGTGAATGCGAGTCTGTATGTGTGTGGATGCGGTGTAGTTGGGATCCTGTAGCTGAAGGACAGCCTCGTCCGAAGCAACGGCGGTCTGGGCGGTGATGGAGGGTCACTCCCAGCAATGGCGCCGACAACAAAAGGGACGTAACGGTGGTGGCGGTGAACCCAAGCAACATCCACACCCCTCAGCGGCAAGGGTAGAGGTCTCAACGCTGACGTCACCCATCACAGTGGTACTGCAGAGCCACGTAGGCGTCGCAGAATTACACCAGTAGTAGGGCATAACAGTAGATAAAACAGGAGAGAACTACAATCGAAGCCCAATCCTGTGGACAAATAAGGAATCTCACTAGCTTGTCCACAAAAACTTAAACACTTGATAACAGAATACGCCTTTCGCCATCCGCCATCTTGACCTGTTTATACATGCATCCTAAAACACAATGCATTTCCTAATTCTCTAATTTATCTCTTTCATGACACATGATTATTTATATAAATGTACATAATTATTACAACTACATTCCCATTCATACCATAGCGATTCATCTCAATCACACCTCCACCTTCATTACCCATCTCCACGTTATAATACATTTTCTTTTCCCATTCACAATTGCTTCTATCACACTATAATACAAACACGCTTCCCTCGTATCCATCACCTTCATCACCCCTCTCCAACGCAGTACATTGTCTCCCTTTCATCACATTCATCACCCCTCTCTCTCTCTAACATGCGTACTTCGTTGTCACCCTTTGACCCACTTGGCAACAACAGCAACGACATTATTTATACAGACGTTAAACCAAAAAAATCATATGAAAATCATATAAAATCGATTAACAACAATTTACCAAAATACATCCCTTTCCCCCTCATTCACCATCATTCATTCACGTACGCAGACTTGGAGCACAGCCACTAAGGAAAAGAATTGCAGGATTCACACTTACCCTTTAGGTCCTCGGCTTGTGGCACACAGTACACGACACTGCACAACACAACACTTATACAACACAGTACATCACACTGGTTAGTCTGAGAGTTCAAATCCGTTTATGGCTAATGCTAGCTATGGCTGGGACATCTCAATACTGGCAAAGTACTTGAGCATTAGCAGGTGCCCAATAGAGGTCCACACAGCTTTAGAACAGAACTCTACACCTATATTACACAATAGATGGCAGTCACAGTCCTCCCACTACAGACTTTTTAACATCCTTGTCCCGACGAGGGCAACAAGACCTTGGGTGGTTCGAAACACTTCGAATAAAGACCCTTCCAGAAGACGTTATGCTAACCTGACACACAGTCACAACGCTACTTCTGTCAAAAGTCCGACTGCATGCATAAGCAACCAAAATGACTCTGCTAGCTAAATCGCATACCAGCACACAGGACAGACTCGAGTCGAGCTCAGTAACCCCATTTCCTAAATCCGCATATGCCCTATCCGCGTTATGCACGTGAAACCACAAATACTTACATCTTTCATACGCAGTAAAAGAAAACTGCTGATAACTATGTACACTGTATATTAGAGATGTGCAACTATGCACAATATATAGCATCTCTAATACGTGCTGAAAACTCGAGTCGTCACACTGGAGATTGAGGTCACAGAGGGACTGCAGTCCCTCACACTAACACACCTCTTTGGCCCGGACTTCTCCTAGACGGGAGGCTGGCGTGGCCCACGTCCATCAAGTGGCTGGTCGTGTATTGCCCTAGCTCTGCTAGAAGGCTGCGGCTCATGGGTCAAACTTGAACAAAACCGTAGTGGCAATGCGGGATTGTCTGGGTGTATATCCTCCCTGTAGCCCTGGTGCGCTCCCTTGCTGGATTTTCCGCTTGGACGCATCCCCTTGTTGGACTCCGTGGTGGGTGGGGAGCAAGGGGGATGAATTCCTACTTTAAAATCATGGCATCCACTAATAAAAGACGACAGCGTGATGACGGACCGGACTCGGACACGGACAGTGATTTGGACATACGGCAAAAAGCTTGTGCATCTGGGGTGGATGGGACCTGGCCTCGTTTTTTGGTTGTGGAGGGGACGGATTCGGCTCTGCCACTAGGCAAGCTGTCCCTGTTTGCCATCCACAAAGGTTTTCAGTCCATTTCCACGGTTGGTTTTAAAGATGTGAGAAAACTGAGATCTGGGGCCTATCTGGTGGAGTGCTTAACCAAACGGGCATCGGATTGTCTGCTAAAGAGGAATTTGACTGTCTTTGTTGATAGACAAATCAAAGTATCTGTACATGGACGGTTGAATTCCTCCAAGGGAGTCATTCGATGCCAGGACTTGATTGAGATGTCCAATTTAGAAATCCGTGACGAGCTCTCCAGCCAGGGGGTCACAGCTGTACAGAGGGTATTTGTCACCAAGGGATCTAAACGTATCCCAGCCAATACTCTTTTTGTGACTTTTGCCATGGCCAAGTTGCCGGAGTCAATCATGGTAGGATATCTTAGGGTTAAGGTGACCCCTTTCACACCTTCGCCTTTGCGATGCTATCGTTGCCAAAGGTTTGGCCACGGTAGCAAGTCCTGCAAAAACAAAGAAACCTGCAGAGAGTGCGCCAAAGACAAACACGAAGGTGACTGCAAAGACCCCATATGTTGTGTAAATTGCGCGGGGCAGCACTCTTCCAGCTCCAAAGACTGCCCTCAGTGGCAGTTGGAGCTTGAAATTCAAAAGATACGGGCCACTGAGGGGTGCTCCTTCGGGGACGCCAGAAAGAAAGTACTGGAAAAGAGACCCATTCCTTTAGAAAGATCCTTTGCGTCGGTGGCAGGTTCCACGCCTCTTACGGAGTCTACTACACATCGGACGGTGGAAACCTTTATGAATAAAATGAGTCAGGTTCTAGAAGTGTTATGCAAACGAATGGATAGTCTTGAGAAAATGATCACAGCGTTTAGTCACAGGGGGGTCTCTCCAGCCCCATTGAACACACTGGAGAACGTGCAGACGTTCACGTCAAAAACCGTCACTCCAAGCACGCAGACGGCCGTGCCTAAAGCCGTCTCACCTGACGCGAAGGAGGTTATGCCTCAGGCCGCCGCACCGTCGGCAGGTTTTAGCGACCGGGTTGTGGCAGAGGCGGCCAAGATTTTAGTTGCTCAACAGAGGAGCGTCTGAGGAGAGGGAAAGGTTGGAAAGGGTGAAAGAGAGAAGGAAGATATAAAATCCGGTGCTGGTTAGAAGGGGAGGAAGTCGGCTGGCAGTTCGGGTTCCGGGGCTTTGACAAAAAATCAAAGGCCCGGAACCCTTTCTTCCAAGCACCATCAACCTCTCGAAACGGAGAACCGTTTCGGGGAGTTGATGGACCATGAAGAGATGGACGAGGATCCGAAAGCTAAAGAGGAGTAATTGTGCTCTCAGAGATGAAAATTTTAGCATTCTTTTACTTCATTTTTATGGCCATTTTACAATGGAATATTCGAGGGACAAGGGCAAATTATGAGGAGCTATGCTGTCTGCTGACGGAGCATCAACCTGAGGTGCTAGCCATTCAGGAAACTCTCTTATCAGAGAAACAGCTTATAGATATTACTGGTTATTCGTCTCTAGATTGTATATCTTCTAGATGCGTTTCACTCTTTATTCACAGAAACGTCCATTTAACACAATTTCACTTAATACAAGTTTACCAGCAGTTGCAGCCAGAGTATCTCTTTTTAAATCCCTCACTGTTTGTTCCATATATTTGACCCCATCAATAAATTTTAAATAAAAATGACCTTGAGAATTTGATCCAACAGTTACCTACCCCTTTTTTGTTGTTCGGAGATTTTAATGGACGCTCTCCCTTGTGGGGTAGCGATCGTAGCGATTCTCAAGGGAAAATAATTGAAGACATTTTAGACTCGTTGAATCTAGTAACTTTGAACGAGGGTGCTCCAACTTTTTCCTGTTCAAGAACCGCCTCTTTGTCCCACATTGATATATCGATCTGTGATCCCTCCTTACTTTTGGATTTTAAATGGACAAGTTTAGAAGATCTCCATGGCAGCGACCATTTTCCGGTTTTATTAAAACATGATTCAGACAACCTTGAGCAAACTCATGGCAGGTGGAAACTGAAACAAGCTAACTGGAGTCTGTTTTCTAACCTGTCTGAGGTTCAGTTAGGTGCTAAGAAACGGGACTTTTCGAATGCCATAGATCCAATACAGCTCTATACTGATATAGTTATAAACAGTACCAAGGAGTCCATCCCGCAAACTTCATCAAAACCGTATATAATTAAAAAACCCTGGTTTGATGATGAATGTAAAAAACTTCAGCAAGCCCGTAAAAAAGCTTTAAGAATGATGTTTCTGCACCCAAGCTCTGAAAATAAACAGAACCACCAACGTTTGCGAGCCCAATGTTGACAGTTCTTCAGCCCCCACGGGTTCGGCTCCGCGCGCCGGGGGTGGACCCCATGCCTCTCTCTGGCTGGGTGACAAAGTTGCCTACCCCTTTTTCTTCTCTTTTGTCTTGTTTCTGTCTTATTGGTCCTTTCACCTATATTCTCTTCACCCTTAAATTCTCCCAGTATACTATGCAGTTTTGACTCCCTTTCTTCTGCCTTACCGGACTTTCCCTGTTTTCTTTTTCCCCATCACTCCTTTTTCTACCCTTCTTTTTCTCTGCAGCCTTCTCTTGGCCCCCTGCGTTTGCCGTGCAGGGCAACCTGTGTCGGGGGAGAATGGGATCCTGGAGGTTGAGGTCACTGAGGGACTGCGGTCCCTCACACTAACACACCTCTTTGGCCTGGACTTCTCCTAGACGGGAGGCTGGCGTGGCCCGTGTCAGTCAAGCGGCTGGTCGTGTATTGCCCTAGCTCTGCTAGAAGGCTGCGGCTCATGGGTCAAACTTGAACAAAACCGTAGTGGCAGTGCGGGATTGTCTGGCTGTATATCCCCCCTGTAGCCCTGGTGCGCTCCCTTGCTGGATTTTCCGCTTGGACGCATCCCCTTGTTGGACTCCGTGGTGGGTGGGGAGCATGGGGGATGAATTCATAAATTAATAACATGGCTTCCACTAATAAAAGATGACTGCGTGATGACGGACCGGACTCGGACACGGACAGTGACATGGACACGAGGCAAAAAGCTTGTGCATCGGGGGTGGAAGGGGCCTGGCCTCGTTTTTTGGTTGTAGAGGGGGCGGATTCGGCTATGCCACTAGGCAAGCTGTCTCCGTTCGCCCTACAGAAGGGTTTCCAATCCGTTTGCACAATCGGGTTCAAAGATGTGAAAAAACTGAGATCTGGGGCCTACCTGGTGGAGTGCTCAACCAAAAGGGCATCGGATTGTCTTCTAAAGAGGAATTTGACCGTATTTGTTGACAGACAAATCAAAGTTTCTGTGCATGGACGGTTGAATTCCTCCAAGGGAGTCATCCGATGTCAGGATTTGATCGACATGTCGGAATTGGAAATCCGAGATGAGCTCTCCACCCAGGGGGTCACAGCAGTCCAGCGGGTCTTCGTCACCAAATGACCCCAACGTATCCCCACCAACACACTTTTTGTGACCTTCGCTATGGCCAAGTTGCCGGAGTCACTCAAGGTGGGGTACCTTAGGGTGAAGGTGACGCCGTTTGTACCATCACCATTGCGATGCTACCGTTGCCAAAGGTTTGGTCACGGTAGCAAGACCTGTAAAAGCAAAGAAATATGTCGAGATTGTGCGAAAGACAACATGAAAACGAATGCAAAAATCCGATTTGCTGCGTGAATTGCGCCGGGAATCATTCTTCCAGCTCCAAAGATTGTCCTCAGTGGCAGCTGGAGCTGGAAATCCAAAAGGTGCGGGCCACTGAAAGTTGCTCCTTCGGAGACGCAAGGAAAAAAGTACATGAAAGTAGGCCGGTCCTTAAAGAGAGGTCCTTTGCGTCTGTGGTGGGTTCCACATCTCATGTGTAAACTAGCGCACACCCGACAATGGACACCGCCATGAATAAAATAACGCAGATCTTGGAAACGTTGTGCAGACGGATGGATGCTCTAGAAAAAATGCTCACGTTGTTTTCTCAAAGGGGGGGTTCTCCAGCCCCATCGATTCCACTGGAGAACGTGCCGACGGGCACGTCCCCAACCGTCATCCACAACATGCAGACGGCCGTGTCTAAAGCCGTCACATCTGCTGCAAAGGAGGCTAGACCTCAGGCCACCGCACCAGCAGCGACCGGTTTTAGCGACCGGGTCGTTGCTGAGGCTGCAAAGATTTTAGTTGCTCAGCAGAAGAGCGTCAGAGGAGGAGAGGGAAAGGTTGGAAGGGGTGAGGGGGAGAGGGAAGCTATAAAGTCCGGTGCTGGGGAGAAGGGGAGGAAGTCGGCTGGCAGTTCGGGTTCCGGGGCTTTGACAAAAAATCAAAGGCCCGGACCCCTTTCTTCCAAGCACCATCAGCCTCTTGGAGACGGAGAACCGTTTCGGGGGGTTGATGGACCATGAAGAGATGGACGAGGGTCCGAAAGATAAAGAGACGTAATTGTGCTTTCAGAGATGAAAATTTTAGCATTCTTTTACTTCATTTTTATGGCCATTTTACAATGGAATATCCGAGGGATAAGGGCAAATTATGAGGAGCTCTGCTGTCTGTTGACGGAACATCAACCTGAGGTGTTAGCCATTCAGGAAACTCTCTTATCAGAGAAACAGCTTATAGATATTACTGGTTATTCGTCTCTAGATTGTACATCTTCTAGAGGCGTTTCACTCTTTATTCATAGAAACGTCCCATTTAACCCAATTTTACTTAATACAAGTTTACCAGCAGTTGCAGCCAGAGTATCTCTTTTTAAATCCCTCACAGTTTGTTCTATATATTTGACACCATCAATAAATGTCAATAAAAGTGAACTTGAGAATTTGATCCAACAGTTACCTACCCCTTTTTTGTTGTTGGGAGATTTTAATGGACGCTCTCCCCTGTGGGGTAGCGATTGTACCGATTCTCAGGGGAAAATAATTGAAGACATTTTAGACTCGTTGAACCTAGTAACTTTGAACGAGGGTGCTCCAACTTTTTCCTGTTCAAGAACCGCTTCCTTGTCCCACATTGATATATCGATCTGTGATCCCTCCTTACTTTTGGATTGTAAATGGACAGTTTTAGAAGATCTCCATGGTAGCGACCATTTTCCGGTTTTATTAAAACATGATTCAGACAACCTTGAGCAAACTCATGGCAGGTGGAAACTGAAACAAGCTAATTGGAGTATGTTTTCTAACCTGTCTGAGGTTCAGTTACGTGCTAAGAAACAGGAATTTTCGAACGCCATAGATCCAATACAGCTCTACACTGACATAGTTATAAACAGTGCTAAGGAGTCCATCCCGCAAACTTCATCAAAACCGTATACAATTAAAAACCCTGGTTTGATGAAGAATGTAAAAAACTTCAGCAAGCCCGTAAAAAAGCTTTAAGAATGATGTATCTGCATCCAAGTTCTGAAAATAAACAGAATCACCAACGTTTGCGAGCGCAATGCCGACAGCTCTTCAAAAGTAAGAGAAGAGAATCATGGAGAGGTTTCTGCTCCACGCTAAATTCGAAAGCGAAGCTGTCGAAGGTTTGGAAAGTGGTCCGCAAACTCAAAAATAAAAGTAACAAACAGGTGAGCCCATGCCTTACTGTGCAGGGGGACGTAATCGGTGATAAAAAACTAGAAGCTGATCTTTTGGCCTCTTCTTTTGCTGCAAATTCTTCCTCTGAACATTATTCCGTCTCTTTTCAAACAATTAAAGCACGTAAAGAAAAACAACGGTTAAATTTTACCTCTGATAATTCTGAAGATTACAACATTTCGTTCTCATTAGTCGAGCTTGACGATGCCATTAACAAAAGTGCAGATTCAGCAGTTGGACCGGATGATATACATTATCAATTTCTCAGACATTTAACAAGGTACTCACGGTCTCAACTGCTGGACATCTTCAATCAGATTTGGATCACTGGCACCTTTCCTCCCTCTTGGAGAAAGGCCATTATTGTACCCATTCCCAAACCTGGCAAAGACCATACTAACCCAACAAACTATAGACCAATAGCCTTAACGTCTTGCTTATGCAAGACGCTGGAAAGAATGGTTTATTCTCGTTTACTGTGGTATCTAGAAACAAATAATATCTTATCCAACACTCAGTGTGGCTTTCGAAGTGGTCGAAGTACTGTTGACCACATGGTACGACTGGAAACTTTTATCCGTAACGCGTTCGTCCAGGGTGAACATGTCGTTGCCATCATGTTTGATTGCTTATGCTTATGCAAGACGCTGGAAAGAATGGTTTATTCTCGTTTACTGTGGTATCTAGAAACAAATAATATCTTATCCAACACTCAGTGTGGCTTTCGAAGTGGTCGAAGTACTGTTGACCACATGGTACGACTGGAAACTTTTATCCGTAACGCGTTCGTCCAGGGTGAACATGTCGTTGCCATCATGTTTGATTTGGAAAAAGCCTATGATACCACATGGAAATATGGCATTCTTTCAGATTTACAAGAAATGGGTTTGAAGGGACATTTACCTCTGTTTATATCCAATTTTCTAACAGACAGAATTTTTCAGGTTAAGGTTGGGGGATCTTTGTCAGATACGAGAGAACAGGAGATGGGAGTGCCTCAGGGTAGCATATTGTCTCCCTTGCTGTTTAATATTAAAATAAATAACATTGTTCGTTCCGTTAAACAGGGAATTGACAATTCTTTGTTTGTTCATGATTTTGCATTGGTAGCCAAAGGTAAAACTTTGACATCTGCAGAACGTCAGCTACAGTTATGTGTCAAGGCCGTTGATGACTGGGTTTTACAAAATGGTTTTAAATTTTCTGAAGCAAAAACTGAATGTATTCACTTTTCCAAGCACCGGGGAATTATTCAAGATCCTAATATTACCCTCAATAAAACTCCAATAAAGGCGGTCCAACAAGTCAAATTTTTGGGTGTTATTTTTTATCAAAGGCTATCCTTCATTCCTCATCTGAAAAATTTGAAAACTAAATGTCAACAGGCCTGCAACTTGCTCAAGGTTATCAGTGGTACAGACTGGGGAGCTGACTAGAAAACTTTACTGCTGCTATATCGTTCTTTAATTAGATCCAAGTTAGATTATGGTTGCATTGTTTATGGTTCTGCTAGAAAATCTTATTTTAAAATGTTAGATTCAGTTGCTCATCAGGCATTACGCATTGCTTTGGGTGCTTTTCGCACCTCCCCTTGTGAAAGCCTTTACGTGGAAGCTAACGAACCCCCGCTGGAGCTGAGAAGTACAAAATTGTCACTGAATTACTATTTAAAATTAAAAACTGATCCCATGAACCCCGCTTATGACTGTGTTTTCAACCCAGATTTTGTTAAAAAATTTGAAGCCAAACCTAACACAATTCCTTCGTTTGGCATCAGAATGCAGGCTCATCTGGAAAAAGCAGGCATTAATATTGCTTCCATCAACGACGATGAGCTTCGGACTGAAGCTCCCCCATGGAAATTATGTACCCCAAACATTAATTGGCAGTTGTCCGCTTTCCTTAGAAACAATACATCTGAAACCGTATATAACCAACTTTATTTAGAACAGTGTGCATTATACCCAGGATATGAAAAACTTTTTACAGACGGGTCAAAGAAAGGAGATTCAGTTGCTGCTGTGTCGGTCGCTGGGAGACACTTAGACCAGCCTTTGCAACAGAGTTTACCTGATTTTTGTTCTGTTTATACAGCTGAGCTCAAGGCAATTCTTTTTTTTTTTTTTTTTTTTTTTTTTTTTGGCCTCAGTTTTCGGGTCCGCTTTAGACTTCTTTTTTTTTTCTTTCCTTTTTTTTTTTTTAAATTTTATTTTAAAGTTGAGCGTTTGCCCTCTTTATAGGCTTTTATCAAATAATATGGTTATTCATACATCAGGCATATACATTGATTGAGATCTGGTTAAATCTCAAGACAATTCTTCCTAATTTTGACTTCCATGTCAAACAAAATACAAATATCAATTTCAGAGCTCAAGGCAATTCATTTAGCTCTGAAACAAGTTTATCAATCCAAAAGAACCTCGTTTTTAATCATGTCTGATTCATTGTCAGCACTTCAGGCTCTTTCCATGAGAAAGATATCACACCCTTTTCTGGCAGAGATCCATGACCTCCATACACAACTTGTTTCTGAGGGTAAAAGTTTTTATGTTGGTCCCTGGTCACATGGGCATCCGCGGCAATATTGCAGTAGACAGGGCGGCTAAAGATGCTCTGCATCTCGATTTCCCTCCAGAGATTTTCCAGTTTGTGCCCTACTCTGACCTACATTGTATGACTGGATCTTATTGTAAACGACTGTGGCAGACTGACTGGTCTAACCTTATCAACAACAAATTATTTCAAATTCTTCCCGATTTGTCTGCTTCTTTGCCTAACCTTGCATCCACTCGCAAAGAAGAAACAGTGTTATCTCGCCTTCATATTGGGCATACTTATGTCACCCACAGTTTCCTTTTAAAAGGAGAAGAACCACCATGGTGCTTTGCATGTGATCAATCTTTTTCCGTTCGCCATTTCATGTCTGAGTGTGCTGATTTGATTGAGGAAAGAGAAACATATTTTGGTTCCATACCTTTCAAAGAGATTTTTAAAGTATGTAATGGTCAACATCTGTTTCAATTTTTACATGATGTTGGTTTGTTTTATCGCATATAAATCGTATCGACATGTTTTGTTTAGTTTGGATTTTTTTGATAGGACTGAATTTAGTGATTTGATTGAAGAAAGAGAATATATTTTTAATACATCAGTTTTAAAGAAGACTCTTAAAGAGGTGTCATGTGAAAGTTTGTTTGTGTATTTAAGAGTAACAGGCTTGTTTTTTAAGATTTGAATCATTTTATAATATTTTAAGATAGTGTCTCTCTGGTCCTGATTTGGCTCGGAAGAGTCCGCTGGACCTAAAGCAATAATCTTGTATTGTATTGTATTGTATTGACAGTTCTTCAAACGTAAGAGAAGAGAATCGTGGAGAGGTTTCTGCTCCACGCTAAATTCGAAAGCGAAACTGTCGAAGGTTTGGAAAGTGGTCCGCAAACTCAAAAATAAAAGTAACAAACAGGTGAGCCCATGCCTTACTGTGCAGGGGGACAAATCGGAGATAAAAAAACCTAGTAGCTGATCTTTTGGCCTCTTCTTTTGCTCCAAATTCTTCTTCTGAAAATTATTCCCGCTCTTTTCAAACAATTAAAACACGTAAAAAGAAAAACAACGGTTAAATTTTACCTCAGATAATTCTGAAGACTACAACATTTCGTTCTCATAGTCGAGCTTGATGATGCAATTAACAAAAGTGCAGATTCAGCAGTTGGACCGGATGATGTACATTATCATTTTCTCAGATATTTAACAAGGTACTCACGGTCTCAACTGCTGGACATCTTCAATCAGATTGGGATCACTGGCATCTTTCCTCCCTCTTGGAGAAAGGCCATTATTGTACCCATTCCTAAACCTGGCAAAGACCATACTAATCCAACAAACTATAGACCAATAGCCTTAACGTCCTGCTTATGCCTATCTTATCCTATCCTATCCTATCCTGTCCCATAACCCGAAGGTCGTAGGGGCACCACAGATGATCGCTTAACCAGCATACTCCATCTTTCTCTGTCCTCAGCAGCCCTCATGGCTTCGCTCAGTGTCAAACCAGTCCATTCTCGAATGTTGTCCTCCCACCTCTTTTTCGGTCTCCCCCTTCTTCTACCTCCTTGCACTGTGCCTTGCAGAATGGTCTTTGCAAGGCCTGATGATCTGGTGACGTGGCCATACCATCGGAGTTTCCGTTTCTTCACCACTGTGAGCAGGTCATCGTGTTGTCCAATGGCTTGTGTGATGGTCTGTCGGACTTCAACGTTGGTGATGTGTTGGGTATAGGAAATGCACAGAAGTCTTCTGTAGCACCTCATCTCCATGCTTTGTATTCTTCGTTGGAGATCTGCTGTGAGGGTCCATGCTTCGCAAGCATATAGGAAGATGGAGATGACCAGAGAGCGCAGCAGTCTTACTTTGGAATGTAGACTGATGGTTCTGTCTTTCCAAATGGGCTTCAACCTTGTCAGGGCAGCAGTTGTTTGTGCGATCCTGGAGAGGACTTCCTGTCGAGACCCATTGTCTGACACAATGGCTCCTAAATATTTGAAGCTGTGCACTGTGTTGAGGGATTGGCCTTGTACTTTGATGTCCGTGTTGATGCCATTGGTGTTGTTGGTCATCATTTTGGTCTTCTCCGCACTTATTTCCATTCCATAAGCTCTGGAGGTGGTGTCAAGCCTCTGTACAAGCTGTTCAAGTTCTTGTTCCTCTCCAGCCAAACCATCAATATCATCCGCAAACGAAGATTGGAGATTGCTCTGCCACCTATACTGACTGTGCCTTCGTGATCTGCAAGAGCATCTGACATGATGCGCTCTAGGAAGATGTTGAAGAGTGTTGGAGAGAGTAGGCATCCTTGACGCACACCCGATTGTTGTTCTGAACCAGTTCCCGATGACGCTGTTATGGAGGACTGCACTGGTAGCCTTGTCATACAGGCTTTTGATGACTTCTATAATTTTAGGGCTGATGTTGTACACTTTCATGGTTGCCCATAGAGCTGCATGCCAGACTCGGTCAAATGCCTTCTTGAAGTCTATGAACACATGATATAGATGTTGTTGGTGCTGTAGGTATTTCTCACAGATTATTCTGAGGTTGAAAATCTGTTCAGTGGTACTTCGCCCTGCCATGAATCCTGCTTGTTCTTCAGCTATGATTTGTTCAGCTTGTGGTTTCAACCTGTTGAGTATTATTTTCAGGAGGACCTTGCTGGGATGGCTGATGAGGCTGATGGTGCGGTAATTTTCACACTCCTGAAGGTTACCTTTTTTGGGAAGAGTGATGACAAGCGACTGGGTCCATGGTGTAGGCCATTCCCCCACTCTGCCAGATCTTGTTGCAGATAATGGTGAGAGCATCAGTCATCGCTTCTCCTCCTGCTTGTAGCAGTTCCGCTGGTATGTTGTCCACTCCCGCTGACTTCCCTTTCTTCAGCGATTGCACTGCTGCCTCAACTTCTTCCCGGAGAATTGGGAGGATTTCTTCTTCTTCTCTGCTCTCGGGACATGCTAGAACTGATGGGTCTCCATTTGGTGTATGGTTGTAAAGGTCAGAGCAGTACTCTGTCCATCTGTCCAAGACTTCTTGTTCTTCTGTAAGGCAAATGCCAGACTTGCTTTGGATAGTGGAGACTTTGGGCTGTTTAACACTTGTCAGCCGCTTCACAGTCTGGTAGGCCTTCTTGCTGTTGTTCTTGTTCAGATTGTTCTCTATTTCCTGGCATTGATCTTCTATCCAGTTCTCCTTTGCTGTGCGCATGCCTTTTCGGATGTCATTGTTGATTTTTCGGTAGACATCAGCTCCCTGTGAGGTGTTCTTTTTCTTTTTTAACTCTCTTCGTTTATCACACAGATCCAAAAGTTCAGGTGTGATCCACGGCTTCTTCTTTGGTCTTTGCTTATGCAAGACGCTGGAAAGAATGGTTTATTCTCGTTTACTGTGGTATCTGGAAACAAATAATATCTTATCCAACATTCAGTGTGGCTTTCGAAGTGGTCGAAGTACTGTTGACCACCTGGTGCGACTGGAAACTTTTATTCGTAATGCGTTCGTCCAGGGTGAACATGTCATTGCCATCATGTTTGATTTGGAAAAAGCCTATGATACCACATGAAAATATGGCATTCTTTCAGATTTACAAGAAATGGGTTTGAAGGGACATTTACCTCTGTTTATATCAAATTTTCTAACGGACAGTTTTTCAGGTTAAGGTTGGGGGATCTTTATCAGATACGAGGGAACAGGAGATGGAAGTGCCTCAGGGTAGCATCTTGTCTCCCTTGCTGTTTAATATTAAAATAAATAATATTGTGAAACGGGGAATTGACAATTCTTTGTTTGTTCATGATTTTGCATTAGTAGCCAAAGGTAAAACCTTGGCATCTGCAGAACGTCAGCTACAGTTATGTGTCAATGCCATTGAAGACTGGGTTTTACAAATTGGTTTCAAATTTTCTGAAGCAAAAACTGAATGTATTCACTTTTCCAAGCACCGGGGAATTATTCAAGATCCTAATATTACCCTCAATAAAACTCCAATAAAGGCGGTCCAAGTCAAATTTTTGGGTGTTATTTTTTCAAAGGCTATCCTTCCTTCCCCATCTGAAAAATTTGAAAACTAAATGTCAGCAGGCCTGCAATTTGCTCAAGGTTATCAGTGGTACAGACTGGGGAGCTGACAAGAAAACTTTACTGCTGTTATATCGTTCTTTAATTAGATCCAAGTTAGATTATGGTTGCATTGTTTATGGTTCTGGAAGAAAAACGTATCTTAAAATGTTAGATCCAGTTGCTCATCAGGCACTACGCATTGCTTTGGGTGCTTTTCGCACCTCCCCTTGTGAACGCCTTTACATGGAAGATAACGAACCCCCGCTGGAGCTGAGACGTACAAAATTGTCTTTGAATTACTATTTAAAATTAAAAACTGATCCCATGAACCCCGCTTATGACTGTGTTTTCAACCCAGATTTTGTTCAGAAATTTGAAGCCAAACCTAACACAATACCTCCGTTTGGCATCAGAATGCAGGCTCATTTGGAAAAAGCAGGCATCGATGTTGCTTCAATCAACGATGATGAACTTCGGACTGAAGCTCCTCCATGGAAATTATGTACCCCAAACATTAATTGGCAGTTGTCCGCTTTCCTCAAAAACAATATATCTGAAACCGTATATAACCAACTTTATTTAGAACAGTGTGCCTTATACCCCGGATATGAAAAACTTTTTACAGACTTGTCAAAGAAAGGAGATTCAGTTGCTGCTGCGTCGGTCTCCGGGAGACACTTAGACAAGCCTTTGCAACAGCGTTTACCTGATTTTTGTTCTGTTTATACAGCTGAGCTCAAGGCAATTCATCTCGCTCTGAAACAAGTATCAATCCAAAAGAACCTCGTTTTTAATCATGTCTGATTCATTGTCAGCTCTTCAGGCTCTTTCCACGAGAAAGATATCACACCCTTTTCTGGCTGAGATCCATGATCTCTATACACAACTTGTCTCTGATGGTAAAAAGATAGTTTTATGTGGGTCACATGGGTATCCGCGGCAACATTGCAGTGGACAAAGCGGCTAAAGATGCTCTGCATCTCGATTTCCCTTCTGAGATTTTCCAATTTGTTCCTTACTCTGACGTGCGTTGTATGACTGGATCTTTTTTAAACGACTGTGGCAGACTGACTGGTCTAACCATATCAACTACAATTTATTTCAAATTCTTCCAGATTTGTCAGATTCTTTGCCTAATTCATCCACTCGCAAAGAAGAAACAGTTTTGTCTCGCCTTCATATTAGGAATACTTATGTAACCCACGGTTTCCTGTTGAAAGGAGAAGAACCACCATGGTGCTTTGCATGTGATAAACCCTTTTCCATTCGCCATTTCATGTCTGAATGGGCTGACCTGCTTGATAAAAGAGAAACATATTTTGGTTCAATACCTTTCAAAGAGATTTTTAAAATATGCTATGGTCAACACTTGTTTCAATTTTTTACATGATGTTGGTTTGTTTTATCTCATATAAACCATGTTGTTTTGTTTTGGATTTTATTGATAAGTCCGAATTTAGTGATTTGAGTAAGGAAAGAGAAAGTATTTTTAATACATCAGTTTTAAAGAAGACTTTTCAAGAGGTGTCATGTGAAAGTTTGAGTATTTAAGAGTAATGGGTGTATTTTTAAGATTTGAAGCACTTTATAACATTTTAAGATAATGTCTCTCTGGTCCTGATTTGGCTCAGAAGAGTCCGCTGGACCTAAAGCAATAACCATGTAATGTAATGTAATGACAAGCTGTTTGTGCAAAACTATGGAAAGAATGATCTAAGAGCGTTTGATGTGGCAAGAATCCATCAACGCTCTTGATATCTCAGTGTGGTTTACACAAAAACAGGAGCACTTCAGATCATCGCGTTCGATTCGAGTCGTTTGTCAGATTGTTAACGGTGAACATGTTATTTTTGTGTTGTTTGATCTAGAAAAGGCGTACGACATGACTTGGAAGTTTGGGATTCTAAAAGATCGATAAAACTCCTGGGCTTCTGTGGGAACTTACCCATTTTTATAGAAATTTTTTAACTGATAGAATGTTTCAGATCCGACTTGGTTCCACTTTATCAGATTCTTTTGAGCAGGAGATGGGTGTCCCTCAGGGTAGCATTCTATCTCCGGCCTCTTTTGTTTAACATTAAGATAAACATAGTTCAAAACGTCAAATCGGGCATAAAATCATTTTATTGATGATTTCTCCATGTGGGCTAAGGGTAAAACCTTGGCAGGGTTGAAACATCAACTTCAGCTTTGCATAGATAAAATTCACGGGTGGGTAGAAAAAAACGGCTTCCCATATTTGCTTTCTAAAACCGAATACATTCATTTTCATCGCAAAGAGAACCAGGTTTTGAACCCTCCTCTCCATGTTTATGGCCAACCCATCAAAGTTTTTAAACAAGTAAAATTTGTGGGTGTTATTTTTGACAGCATATTTACTTTCCTGCCGCATATTAAATACCTGATGGAACGCTGCCAGAAAGGTCTTAATGTTTTTAAAGTTATCAACCACACAAACTGGGGAGCATACAAGCAAACTCTGCTCCTCCTCTATTGTTCTTTGGTACACTCTAAATTAGATTATGGTAGCATCGTTTATGGTTCCGCTAGGAAAGCTTATTTGAAAGCCTTAAATCCAATCCATCATCAAGGTCTTCGGATCTGTCTGGGGGCGTTTCGCACTTCATCGAATGAAAGTCTACGCTGAGGCTGGCAAACCTCCCTTGGAGATCCACAGGCTTCAGCTTGCCATGAATTATTTTCTCAAACTTAAAAAGCAAACCCTAAAAATCTCACTTATGATTGTGCTAAAACCGTTATTTACGCTTAAATACTCCAACAAACCAACAGGTTCTTCCTTTTGGTATCAGAATACGTCCTCACTCGGACACTGCAGACATAGATGTTGACTCTGTTAATGATGATCAATAACTAACCTTGAAACCTCATCAACCCCATTATCAATTTCACTCTCACATCCTTCAAAAAGGTCAGTAACTTCTGAAGCTGTTTATATGCAACTTTATTTCGAACAATGTTCATTGTACAAAGGATATGAAAAACTTTTTACAGACGAATCGAAGAAAGGAGACTCAGTTGCTGCTGTCAGTCTCTGGGAGACACCTAGACCAGCCTTTGCAACAGCGTCTACCTGATTTTTGTTCTGTTTATACAGCTGAGCTCAAGGCAATTCATCTAGCTCTGAAACAGGTTTATCAATCCAAAAGAACCTCGTTTTTAATCATGCCTGATTCACTCAGCTCAAAGCGGCTAAAGAAACTCTGCATCTAGCTTTCCCTTCAGAGATTTTTCAGTTTGTTCCATACTCTGACCTGCGTTTTATGACTGGATCTTATTGTAAACGGCTGTGGCAGACCAAATTACCAGATCAAATCAATAAAAAAATTATTTCAAATTCTTCCAGATTTGTCTGCTTGTTTGCCTAACTTTGCATCCACACATAAAGAACAAACAGTTTTGGCTCGCCTTCATATTGGGCATACTTATGTAACCCATAGGGTTTTTTTAAAGGAGAAGAACCACCATGGTGCTTTGCATATGACAAATCCTTTTCCGTTTGCCATTTTATGTCTGAATGTGCTGATCTGGTTGATGAAAGAGAAAGATATTGTGGTTCAATACCTTTTATTGAGATTATTAAAGTATGCAATATTTAGTCAACACCTGTTTAAATGATGTTGGTTTGTGTTATCGCCTATAAATCATATCGTCTAGTGAGTGATGTTAGCTTGTATAACAACAGTATTGCTACATCTTTTATCATCTTTTAATGTTTTTAACAGTAATCTAGCTTTCGAAAATACTTTCTGTTATCCGGATTCGGCTCTTTGTAGTCAGCTGGACCCTATAAGCATTGATTACCAATCTATTCACAAATAATGATGATGATTGTAAATGATGATTGTAAAGCTTACAGTATGTGTAAAAAAAGTTTGAAAATCGACAATGACCTATTCGACTTACCTTTCGTATTATCAGTTCGTGCTAGCTTTTTTAGTTTAGCATCACATGAAAATATGTGTAGTTGGTCAGTAGAAACAGTACTCAAAGTGTTGCAATTAGAATTATCCTTGGTTATTGTAATTATTTCTTTTGTATTTTTATTGCTGCATTAATTTTGTTTGTAGGATGTGCATCCAACCATTCAGAAGACTCATATAGAACGTCGAAAACTTAGGCTGGAAGAAGGCACAGATTTAGACTGGGCTACTGCTGAGGCTCTGGCTATAGGTTCTCTTCTTTATCAGGGTAAAAAAATGCAATACTTTTTGTATATTTTTAAAACTGCTGTAATTAATTGTCACCAATGTTATAAGCAAATATTATATTTTTTGAAATTACTGTTTAATATGTGTTTGTTAGTCCTGTGAGGTTACCTCGGTAAAAGCCTGCATAGGCGTCATTTGTCATGATTAGTGTAGAATCTTATGTTTGTTTTTTCAAATACAGAACTAAAACAGAATTAACATTTGTTACTTTATTACTTTTGTTGACTCGTTTTCAGAATGAATATTTGTTACTTTGATTTGTTCATTGGTTTTCAGGCACACATGTACGCATTAGTGGTCAGGATGTAGGAAGAGGGACATTTAGCCAGCGTCATGCTATGTTGGTAGACCAACAGACAGATGACATCTACATCCCTCTCAACCACATATTGAACAAACAGCAAGGATTTTTAGAGGTATTTTCAACAATAATGTATGAAATCAAGTGAACCATTTGATTGTGCTAATTTTTGACTCACATGAGTAGTGTGTAACAAACGCAATTTATATATGTTTGTATGAATAGATGTTATGACGTCACTAGCGTAAGTGAGGAGATCGCATGTCTAAAATTAATTATTAGAGTGAGTTGAATTTATTCAGAGATTACATACTAGTTGAAGGAGGAAGACGTGTTCTTTGTGAAGTTCCAAGAAATGTGGATTTTTCTACAGAATAATCTAGCGAAGGATGTTAGCTGTATCTTGAATACAGGTATTTATTATTATAAATTATTTATAATAAACTGTGAAGCTATTCTGAAGAAATTGAAAGTATTGCTTTTAATGGATTTTGTGATTGGGTTGCAGAAGAATCCATTGTTTGAGGGAAAAACGGTAAATGGTGTAAAAGTATTTGTTCATGTAATTATTATAATGGTGATACAGTTTATAATTATGATGCCATGTTGTATTTATTCATATGTCGAGTTATGGGGCTGAAATAGAAATGTAATTCAGTTGTATAATTCATACTGATGAATGAATGTGTAGTAAATCTGTTATAAATTGAAAGTGAGCTGTGATTATAAAGTTTGGCTCATAGCCAATTGTGATGTACATGTATGCTACACAGTGTGTGTACGGTGTTTGAAGTGGCTATAGGTATTGTAATAAGAATTGTGACAATAGTGACTGTGTCGGTGAATTGGTGAATAGGGAAGATATTCTACGAAAGGAAAGGATCTTCAAGCACTCTGCAATGTAATAATGTGTCAGAGACGCATATAGACTCTTTAAGCATAAGAGCATAAATTTACATTGTATATATGTTGTACACAGTGGCCGCTTTGGAGTAGCAACCTTCCTGGTATGTGGCTGGTGGAGATGACCCTGTGACGTCCGTCTATGTCACGTCCCAACTGCCTCAACAGAGGTTCGACATGTGTGCTCTTTCACACGAGAAAAAAAAACCAACACCTAAATAAACTCTAAAAGACAAGACCAGAAGTAACGAGACAATTTCTTTATTTCACACACTCATTCGCACTAAAAATTAACTCCCTTTATCCCACTTCCCAACCAACCAACCCTCAATCCCACTAATATAACCCCAAACTAATACATAAACAATTCGCTCAAAATAATAATGATAATTAAATCAAAATGGAAAATGACTAACTACAAAATGTACAAAAGAATTTTCAATAATGATGTCTGGAACAGCTTACCGACAACGAAGTAAATAGACAGTAAGCAACTGCTTTAAATCTTTATAAATATTCAAACTTTGTTCCACTTAAACTTCAAATAGATACAACAAGTCTTTTATATTATATAAAATGAATAAGAAAATTTATCTTTTATGCAAAATAGAAGTTGTAAGAAATTAATCTAAATTCTTAATTTATTAATATCTGGCGAAATAACTCCCCCAGACAAAACTATACAATCACAGGGCTACTTAATCTAGTAAGTAATATTACTCAACAACGTTTATCAACCAATTCAGATTACATATATTTCAATGTGCTGTAATTTATAATTTATCACATGTAAAACAATTTTTGTGTCCTCACAACATTTTATCAAAGGTTATAGTTATTTGTTGTGTATGGTGGAGTGTGCGTGTGTGTGCTTTATAAACGAAATAAGGCTCCCTTGGCGAATACCACAACCTTCGCAACCGAGGTTGACACACAGAACACGGCGTAATAGGCCGAGGCGCACCAGCTTCACACCAGCAAGGTTTCAGCACATCATCAATGATCTGCTCTAAGGTTTTGGTTTTGGTACATCTACAACAATACATACAAAAATACGCAACCATTAATAATTATATTACAATATACTGCACAAGCATCCCGCTATCGGAATGGTTGTCTCCCTTTCCACATCCTTACTCATCCTCCCTGTCATCGCGCATATACATTCACAATCACCTCCTTTCTGTCATCTCTTCGCTACATAACAGCGAATTCTTTTATATCAATTTATAATTATTTAATTTATAATTCAGTTTAGAAAATTCTCTCTCTCTCTAGGTATTTATGCAGCAAATAATATGAAACATAAAATAGAATTTAAGAAAACATAATTAACTATTCATTCACACTGCATGCATAACCCAAACCCCCGAACGCTATGGCCAACTGAGAAATTGAGGTAAATAACTTACGGCTACCAGTGGATCCTCCGGCCTGTTGACAAAGACACACAATGACTGGACAAACACACAGGTCAGAAGGTTAGGCAAGGTGATTACACAGGCATAAGAAATCCTAGACGGAGTCACAGGTCACCCGACGTTATACGTAGATAACTCAGATTTCACCGAGAATACACAGTAGGTATTCTAAACAGCTTAGAACAGTTCCAGTTAAACAAACACTTCCAAAGTGTTCCCAAAACAGTCCTCCTCTTCCGATAATAGGCTCTTTTTCGTTGACGGTCTGATCAGTACGACCCACAGACAAAGTCACTAACTGGCACCTTGACCCAACTTGGATCTGTTTGATTCTGGCTACAAAAGCGATATGCAACTGTTACTGCTCCTATCAAAATATACAGTGCAAGGGGTTTTATACGATTAGCTAAGAATCTTCTAGAATATACTCGTTTTAATCATAATTCATTCCCTACACCGTTCGCGATTAGAGCGCGCATTTCACACATAGAATATCGCATGGCAGCAATTAATCTTCTCAATAACAAAATAGCCAACTATGCTGTTTTCTAACATAGTGCGTTCCGCACGGGCGCAAATCATTCGCTACTTTTATTAATTATAAACTCAATTAATTTATTCTGATTCTCTCCCCTTGACTACCGTAACTTTTAACCTCTATGTACAGGCTGATGATTAAACTATATACATAGGCGCGCGACTGCAAACTGCGTAGCGTGACAGTCTATAAAACCGGAAGGGGTCTCCATCAATGCCAACTATCTCTCCTTCGACCAATCATCACTGGCTCAGACATGCGGCAACGGTGTGCAAAGAAGGTCTTCAGACCTGAGCTACGGGATCACCTACAGTGTTCCCCAGGGGTAGCTATTTGTTCCTAGCGTCAGCTGTGTATACTACGTCTAGTGAATGTCTGCGAGGACAGTGAGTAAAATCATAATTACTTAATGTTGGGAGTCCAGGAATTTTCAACGAACTTTCAGTGTGTCATTATGACAGTGAATGTTTATAGATAGGTGTAGAGGCAAGTGACGTCTCAAGAGAGAGACAATGACCTTTTTATAAGTCACTAATTATTTGTTGCAATTTTGTATTTGTATTATGAATAAGAAATGTGTGATTTAATGTGATTATATGTATGAATGAGGACCCGAGCCTCTCTCTGGCTTGGTGACAAAGCTTGCCTTCCCCTTTTTCTTTTCTTTTGTCTTGTTTCTGTCTTATTGGTCTTTTCACTGTATTCTTTTCACCCGTAAATTCTCCCAGTATACTGTGCAGTTTTGACTCCCTTTCTTCTGCCTTACCGGACTTTTCCTGTCTTCCTTTTCCCCATCATTCCTTCTTTGTCTACCCTTCTTTTTCTCTGTGGCATTCTCTTGGCCTCCTGCGTTTGCCGTGCAGGGTAACCCATGTCAGGGTAGAAAGGGATCCTGGAGGTTGAGGTCACTGAGGGACTGCAGTTTCCTCACACCAACACACCTCTTTGGCCTGGACTTCTCCTAGACGGGAGGCTGGCGTGGTCCGTGACAGTCAAACAGCTGGTCGTGTATTGCCCTAGCTCTGCTAGAAGGCTGTAGCTCATCATGAGCTGCCAAGTGCTACGCTTTGGGCGTAGTTTGCAACGCTAGAGTTGACTTGGCTACGCTGTTACGCCCGGTCTCGATTTGCTACGCCCGGTCAAATTTTGTCTAGCGTACCACTTTTTGACAAGAAAGTGGCTGTGTAAAACTCGCTCAGCAACAGCAAGTCGCCGTGTGACCGTTTTGTATCTGCCGCACGCACGCACACTGCGTCTGTGTGAGCCAATCGGAAAGCGCAGTACAAAATTACCGGAAATGCTTAACTTCCATCTTAGTTCTTCGTGGTTTTAGACCATGTCAGAGTGTGCAGATTTTTACCATTTTCATTTCAACATGTCGAAGCGACCTGCTGGAGCGAGTACAACGAATGAACCGCCCAAGTCCAAAATGCGTCATGCTTGTCAGAAATACCGAACGAAATACAGTGAAACACATCCGTGCATCACTTCTTCAAAAGTCAGTGCCCAGCACGTGTTTTGTAGCATTTGCTACATGGACATTAAAATTGTTGAAATGCTACTCCCAAACGCCATTTTGCTACTCCCAAGTTGCCTTTTTGTTACTCCCGACCAACAATAGCAGTTGGCAGCTCATGGGTCAAACTTGAACAAGACCATAGTGGCAGTGTGGGATTGTCTGGGTGTATATCCCCCCTGTAGCCCTGGTGCGTTTCCTTGCTGGAGTTTCCACCCCTTGGGGTCATGAGCAATCTTGCCACTGTAGATTGTTCTAACCTATAAAGGGAAAAGTGAAAGCCCCAGTTGAAAACCTGTCTTTCCTTCATAGGCATGACCGATTCACTGCGGCAACAGTACCCCCGTTGGAGTGCCGGGGGTTTCAGTATAAATAGTATCCCCACTTTATGGAAATTTAGTGCTTTAAATTCCCACTGTCACTGTCTTCCTCATTTGCTCTTTCCCATTCCTGCTCTGTCCCATCACTCTGCTATACTATCTTCTTCTTCGCTAGATCAATGACCTACCTTTTTTCTTGAAAACTCTTCCTGGACAAGACTCCTTGTTTGTGTATGAGGTCTGTTGGATCAGCTTGGGAGTATTGGGCGCTTTCTGCCGGGTGGTTACTAGGGCTTCCTATGATGTTATTATTTAGCAATATAGGCATTTTATATGTATGTGTTTTGTTGATAATTTATAATGATGTTTGTATTCTATTTTGTTTTTGTAACCGGGGGTTCGATTAGTTGGGGTAAAGCCCCAGCCGTCCCCTGCGTGGGATGTCTTTATTGTAAAGTGACTGGCCGGTGGAGGGCATTCAGTTTTCCCACTAGGGTTGTTTCAGCAGATCTTTTATGCGGATCGGGAGTTGTCCGCTCCTGATTTGGCTGGGAAGAGTCCGCTGGACCTAAAGCAACAATCAATCAATAAATCAATCAATGCTGGAGTTTCCGCTTGGACGCATCCCCTTATTGGACTCCGTGGTGGGTGGGGAGCATGGGCGATGAATTACTACTTTAAAAACATGGCATCTACAAAAAAAGAACAATGACTGCACGATGATGGATCAGACACGGATGGACAATGATTTGGACTTGAGACAAAAAGAAAATGCTCATGTTGTTTGGTCACAGGGGGGTTCTCCAGCCTCATCAGATACACTGGAGAACGTGCCGATGGTCACGTCAAAAACTGTCAAACCCAACATGCAGGCGGCCCGTGCCTAAAGCCGTCACACCTGCCGTGAGGGAGGCAATGCCTCAGGCCGCCACAACATCGACGGCAGGTTTCAGCGACCGGGTGGTCGCAGAGGCTGCCAGGATCTTAGTGGCTCAGCATGGGAGCGTCTGGGGAAGGGAGGGAAAAGTTGGAAAAGGTGAGAGCGAGAAAGAAGATCCAGGAACCAGTGCTGGGGAGAAGGGGAGGAACGTAAACCGGCTGGGTGTTTGGGATCCGGGAGTGAAGAAAAATCAAAAGCCTGGACCCCTTTCTTCCAAGCATCATCAACCTCTCGAGACAGAGAACCGTTTTGAGGCGTTGATGGACCATGAGGAGATGGATGAGGGTCAGAAAACTTATGAGACATAATTGTGCTCTCAGGGATGGAAATTAGCTTTCTTTTACTTCATTTTTATGGCTATCTTACAATGGAATATACGTGGGATAAGAGCAAATTATGAGGAGTTATGCTGTCTGCTGATAGAGCATCGACCTGAGGTGTTGGCCATTCAGGAGACTCTCTTGTCAGAGAGACAGCCTATAGATATCTCTGGTTACTCGTCACTAAATTGTCTATCTTCCAGAGGCGTTTCACTCTTTATTCATAGAAACGTCCCATTTCACCCAATTTCTCTCAACACAAGTTTACCAGCAGTAGCAGTCAGAGTATCTCTTTTCAAGTCCCTCACAGTACGTTCTATATATCTGACCCCATCAATAAATGTAAATAAAAATTACCTTGAGAATTTGATCTAAAAATTACCTACCCCTTTTTTGTTGTTGGGAGACTTTAATGGACGCTCTTCCCTGTGGGGCAGCGATCGTACCGATTCTCAGGGGAAAATAATTGAAGACATTTTAGACTCATTGAATCTGGTAACTTTGAATGAGGGTGCTCCAACTTTTTCCTGTTTGAGAACAGTTTCTTTATCCCACATTGATATATCGATCTGTTTTGATCGATGGATCCCTACTTTTGGAATTTAAATGGACAGTTTTAGAAGATCTTCATGGGATCAGTGATCATTTTCCGGTTTTATTAAAACATGATTCAGACAACCTTGAGCAAACTCATGGCAGGTGGAAACTGAAACAAGCTAACTGGAGTCTGTTTTCCAACCTGTCTGAGTCTCAGTTACATGCTAAGGAATTTCCACATGCCATAGACCAAATACAGCTCTACACTGACATAGTTATAAATAGTGCCAAGGAGTCCATTCCGCAAACTTCATCAAAGCCTGATACACTTAAAAAACCCTGGTTTGATGATGAATGTAGAAAACTTCAGCAAGCCCGTAAAAAAGCTTTTAAGAATTATGTATTTACACCCAAGCTCTGAAAATAAACAACCACCAACGTTTGTGAGCCCAATATCGACAGCTCTTCAAACGTAAGAGAAGAGAATCGTGGAGAGGTTTCTGCTCCACGCTAAATTCAAAAGCAAAACTGTCGAAGGTTTGGAAAGTGGTCCGCAAACTCAAAAATAAAAGTACATATAACAAAGAGGTCAGCCCATGCCTTAATGTGCAGGGGGACATAATCGGAGATAAAAAAACTAGTAGCTGATCTTTTGGCCTCTTCGATCTTTTGCTGCAAATTCTTCCTCTGAAAACTATTCTATTTGTTTTCAAACTATCAAAACATGTAAAGAAAAACAACGGTTAAACTTTACCTCTGATATCTCTGAAGACTACAACATTTTGTTCTCATTAGTTGAGCTTGATGATGCCATTAACAAAAGTGTAGATTCAGCAGTTGGACCGGATGATGTGCATTATCAATTTCTACCACATTTAACAAGGTATTCACAGTCTCAACTGCTGGACATCTTTAATCAGATTTGGACCACTGGAACCTTTCCTCCCTCTTGGAGAAAGGCCATTATTGTACCATTCCTAAACCTGGCAAAGACCATACTAATCCAACAAACTATAGACCAATAGCCTTAACGTCCTGCTTATGCAAGATGCTGGAAAGAACGCTTTATTCTCGTTTACTGTGGTATCTCGAAACAAATAATATATTATCCAACACTCAGTGTGGCTTTCGAAGTGGTCGAAGTACTGTTGATCACCTGGTGCGACTGGAAACTTTTATCCGTAATGCGTTTGTCCAGGGTGAACATGTCATTGCCATCATGTTTGATTTGGAAAAAGCGTATGATACCACATGGAAATATGGCATTCTCTCAGATTTGCAAGAAATGGGATTGAAGGGACATTTACTTCTGTTTATATCCAATTTCCTAATGGACATAATTTTTCAGGGTAAGGTTGGAGGATCTTTATCAGATATGAGGGAACAGGATATGGGGGTGCCTCAGGGTAGTATCTTGTCTCCCTTGCTGTTTAATATTAAAATAAATAATATTGTGAAACGGGGAATTGACAATTCTTTGTTTGTTCATGATTTTGCATTAGTAGCCAAAGGTAAAACTTTGGCATCTGCAGAACGTCAGCTACAGTTATGTGTCAATGCCGTTGAAGATTGGGTATTACAAAATGGTTTCAAATTTTCTGAAGCAAAAACCGAATGTATTCACTTTTCCAAGCACCGGGGAATTATTCAAGATCCTAATATTAGCCTCAATCAGGGATCAGTTTACTAGCGCGCCCTGCGCCATTGACGCATAAAAATTAAAAATGACCCATCAACAATTCTTACCAGGGGCCGAATGGCGCTTCAATTTTTGGTACCAGTGCGCCACCACAATAACAGTGCACTGTATTGGAGGCGACAAACGTGCTTTTGCTAAGGCAAGTTCAGCGATTGGCTATGAGGGCCCGGATGTTGATCTTTCAGCCAATAAGCCCCCACGGGCTCGGCTCCGCGCGCCGGGGGTGGACCCCATGCCTCTCTCTGGCTGGGTGACAAAGTTGCCTACTCCTTTTTCTTCTCTTTTGTCTTGTTTCTGTCTTATTGGTCCTTTCATCTATATTCTCTTCACCCTTAAATTCTCCCAATATACTATGCAGTTTTGACTCCCTTTCTTCTGCCTTACCGGACTTTCCCTGTCTTCTTTTTCCCCATCATTCCTTCTTTTTCCACCCTTCTTTTTCTCTGTGGCCTTCTCTTGGCCCCCTGCGTTTGCCGTGCAGGGCAACCCGTGTCGGGGGAGAATGGGATCCTGGAGGTTGAGGTCACTGAGGGACTGCGGTCCCTCACACTAACACACCTCTTTGGCCCGGACTTCTCCTAGACGGGAGGCTGGCGTGGCCCGCGTCAGTCAAGCGGCTGGTCGTGTATTGCCCTAGCTCTGCTAGAAGGCTGCGGCTCATGGGTCAAACTTGAACAAAACCGTAGTGGCAGTGCGGGATTGTCTGGGTGTATATCCCCCCTGTAGCCCTGGTGCGCTCCCTTGCTGGATTTTCCGCTTGGACGCATCCCCTTGTTGGACTCCGTGGTGGGTGGGGAGCAGGGGGGATGAATTCATAAATTAATAACATGGCTTCCACAAATAAACGACGACTGCGTGATGACGGACCGGACTCGGACACGGACAGTGACATGGACACGAGACAGAAAGCTTGTGCATCGGGGGTAGAAGGGGCCTGGCCTCGTTTTTTGGTTGTAGAGGGGGCGGATCCGGCTATGCCACTAGGCAAGCTGTCTCCGTTCGCAATACAGAAGGGTTTTCAATCCGTTTGCACAATCGGGTTCAAAGATGTGAAAACACTGAGATCTGGGGCCTACCTGGTGGAGTGCTCAACCAAAAGGGCATCGGATAGTCTTCTAAAGAGGGATTCGACTGTCTTCGTTGATAGACAAATCAAAGTTTCTGTGCATGGACGGTTGAATTCCTCCAAGGGAGTCATCCGATGTCAGGATTTGATCGACATGTCAGAATTGGAAATCCGTGGTGAGCTCTCCAGCCAGGGGGTCACAGCAGTCCAGCGGGTCTTCGTCACCAAGGGATCCCAACGTATCCCCACCAACACACTTTTTGTGACCTTCGCTATGGCCAAATTGCCGGAGTCACTCAAGGTGGGGTACCTTAGGGTGAAGGTGACGCCGTTTGTACCATCACCGTTGCGATGCTACCGGTGCCAAAGATTTGGTCACGGTAGCAAGAACTGTAAAAGCAAGGAAATATGTCGTGATTGTGGTAAAGAGAAACACGAAAACGAATGCAAAAATCCGATTTGCTGTGTGAATTGCGCCGGGAATCATTCGTCCAGCTCCAAAGACTGTCCTCAGTGGCAGTTGGAGCTGGAAATCCAAAAGGTGCGGGCCACTGAGAGTTGCTCCTTTGGCGACGCAAGGAAAAAAGTTCTCCAAAGTAGGCCAGTTCTGAAAGAGAGGTCCTTTGCGTCTGTGGTGGGTTCCACATCTCATGTGGAAGCTAGCACACACCCGCAATTGGACACTGCCATGAGTAAAATAACACAGATCTTGGACACGTTGTGCAAACGGATGGATGCTTTAGAAAAGATGCTCGCGTAGTTTGCCCAGAAGGGGGTTTCTCCAGCCCCACCGATTCCACTGGAGAACGTGCCGACGGACACGTCAAAAACCGTCACTCCAAGCGCGCAGACGGCCGCGCCAAAAGCCGTCACTCCTGCCACGAAGGAGGCTAGGCCTCATGCCACCGCACCAGCAACGACCGGTTTTAGCGACCGGGTAGTTGCTGGGGCGACTAAAATCCTAGTTACCCAGCAGAAGAGCGTCAGAGGAGGAGAGGGAAAGATTGGCAGGGGTGAAGGGGAGAGGGAAGATATAAAATCTGGTGCTGGGGAGAGGGGGAGGAAGTCCGCTGGCAGCTCGGGTTCCGGGTCTTTGACAAAGAATCAAAGGCCCGGACCCCTTTCTTCCAAGCCCCAGCAGCCTCTCGAAACGGAGAACCGTTTCGGGGGGTTGATGGAACATGAAGAGATGGACGAGGGTCCAAAAGATTAAGAGACGTAATTGTGCTCTTGGAGATGAAAATTTTAGCATTCTTTTACTTAATTTTTATGTCCATTTTACAATGGAACATCCGAGGGATAAGGGCAAATTATGAGGAGCTCTGCTGTCTGCTGACAGAGCATCGACCTGAAGTATTGGCCCTTCAGGAAACTCTCCTGTCAGAAAAACATCCTATAGATATTACTGGTTATTCCTCTCTAGATTGTTTATCCTCTAGAGGTGTTTCACTCTTTATTCATAGAAATGTCCCATTTAATCCAATTTTACTTAATACAAGTTTACCAGCAGTTGCAGCTAGAGTATCTCTTTTTAAATCCCTCACAGTTTGTTCTCTATATTTGACACCATCAATAAATGTAACTAAAAGTGAACTTGAGAATTTGGTCCAACAGTTACCTCCCCCTTTTTTGTTGTTGGGAGATTTTAATGGACGCTCTCCCCTGTGGGGTAGTGATCGTACCGATTCTCAGGGTAAAATAATTGAAGACATTTTAGACTCGTTAAACCTAGTGACTTTGAACGAGGGTGCTCCAACTTTTTCCTGTTCTAGAACTGCTTCTTTGTCCCACATTGATATATCGATCTGTGATCCCTCCTTATTTTTGGATTTTAAATGGACAGTTTTAGAAGATCTCCATGGCAGCGACCATTTCCCGGTTTTATTAAAACATGATTCAGATAACCTTGAGCAAACTCATGGCAGATGGAAACTGAAACAAGCTAACTGGAGTCTGTTTTCTAACCTGTCTGAGGCCCAGCTACGTGCTAAGAACCAGGAATTTTCAAATGCCTTAGATTCAATACAGCTTTTTACTGACATAGTTATTAACAGTGCCAAGGAGTCCATTCCGCAAACTTCGTCAAACCCTCACACACTTAAAAAACCCTGGTTTGACGATGAATGTAGAAAACTTCAGCAAGCTCGTAAAAAAGCTTTAAGAACTATGTTTTTACACCCAAGCACTGAAAATAAACAAAGCCACCAACGTTTGCGAGCGCAATGCCGACAGCTCTTCAAACGAAAGAGAAAGGAATCGTGGAGAGGTTTCTGCTCCACGCTTAATTCAAAAGCGAAACTGTCGAAGGTGTGGAAAGTAGTCCGCAAACTCAAAAATAGAAGTAACAAACAGGTGAGCCCATGCCTTACTGTGCAGGGTGACGTAATCGGAGATAAAAAATTAGTAGCTGATCTTTTGGCTTCTTCTTTTGCTGCAAATTCTTCCGCTGAAAATTATTCTGTCCCTTTTCAAACAGTTAAAACCCGTAAAGAAAAACAACAGTTACATTTTACCTCCGATAATTCTGAAGATTACAACATTCCGTTTTCATTAGTCGAACTTGATGATGCAATTAACAAAAGTGCAGATTCAGCAGTTGGACCGGATGATGTACATTATCAATTTCTCAGACATTTAACAAGGTACTCACGGTCTCAACTGCTGGACATCTTCAATCAGCTCTGGATCACTGGCACCTTTCCTCCCTCCTGGAGAAAGGCCATTATTGTACCCATCCCTAAACCTGGCAAAGACCATACTAACCCGACAAACTATAGACCAATAGCCTTAACGTCTTGCTTATGCAAGACACTGGAAAGAATGGTTTATTCTCGTTTACTGTGGTATCTCGAAACCAATAATATCTTATCCAACACTCAGTGTGGCTTTCGAAGTGGTCGAAGTACTGTTGACCACCTGGTGCGACTGGAAACTTTTATCCGTAACGCGTTCGTCCAGGGTGAACATGTCGTTGCCATCATGTTTGATTTGGAAAAAGCTTATGATACCACATGGAAATATGGCATTCTTTCAGATTTACAAGAAATGGGTTTGAAGGGACATTTACCTCTGTTTATATCCAATTTTCTAACGGACAGACTCTTTCAGGTTAAGGTTGGGGGATCTTTGTCAGATATGAGGGAACAGGAGATGGGAGTGCCTCAGGGTAGCATCTTGTCTCCCTTGCTGTTTAATATTAAAATAAATAACATTGTTCGTTCCGTTAAACGGGGAATTGACAATTCTTTATTTGTCGACGATTTTGCATTGGTAGCCAAAGGTAAAACTTTGGCATCTGCAGAACGTCAGCTACAGTTATGTGTCAAGGCCGTTGAAGACTGGGTTTTACAAAATGGTTTTAAATTTTCTGAAGCAAAAACTGAATGTATTCACTTTTCCCAGCACCGGGGAATTATTCAAGACCCTACTATTCTCCTCAATAAAACTCCAATAAAGGCGGTCCAACAAGTCAAATTTTTGGGTGTTATTTTTGATCAAAAGCTATCTTTCATTCCCCATCTGAAAATTTTGAAAACTAAATGTCAACAGGCCTGCAATTTGCTCAAGGTTATCAGTGGTACAGACTGGGGTGCTGACAAGAAAACTTTATTGCTGTTATATCGTTCTTTAATTAGATCCAAGTTAGACTATGGTTGCATTGTCTATGGTTCTGCTAGAAAATCTTATCTTAAGATGCTAGATCCAGTTGCCCATCAGGCACTACGCATTGCTTTGGGTGCGTTTCGCACTTCCCCTTGTGAAAGGCTTTATGTGGAAGCTAACGAACCCCCGCTGGAGCTGAGACGTACAAAATTGTCAATGAATTACTATTTAAAATTAAAAACTGATCCTATGAACCCTGCTTATGACTGTGTTTTCAACCCAGATTTTGTTCAGAAATTTGAATCCAAACCTAACACAATCCCTCCGTTTGGCATCAGAATGCAAGTTCATCTGGAAAAAGCAGGCATTGATGTTGCTTCCATCAACGACGATGAACTTCGGACTGAAGCTCCCCCATGGAAATTATGTACCCCAAACATTAATTGGCAGTTGTCCGCTTTCCTTAAAAACAATACCTCTGAAACCGTATATAACCAACTTTATTTAGAACAGTGTGCATTATACCCAGGATATGAACAACTTTTTACAGACGGGTCAAAGAAAGGAGATTCAGTTGCTGCTGCGTCTGTCTCCGAGAGACGCTTAGACCAGCCTTTGCAACAGCGTTTACCTGATTTTTGTTCTGTTTATACAGCTGAGCTCAAGGCAATTCATTTAGCTCTGAAACAAGTTTATCAATCCAAAAGAACCTCATTTTTAATCATGTCCGATTCATTGTCAGCACTTCAGGCTCTTTCCACGAGAAAGATATCACACCCTTTTCTGGCAGAGATCCATGACCTCCATACACAACTTGTTTCTGAGGGTAAAAAGATAGTTTTTATGTGGGTCCCTGGTCACATGGGCATCCGCGGCAATATTGCAGTAGACAGAGCGGCTAAAGATGCTCTACATCTCGATTTCCCTCCAGAGATTTTCCAGTTTGTGCCCTATTCTGACCTACGTTGTATGACTGGATCTTATTGTAAACGACTGTGGCAGACTGACTGGTCTAACCATGTCAACAACAAATTATTTCAAATTCTTCCCGATTTGTCCACTTCTTTGCCTAACTTTGCGTCCACTCGCAGAGAGGAAACAGTGTTATCTCGCCTTCATATTGGGCATACTTATGTCACCCACAGTTTCCTTTTAAAAGGAGAAGAACCACCATGGTGCTTTGCATGTGATCAATCTTTTTCTGTTCGCCATTTTATGTCTGAATGTGCTGATTTGATTGAGGAAAGGGAAACATATTTTGGTTCCATACCTTTCAAAGAGATTTTTAAAGTATGTAATGGTCAACATCTGTTTCAATTTTTACATGATGTTGGTTTGTTCTATCGCATATAAATTGTATCGACATGTTTTGTTTAGTTTGGATTTTATTAGGACTGAATTTAGTGATTTGATTGAAGAAAGAGAATATATTTTTAATACATCAGTTTTAAAGAAGTCTCTTAAAGAGGTGTCATGTGAAAGTTTGTTTGTGTATTTAAGAGTAATAGGCTCGTTTTTTAAGACTTGAATCATTTTATAATATTTTAAGATAACGTCTCTCTGGTCCTGATTTGGCTCGGAAGAGTCCGCTGGACCTAAAGCAATAACCTTGTATTGTATTGTATCAGCCAATAAGAAGTGTTGTACGATTCTTCCAAATCAGAATTTGCTATCGTCTGCGCGTATGTTGTGTCCGTGCAAGGAGGATTTTGTGTTTTTCGTTATGCCGCGCGCTTTGAAAATGCCCCGCCCCCCCCCCCCCCCACCCCTCAAAATACCTAAACTTGAGGTAGGACAGTCTAGACTGTCGTTTGCTGCTGTTAAACTACAGTCTACCGCCGCTAATCCTACGCAAGATGATTGTGTGAGCCCCGAGTCAAGTCAAAATACTGATCCCTGTTCTGGTTAGTGTTTTGTTGGTAAACATGCTTCACAACACATGCACACTCACAATAATCTATTTTGTTTTAATTTCTGTAATAATATACCCAGGTTATCTTTTACATGTACGTAAATTACTGCTGAAATCATGGCCCATTGAAATTTGATCTGAGGGGCCCAATGGCCCATAGCTTTTTTGTGTCAAGCTGAACCCTGCTCAATAAAAGTCCAATAAAGATGGTCCAACAAGTCAAATTTTTGGGTGTTATTTTTGATCAAAGGTTATCCTTCCTTCCTCATCTGAAAGATTTTAAAACTAAATGTCAACAGGCCTGCAATTTGCTCATGGTTATCAGTGGTACAGACTGGGGAGCTGACAAGAAAACTGTATTGCTGTTATACTGTTCGTTAATTAGATCCAAGTTAGATATGGTTGCATTGTTTATGGTTCTGCTCGAAAGTCTTATCTTAAAATGTTAGATCCAGTTGCTCATCAGGCACTACGCATTGCTTTGGGTGCTTTTCGCTCATTCCCTTGTGAAAGCCTTTACGTGGAAGCTAACGAACCTCTGCTGGAGCTAAGACGTACAAAATTGTCTTTGAATTACTATTTAAAATTAAAACTGATCCCATGAACCCCGCTTATGACTGTGTTTTCAACCCAGATTTTGTGCAGAAATTTGAGGCCAAACCTAACGCAATTCCTCAGTTTGGCATCAGAATGCAGACTCATTTGAATGAAGCAGGCATCGATGTGGCTTCTATCAACGATGATGAGCTTCGGACTGAAGCTCCTCCATGGAAATTACATTCCCCAAACATTAACTGGCGGTTGTCCGCTGTCCTCAAAAACAATACATCTGAAACTGTCTATAACCAACTTTATCTAGAACAGTGCGCTTTATTCCCAGGATATGAAAAACTTTTTACAGATGGGTCAAAGAAAGGAGACTCGGTTGCTGCTGCGTCAGTCTCTGGGAGACACCTAGACAAGCCTTTGCAACAGCGTCTACCTGATTTTTGTTCTCTTACAGCTGAGCTCAAGGCGATTCATCTAGCTCTGGAACAGGTTTATGAATCCAAAAAAAAACTCGTTTTTAATCATGTCTGATTCACTGTCAGCACTCCAGGCTCTTTCCACGAGAAAGATTTCACACCCTTTTCTGGCAGAGATCCATGACCTCCACACTCAACTTACTTCTGTGGGTATGTGGGTACCCGGTCACTTGGGCATCCGTGGCAATATTGCAGTGGACAAAGCGGCTAAAGAAGCTCTGCATCTCGATTTCCCTTCAGATATTTTCCAGTTTGTTCCTTGCTCTGATCTGCATTGTATGACTGGATCTTATTGTAAATGGCTGTGGCAGACTGGTCTAACCATATCAATAACAAATTATGTCAAATTCTTCCAGATTTGTCTGCTACTTTGCATCCACTCGCAAAGAAGAAACAGTTTTGTCTCGCCTTCATGTTGGGCATACTTATGTCACCCACAGTTTCCTTTTAAAAGGAGAAGAACCACCATGGTGCTTTGCATGTGATAAAAGTGTCTGAATGTGCTGATCTGATTGATGAAAGAAAAACATTTTGGTTCAATACCTTTCAAATAGATTTTTAAAGTATGCAATGGTCAATACCTGTTTCAATTTTTACATGATGTTAGTTTGTTTTATCGCATATAAATCATGTTGTTTTGTTTTGTGTTGGTTGGACTGTATTGGTAAGACTGATTTTAGTGATTTGCTTGAAGCAAGAGAACATATTTTTAATGCATCAGATTTAAAGAAGATTTTTTAAGAAGTTGCATGTGAAAGTTTGTTTGAATATTTAAGAGTAACAGGCTTGTTTTTTAAGATTTGATCCATTTTATATTTTAAGATAACGCCTCTCTGGTCCTGATTTGGCTCGGAAGAGTCCGCTGGACCTAAAGCAATAACCATGTAATGTAATGTATGAATGAGAAATAGTGAAACAGAAAGGCAAAGAGAGATAACTGTGTAGTTTTTGCTTTGTTTGTAAGCACGTATGCGGTGATGGATGCGAATCTAGAGTAAACAGAGACAGAATATGCATCCCTAAACTGAAAGTCAGATAAACACACGCACACACT
Organism: Oncomelania hupensis; assembly: GCA_036898135.1. NCBI lineage: Eukaryota > Metazoa > Mollusca > Gastropoda > Littorinimorpha > Pomatiopsidae > Oncomelania > Oncomelania hupensis. The sequence continues at coordinate 42,643,680 of CM072513.1, forward strand.
CATCTCGTTAGTTTAATTATAGTTACATATATAAATATTTAACGTAAATCCACGCGTTACATGTGAGTATTTACTCCCCCCCCCCCCCCCCCCCCCGAAAAATGTTTTTCACCTTTTTTGCAAATCTGTGTATGCAAGATATCTTAAATAGTCAAAAATTAATGATTTTTAAAAAAGTATTTCCATCAGTCTTTCTCTGTCTGTCGTATGTCTGCCTCGTCAAAACTTGCAAGTGGTTTAATTGCTCAGAACCTATTCTATGTATCAGAACCAAGTGGTAGGATGATTTGTATCGAAAAGACCTACAAAATGATCAGTGAATGAATGACAACTTCAAAGTCAAGGTCACAATGTCAACAAGTGAAAAAAAAGACAATAAAGAATTTTTTTTTGTTATTGATATTGAACTAATGATTTTTTGAGGCACGGCAGATATCAATGAGACATGCATACAGTGAAAATTTGGTCATCCGTGCTCCAAGGTCAAGGTCACTGGAGCTGTCTGTTCATGGGTACTTTGAAGTGACCTTGAGCCTAAACTAAGAGATTTTTTTTAAAAGTCCAAACTTGTATTTAGAGATAATAGTTTTGATATCTGGCATATTATCCATTTTGCTTTGATCTTGAAGTTAAGGGTTATTTTAGGCCTTACAAAGATATTAAATATTTTGTCATCGTACTGGAATTGTTTTATATTTGACCCACAGTATGCAAACATTGAGTTATTTGATCATACGAGAATCAGAGGTCATGTGATGATCAAGGTCATGTGAAGTTCAAGGTCATTGAAAGTCAAGATCATCAGCTTTTTTTTTCTCATAATACTTATGCTGTAGAATGTAGTTTATTTGATCGTACATGAGTGTCCATTTGGAGCCTCAGAGATCGAGGTCAAGATCAGTCAGTATTACTTTGCATTTTAATGCCACTGTTTTGTTTCTTAGGCACTTATTTCATTTAGAATATTGTGTTTCAAGGAACATGTGAGTGATATGGCCTTTGCCCTTCTATTTTCCTGTATTATTAAGAGCTGAAGGTGGCTGTGTGATTATTGTAAACAAAATTACATCTGGTAAATCTTAATAGATGTTATGGACAAGATTGAATTGACTTTCTGTATAAAAATGTTTATTTCCTACTCAACAACACCTGCCCCCTCGCCCATCCCTTCCCAAAAAAAAAATAATAATAATAATAAAAAGTTGTGTATAGATAACATGGCTAAACTCATCTTCCTAGGTGTTTTGAGTGGACTGAAATTGTCATCATTTACTTCTGGGGTAAACTCACAATCATTGACAAAACTACCAGCTGCACTTATGATATAACTGTATAGTTTCTGCATGATGCTTTAGAGCAACAACAATCTATCGCAATCTTGCCATTTTTATAATTCTTTCACACAGCCAATTTAAAAATTTGGAAGAGCAGAACAAATCAGGTATCAAATAAAACTGTTCAGTTTGTTTTTTTAAATAAAGATATGCATTGGTGTACAGAAGGTCATAATTATACACATATTTTTGCAATAAAAGAAATATAAAATTGAAAAAAATCATGTTTATAATAGATCCATTGCTGCCTGATAATTCCTTATTGACAGCAAGAACATTTTGTGGAAAGTTGGAACACTGACAGACAGTCTGGTCTTGCATAAAATAACTTGTTACAAGAGGTAAATTGAATTTCAAGCAGTAATTGTATATCGAGTCTTCCAGTAACCAAGTAATATGTCAACAAAACATAAAATATGAAATAAAATACTAGTTATTTTGTAGCGACATAGGGAATTTATGTGATGAGAAGCTACTTTAACAGGCAACAATCAAACGCCCACAGATAGCCAGTTGTTGCTCATTAAGCATTCCCAGTTATTCTTTTGGCTGCGGAATATTTTTTCTGGCACAAAAATAGTAAAAAAAACTAACAAAACACAAACAGTAGCAACAAAATCATAAGAAATCAGTTTTAAATACCTTTATTAGTCTCCCTTTTCTTGTTGGCACAGCCATTAAGTATCCTTAGGCACAAATGACACTATTAGTTCTCATGTTCATGTAATATATATAACTTCTCACCAAAAACGTTAATTATGACATACTGTAAACAATGTATTTGTTACAGTTTGATTTTTGTAACGCTATCCCCTTGTCAAATGTTCAGTGACACAGATTATCATAGTTCATTACTATTGACTGTTCCTATCCTATCCTGTCCCGTAACTTGGAGGTCATAGGGACACCACAGATGATTGTTTAACCAACATACTCCATCTTTCTCTGTCCTCAGCAGCCCTGATGGATTCGCTCAGTGTCAAACCAGTCCATTCTCAAATGTTGTCCTCCCACCTCTTTTTCGGTCTTCTCTTCTTCTACTTCCTTGCACTGTGCCTTGCAGAATGGTCTTTGCAAGGCCTGATGATCTGGTGACGTGGCCATACCATCGAAGTTTCCGTTTCTTCACCACTGTGAGCAGGTCATCGTGTTGTCCAATGGCTTGTATGATGGTCTGTCGGACTTCGTCGTTGGTGATGTGTTGGGTATAGGAAATGCCAGAAGTCTTCTGTAGCACCTCATCTCCATGCTTTGTATTCTTCGTTGTAGATCTGCTGTGAGGGTCCATGTTTTGCAAGCATATAGGAAGATGGAGATGACAATTAATGGAGCGCAGCAGTCTTACTTTGGAATGTAGACTGATGGTCCTGTCTTTCCAAATGGGCTTCAACCTTGTCAGGGCAGCAGTTGTTTGTGCGATCCTGGAGAGGACGTCCTGTCGGGACCCATTGTCTGATACAATGGCTCCTAAATATTTAAAGCTATGCACTGTGTTTAGGGATTGGTCTTGGACTTTGATGTCTGTGTTGATGCCATTGGTGTTATTGGTCATCATTTTGGTCTTCTCTGCACTTATTTCCATTCCATAAGCTCTGGAGGTGGTGACAAACCTCTGTACCAGCTGTTCAAGTTCTTTTTTCTTTGGGGGGGGGGGGTGTATTTATTTTTATTTTTTTTTTTGCATTTCCATTTATTTTTCTTTTAACAACAGCATAACATCGATCAATATATAAAGGCGAACAAACTGAACTAATAAACAAACAAAGCAATGAACTAAACATATAAATTTGAGGGGAAAAAAAAGAAGCAAAGAAGAAATAGAAATAGAAAGCGAGAATCGTATATTATACAACATTATTACATCAACTGTTTATAATAAAACCATGCAGCATCAAATTCAGATTCTTTCTGATTCAATTGAGCATTATACCTTTCGATATTATATCTCCATTTTAATTTAAACTTAAATGCCTCTACATTAGGTTTTACATTGCTATATCTACATCCATATATATATTGTTTTGCCAATAATAAAATCAAATCAAATATAGGATCTGTGTTCACATTCAGATCAATTCCAAACACTATTAAGCTTTCTGATAGAATTAGAGTACATGCATTTTCACAAGTCGTTTAATCCAGTGCTCAAAAAGGTTCCAGAAGTGTCTTACACAATCACAATTCCAGAAGAGGTGTGTGATACTCTCCCTCTCAACTTCACAGAAAGTACACATTACACTCTGAGATAAACCCATTTCTTTTAAAATAATATTAGTTGCCAGAATGCGATGTACAATACGCATCTGAAACCATCTCATTCCGATATCACCAATTTTTTGAATTTTATAAAAACACTTTTTCCATTGTATGACATAATTTACTTTAGCATTCCATTTTTTACAACAATGTGGCTCTACATTGTTTTTCATAAATATATCATAAAATTTCCTGCAACCTTTTTCAGTGGAGAGAATCTTCTTTATTGGAACACAGATAGTTAAACGATTATTATCAGTTACTATTATTTTAGTTTTTTTAATATATTCTTTAATTGCTAGTGTACAACCAACATATGTAAGGAAGTCCACTCTTAAATTATATCTTCTGTTAAATTCAACCCATGTAAGGAAAGTTCCATCAACATTCAAAAAATCAGCAATACAATGTACACCATGCTCAATCCAATGAGTCTTTGAAATTGACCTTTGACCCACCTTTATCCTTTCATTAAAACATATTGGTTCTGCAAGTAATTCTCCTGACTGCTCTATATCAACCTTATAGAAAAAATGTTTGTATCCTGTAAATACATTTTCCCAAAAAGTATTTGTAGCTCTATATAATTTAGTAATTCCAGGTCCGTATGTCGACCATCACATTCTCTTTAACACTCTTCAACACTACCTTGGAATCTCTGGCTCGGTCCTGGCTTGGTTCCACTCATATCTTTCTGACAGATCACAAGCAGTCACCGTCGATGGCTGTTTCTCCAGCACAGCAGACTTGGTGTGCGGCGTGCCTCAGGGTTCCGTTTTAGGGCCGGTGTTATTCACTCTGTACACCAAGCCACTGCTTCTCCTGCTTAGAAAGCATGCTGTTGAGAGTCAGTCATTTGCAGACGACACACAACTGTATAAATCCACCGCCCCCTCTCTCATTAATTCCACTGTTCAGACTTTGGAGAACTGCATCACAGACATTAAGTCATGGATGACACTCAACAAGCTTAAGCTTAATGACGATAAAACCGAAGTCCTCCTCATTCACAAGCACAACACCTCCTCCTCACTCTCGCCTCTCCCAACATCGCTTACAGTAGGGACAACAAACATTCAGTTCTCATCCTCAGCAAGAAATCTCGGCTACATTCTCTCCGATGACCTGTCCCTCAACAACCACATCTCCAACGTCTGTCGCTCTGCATACACGGCCATACGCCAAATCAGCTCCTTTCGCCACTATCTTACAGTCCCTGCCACCAAAACCCTAGTCTGCGCTCTCGTCCTTTCTTGTCTTGACTATTGCAACTCTCTCCTTGCTGGCTCCCCAAAACACATCATTGACAAATTACAAAAGGTTCAGAACTCAGCAGCTAGACTAGTATTCCGAGCTAAGAAACGCGATCACATCACACCTCTACTACATTCCCTTCACTGGCTTCCTGTGCAAGCACGCATAGAGTACAAACTCTCTGTTCTCTGTCACAACTTCTTCACAGATTCTTGTCCTTCCTACCTTGCTGATCTACTGTCTGTCTACTCCCCTTCACGCACTTTAAGATCTTCTGCTGACACTCGCACACTCAAGGTTCCCGTCACCAGCACTAAGACATACGGCCAATGTGCATTCGCTTACTCCGCACCTAAGCAGTGGAATTCCCTTCCCTCCCATATCCGCAACATACAATCAACACAAGCATTCAAAAAGGCCCTCAAAACCCACCTCTTCAAACTGCATTATTCAGATTGATTTGTATCCCGCTGCCATTCTCTCATTTTGTCTATGTCTGATCCGTAAGTGTATACACGGCTGTAAATATTTATACTGTTTTTCTTCCTGGGCCTAACCGGGCATATAAATAGCTGTGAATAGGTTTTTGCTATTCTATTTCTGTCTTTTTTGTCATTTGTGCACATAGTTGTAAATAGTCTATTTCGGTCTTTTTTGTAATTTATGTACATAGTTGTAAATAGTCTGTACCTTTACTGTTCCGTCTTTGGTGTATTGTAGCAAAAGTGATGTTTTATCGAGTGCATGTATTTATATGTAATGACTATGTAAAGCGTGGTGAGTCTGGTCATAGGCTGGAGTACCCGCTATATAAAAATCCGTTATTATTATTATTATTATTATTATTATTGGAGACCCTACGTTCTTGTTACGTATAAAATCTTTATTTTCAAAATGTTTTGGAACTATGTCATTTGTGTAAGTTGCTATTGTTTGAAAACATTAAATTTTTTGTGAATGTTTAGGATAATATTATATATATCTGATCTTAAATATAGTTCCTCATTCGTACTGTTATCTACTGCAGTTCCCCTGTAGGGGTGCCGGGGGTTTCAGTATAAATAGTATCCCCATTTTCTGGAAATTTAGTGCTTTAAATTCCCACTGTTGCTATTTTTTTTCCTTTTGTTCTTTCTCATTCCTACTCTGTTCTATCAATCTACTATACTATCTTCTTCTTCGCTAGACCAGTCACCTACCTTTTTTCTTGAAAACTCTTCCGGGACAATATTCCTCATTTTTTTGTGTATGGTCTGTTGGATCAGTTTGGGAATATTGGACGCTTTCTGCCAAATGGTCACTGGGGCTATGATGTTATTATTTAGCAATGTAGGCATTTTATATGTATGTGTTTTGTTGATATTGTATAATGATGTTTGTATTCTATTTTGTTTTTGTAAATGGGGGTTCGATAACTTAGAGTTTAGGCTTAGCGTCCCCTGCGTGGGATGTCTTTATTGTAAAGTGACCGGCTGGTAGATTGCCTTCAGTGTTACCCCTAGGGTTGTTTCGGCAGATCTTTTATGCAGATCAGGGTCGAGTCCTCTTTCACTTCTCTGGTCCTGATTTGGCTCAGAAGAGTCCACTGGACCTAAAGCAATAACCATGTAATGTAATGTATGCAGTTGTTCTTAAAACATATTTTGCACACGATAAACGTCTAAAGGCATAACTCCTGCGGTTTTATATGCACGTATTGTTTTAGTGTGTATAGTAATCCCAAGAGCCAATTTTATAGCCTTACTATCTAAACTCTGTAACTTTTTAATATAGCATGTAGGGGCAGAGAAATAAGCCTCTTGGCCGTATGTTAATTTAGATCTAACAAGTGCACATGCTACATGTACTAAAGTTTTAAGGTCCTGTCCCCAAGGCTGCCTGCTAATATTTTTAAATAAATTATGACTTTTTACAGCTTTTTGAATTACATGTTCAGTATGTTTTTTCCAATGTAATTTAGGTGTAAAATATACTTTTTTTTAAACATATTTTAATTCCTCATTTTCGATGTAAACTTTAGGCAGTTGTCTGGGTTCATGACCATTATTAAATAAAATCATGCTAGTTTTTCTTTAGACGGTTCCAATCCATTTTGATTCATAAAGTAAGTAATATTATTTATTTCTAGTTGGTATAATTTTGCAACATGTTTAATTTCATATAGAGACGTTTTTCATCTTAAAGATACATTCATCCAAATGGCAATATCATCAGCATATTGAACAATAGAAATTCGTTTGCTTACAACTCTTGGTAAATCATAAATTAATGTATTAAAGAGAAGAGGTGAAATTATTGAACCTTGTGGAATTCCCATATCTATAGTGCGATGTGTAGAATATGAATTTCCAACTTTAACACTCATTTTACGTCCTTTAAGAAAAGTTCTAATGTAATTATAAATATATCCAGATAATCCTATTTGTTTTAGCTTATACAATAGCCGAGCGTGCCAGACTCTGTCGTACCCTTTTTTAATGTAAAAATCGGAAATGACCACGATCTCGTCATGATGTCTTTCCAGCTCCACTTGAAGAGAGTAAATACAGCAAAGTGCACTAGACTGAAGTTAGACCTGGACAAACTGCAAGACCCGAAGGTGGCAGAATTATTTCAGGCCATAATTGGAGGAAAATTTGCACCACTGCTCATTTTGGGGGCTAGTGAAGTAGATGTCAACACCATGACCACCACCTTCAACTCAGCTGTGACAAATTCCGCCTCTGAGATCCTTGGCAAGCACCGACCAAAGAAGAAGCCGTGGATCACACCTGAACTTTTGGATCTGTGTGATAAACGAAGAGAGATAAAAAAGAAAAAGAACACCTCACAGGGAGCTGATGTCTACCGAAAAATCAACAATGACATCTGAAAAGGCATGCGCACAGCAAAGGAGAACTGGATAGAAGATCAATGCCAGGAAATAGAGAACAGTCTGAACAAGAACAACAACAAGAAGGCCTACCAGACTGTGAAGCGGCGACAAGTGTTATACAGCCCAAAGTCTCCATGATCCAAAGCAAGTCTGGCATATGCCTTACAGAAGAACAAGAAGGACAGATGGACAGAGTACTGCTCTGACCTTTACAACCATACACCAAATGGAGACCTATCAGTTCTAGCATGTCCTGAGAACAGAGAAGAATAAGAAATCCTCCCAATTCTCCGGGAAGAAGTTGAGGCAGCAGTGCAATCACTGAAGAAAGGGAAGTCAGCGGGAGTGGACAACATACCCGCGGAACTGCTTCAAGCAGGAGGAGAAGCGATGATTGATGCCCTCACCATTATCTGTAACAAGATCTGGCAGTGGGGAGTGGCCTACACCATGGACCCAGTCGCTTGTCATCACTCTTTCCATAAAAGTTTACCTTCAGGAGTGTGAACATTACCGCACTATCAGCCTCAACAGCCATCCCAGCAAGGTCCTGAAAATAATACTCAACAGGTTGAAACCCCAAGCTGAACAAATCGTAGCTGAAGAACAAGCAAGATTCATGAAAATAATACTCAACAGGTTGAAACCCGAAGCTGAACAAATCGTAGCTGAAGAACAAGCAAGATTCAGGGCAGGGCGAAGTACCACTGAACAGATTTTCAACCTCAGAATAATCTGCGAGAAATACCTACAGCACCATCATCTATATCATGGGTTCATAGACTTCAAGAAGGCGTTTGACCGAGTCTGGCATGCAGCTCTATGGGCAACAATGAAAGTGTACATCAGCCCTAAAATTATTGAAGTCATCAAAAGCCTGTATGACAAGTCCTCCATAACAGCGCCATCAGGGACTGGTTCTGAACAACAATCGGTGTGCGTCAAGGATGCCTACTCTCTCCAACACTCTTCAACATCTTCCTAGAGCGCATCATTTCAGATGCCCTTGCAGATCATGAAGGCACAGTCAGCATAGGGGGTAGAGCAATCTCCAATCTTCGTTTTGCGGATGACATTGATGGGTTGGCTGGAGAGGAACAAGAACTTGAACAGCTGGTACAGAGGCTTGACACCACCTCCAGAGCTTATGGAATGGAAATAAGTGCAGAGAAGACCAAAATGATGACCAACAACACCAAAGGCATCAACACGGACATCAAAGTCCAAGGCCAATCTCTCAACAACAGTGCATAGCTTCAAATATTTAGGAGCCATTGTATCAGACAATGGGTCCCGACAGGAAGTCCTCTCCAGGATCGCACAAACAACTGCTAGCCTGACAAGGTTGAAGCCCATTTGGAAAGACATGACCATCAGTCTACATTCCAAAGTAAGACAGCTGCGCTCCCTTGTCATCTCCATCTTCCTATATGCTTGCGAAACATAGACCCTCACAGCAGATCTACAACGAAGAATACAAAGCATGGCGATGAGGTGCTACATAAGACTTCTGGGCATTTCCTATACTCAACACATCACCAACGACGAAGTCCGACAGACCATCACACAAGCCATTGGACAACACGATGATCTGCTCACAGTGGTGAAGAAACGGAAACTCCGATGGTATGGCCACGTCACCAGATCATCAGGCCTTGCAAAGACCATCCTGCAAGGCACAGTGCAAGGAGGTAGAAGAAGAGCGAGACCGAAAAAGAGGTGGGAGGACAACATCCGAGAATGGACTGGTTTGACACTGAGCGAAGCCATCAGGGTTGCTGAGGGCAGAGAAAGATGGAGTATGCTGGTTAAACGATCATCTGTGGTGCCCCTACAACCTCCGAGTTACGGGACAGGATAGGATAGGGGGAAAAAAAAGTAGCCAAAATACTTTTCCTTTTTGCAAATTGTCTCTTGAGGTGTGCTTAATTTAACTAAATGATCTACTGTCGATCTGCATTTTTGAAATCCTGCTTGGTTATTTGGGATAACATTATGATTACAACAAAAATATGTCAATCTTTCCAATATAACCTTCTCCAATAATTTAATTACATGAGATGTTAAGGATATAGGTCTGTAACTTGATGTTTTATCTTTAGGCTTACCAGCTTTAAAATGGGTGTAACTAGAGAAGACTTCCATATATCAGGCAAAACTCCTCTTTTCCAACATGATTGAATAATTATAAGCAGAATACGAATCCATTCATCAGGAAGATGATTTAATAACGTATACAACATACCGTCAAGTCCTTCAGCAGACTTTTTTGAACCTAGGAAAAATAAAGCATCTTTAAGTTCTGCTAGAATTCATGGACTCGCCCACATCAACAGCATGTACTCCCCAAAGCAAAGCGCCTACCCCAAGAGGAGTTCCCGTCTGTACCACCAACAATCTTATGACATTCTCTCGCACATGATAGACTATTGGCAGAAGACATATTTCCCACCCACCATCCCTGTGGAATTCCCTGCCTAAAGACATAGTCTCTGCAGCTACCCCGACGTCATTCCAGGGTGCAGCTCCTATGAAACTCTCCAGAAACTCCTGCCCATCATCCCCTCTAGCCCTCCCCTTTCCGCTTACCCCCAATTCCTGACAGTGGTGCATCATTTATCCTTTATCCTTCCAATAGTTCCACACCACCCACCACCCCCACCACCACCCTCCGGTTTAGTGGTCCTCAATTAGTGCAGCAGTTTTCTTCACCAAACCCACACCAAAGAAGAAGAAGAACAATAAAGAAAAAAATAATAATGACCAAGTGGAGATAGAAGAAAAAAATAACTGTGAAACTCGGATCACTAAAAGAAATTACTTAAGAAACGACATAAAACAGACATACCAGGTAAAATGAAGATGTTACAATTCTGATCAGCCAAGTTGGCAAAGAGATCAAGATACTGTGCTTTTGAAGAAAGTTGGGGAAGGAAGTGAACATTATGTTATAGCTCACCGTTGATGGCAGTTGATGCCAGATGCCCCTACTTTCTCAAGCATAAACGGCTGACACTGCAGTAGATGATTATTGCAGAAAACGTGCAGTGGTTTCTCACTTGCCCTTGTAGTGCAAATTCAGGATATCGCTCAGTAGTCAAGCCTTCCGCTAAAAAAGATATCACACTCATTTTGTGCAACAACGAATTTTCCTCTCTCTCTCTCTCTCTCTCTCTCTCTCTCTCTCTCTCTCTCTCTCTCTCTCTCTCTCTCTCTCTCTCTCTCTCTCTCTCTCTCTCTCTCTCTCTCTCTCTCTCTCTCTCTCCTCTCTCTCTCTCTCTCTCTCTCTCTCTCTCTCTCTCTCTCTCTCTGTCACACACACACACACACAAACAAAAAAGCAAATCTCATTTGAAATGTTGTCATCATAGTGTTCTATCAAACAACAAATAAATAAAATTTGGTCAATTTTTCATGATGTTGTTGCTCTAAAGCATGTTTATTGGCTACAGAACACACAAACAAATCAGTTACGATTTTTATTGATGTTATGAAATTATTAGAGCTCTTAAACTTGTTGTGAATTTAGAAGTGCCATAAATTGTTACTTTTGCAGATTGCGCACAGTGTTCTGTCAGAAGAGGCCGTGCTGGGTTTTGAGTATGGTATCAGTCTGGAGTCACCTCGCATCTTGCCCATCTGGGAAGCCCAATTTGGTGACTTTTTCAACGGTGCCCAAATTATCATTGACACCTATATTAGCGGTGGAGAGTGTAAGTTATCAATAGTTGGAGATGATCATGACTGCTAGAAAAGTATCACATGTTGTGTTTGACATTGATTCAGATTATTACAATAATTAGGAGCGGGTTAATTGATGATAATTGAAAAAAATACTGCATGCTCGCCTATATCCTATCCTATCCCGTAACTCTGAGGTCGTTGGGGCACCACAGATGATCATTTAACCAGCATACATCTTTCTCTGTCCTCAGCAACCCTGATGGTTTTGCTCAATATGAATTCTCGAATTCCATTCTCGAATGTTGTACTCCCACCTCTTCTTTGGTCTCCCTCTTGCCTATAACATAAGAAAAATATCCTTAATTAATAAAATGTTCAGTCGAGCATTGCTCAACATGCAGACCCAACGCTCGCTTATGGGAAAGTAGGCCTTACGGTCTCTGTGGGTAGAACGCAAACTCTGGGCAGCTCAGTACGACATGAGCATTGAACATCGACAGGGATGAACAATTCCTACTGAGGTGTACAGTATGAATACAACAATGCCAATGCCGATGGGTTCAGAAATAGAATGTCTAGAACTCCCAACATCGTGCGCAGGGGCTTGGCTACCATCAACTTTGTTAACAAACACAGACAAAACGGAAAAATAGGCAGCAACCTCCTCACCACCACCCTGGACGCCCGGTATCGCAGATGTTAGTGTTTTGCACAAGCCACTAAACATGACCAGCCCCTCATATTAGCCACAATTGGCATGGAAAAGCTCATTTTTGTTTTGAGCAGCACCAAAAAGTATTTACTGATGACTCAAGGCTCGCTAGTGGGGCAGCAGGCATCACATTTGATATTCTCAAGAAAAACATTAATTAAAAAATTAAGACAAAAAACTTTTTTTTTGGGGGGGGGGGGGGGGGGGGGTGATAGGAGAGGAGGAGGTGGAGGGTATGGGAAAAATGTTTGCCATTTTCCTACCAGGTCTATTTGGAACACTGCCTCACTCAAGTAGAAAAGGTAGTTATTTTTTTATGACAAGGTCTGCCCTCACTAGATGGAAACAGGGTTGGAATAGCAGTCTTCACTCTATCCATAAATTCCAACAAATGGGCTGCAGTGAGCCTGTGCTGGATACCAATTCACAATAATTTGACAAGAAATGACATGGCAGATAGAGCAGTCTTCTCTGTATGAAGTTTTTGGTCAAAAGCATGTGTATCACTAAATAGAAGCATCACTTTTCAGCACTGGCACATTAAAAAAAAAAACTGGATTGACCAAGATGTGATGTTTGCAAGAGCCCTAAGCTAAGTTTGAAATATTTCCCTACTTTCTTCATACTAAGAACATGTACATTAAGATCCAAACAATTTTTTCTGTAATACTACCATAGACTGCAAACATCTGAGTTCTATGCCTTAAGGACGTATGTGCCAGGTACGCTTTTGCTGCTGGAGGCGACTGGCACTGGAACCAGCACTGCTCTCATATGCATCGGGCGAGTGGGGCTGATGGAAATATTTATAAAAGAAATACATGAAAGTCTGGTGAACTACATGATTTAAAAGTTCTCAGACTGTGTTGACCTCACATTAAATACACCCTTTAAGACACCTCTGTTGCTTTCTCTCCAACTCTAGCCACACCCCCATCCCCACCCCCCATCCTCCTGCATCAGTAGTTTTGCCTCAAATAATTGTATATGCCATTTTGTACAGATAGGTAAATAGAATATGTGCATGTACGTACATGGCTTATGAATGTTCTGTTTTTGTTTTCTTGTTTCTTCAACTTCAATAGTAATGCTCATATAATACTTAAATTAACTATGATGCACTCTTTTGTTTGCATGTTAGAACTTTAAAAATTCTTATAATGGTATTAATATTTTTATTGCACTTTTAGTTTACCAATATTTTTTAAAATGAAAATTGTGTGTGTGTGTGTGTGTGTGTGTGTGTATGTACGGACGCATGTGTGTGTGCATGCTTGTATAAAAGCCTTGCTCAAAACCTATTAACCAGTGTCAAGATCGGTTAGAAGGGTGTGGGAGGGAAGATTCAGGGTGGGAATGGCTAATTGAGGAACTGTATCATTACAACGTTGTTAAAGTTGTATTTTTTGGTCATGTATTAACCTTTTATTGTCTATATGACTGATGTTTTGAGATAATAATAAAACATTATTCATTCAGACTTTATTTTTATAAACTGTCTTAACTCAGATGAAGCAGTTCATAAAAACCTTTAGCTTTAAATGAATAATTTGAAACACATAGCCCAGCTGTATTTTATGCCAATGCTTGATCAAAAATAAATATAAATTTTCTCTCAATAGGGAAAATGCAGAAATTTAAATTGTTCAAAACTTGTAAGCCCAACCAACCAAGAAAGTCTTATGAACAAATTCTTGTTCACAAAGACCTATTTTTACGCAACATTTCTAGAATACAAAAATTAAAGGCTGTTTTGTTTCAGTGAAGTGGTTGCTGCAGAGTGGATTGGTGATGTTGCTGCCTCATGGTATGGATGGTGCAGGACCTGAACACTCTTCTTCACGTATTGAGCGATTTTTGCAGGTATCCTCCTCCACATAATTCATTCCATTTATCCACTCAAATGCGTGCAGCAATGAGACTATATATTCAACCCCCAATTTTTTTATGCAGATTTTGGCAGATCTGTGCCAGATGTCCCAAAAATAGTCTAAAAATGACAATTTACCCCCCAAAAAAGTATTCCATCTATCCGCCTGTCCATTCATCCATCCGTGTGTCTGTTTGTATGTCCATCCATCCGTATATGCAAAAGTTTAAAGTGGCTAAGTTCTTGGAACCTATTTCATCTATCACAAACAAACTTGGTAAGATGTTGTATATCCAGGAGACCTTACATTTATCAGAATGAATTACTACTTCAAGGTCAAGGTCACAGGGTCAACAAATGAATGAAAATGTTTGAACTTTAAAAAAAATGTTATTAATATTTAATTCTTTGAAGCATGATAGATATCAATGAAACACATACTATACAAATACTGTTGTCAACCTCGCTCCAAGGTTAAGGTCACTGGAGCTGTCCAAAGTTGTTTTTTATAAGATAGATTATGATAAAACAACTTTAATTATTATCTCTTTTAAGATATTACATTGTGGTGTACAGTCAACACAAATACACATTACAAAACAATAACAATATTGACATGAGAATAACACTCATTTGTTGTTACAAAATCAACTATTGTGTGCCATACAAGTGGACAGTGGATTGGATACAAATACAAATATGACAACATTATTATATTTATGAGAAATTACAACATGGTGTACATTATTATTATTATTATTATTATTATTATTATTATTATTATTATTGTCGACTTCTCGGCCAGAGATAAACCCTGGTTGGGGTGGAGTGTCAACCAGCTCTCCATTGATAAGATTCAAAATGGGTAAAGTCCCCAAAGGCTCAGGATCCCATACATCGCAAAGCCTTCCTGTCTGTTTGGGGGTTAAAAGGAGAAGAACCACCATGGTGCTTTGCATGTGATCAATCCTTTTCCGTTCGCCATTTCATGTCTGAATGTGCTGATCTGTTTGAGGAAAGAGAAAAATATTTTGGTTCAATACCTTTCAAAGAGATTTTTAAAGTATGCAATGGTCAACACCTATTTCAATTTTTACATGATGTTGGTTTGTTGATGACCAACAACACCAATGGCATCAACACGGACATCAAAGTACAAGGCCAATCCCTCAACACAGTGCACAGCTTCAAATATTTAGGAGCCATTGTGTCAGACAATGGGTCTCGACAGGAAGTCCTCTCCAGGATCGCACAAACAACTGCTGCCCTGACAAGGTTGAAGCCCATTTGGAAAGACAGAACCATCAGTCTACATTCCAAAGTAAGACTGCTGCGCTCTCTGGTCATCTCCATCTTCCTATATGCTTGCGAAGCATGGACCCTCACAGCAGATCTCCAACGAAGAATACAAAGCATGGAGATGAGGTGCTACAGAAGACTTCTGGGCATTTCCTATACCCAACACATCACCAACGACGAAGTCCGACAGACCATCACACAAGCCATTGGACAACACGATGACCTGCTCACAGTGGTGAAGAAACGGAAACTCCGATGGTATGGCCACGTCACCAGATCATCAGGCCTTGCAAAGACCATTCTGCAAGGCACAGTGCAAGGAGGTAGAAGAAGGGGGAGACCGAAAAAGAGGTGGGAGGACAACATTCGAGAATGGACTGGTTTGACACTGAGCGAAGCCATGAGGGCTGCTGAGGACAGAGAAAGATGGAGTATGCTGGTTAAACGATCATCTGTGGTGCCCCTACGACCTTCGGGTTATGGGATAGGATAGGATAGGATAGGATAGGTTTGTTTTATCGCATATAAATCTTCTTGTTTTATGTTGGTTGAATTTTATTGGTAAGACTGAATGTAGTGATTTGATTAAAGACAAAGAAGTTATTTTTAATACATCAGTTTTAAAGAAGAATTTTCAAAGGTTGCATGTGAAAGTTTGTTTGAATATTTAAGAGTAACAGGCTTGTTTTTTAAGATTTGAACCATTTTATAATGTTTTAAGATAACGTCTTTCTGGTCCTGATTTGGCTTGGAAGTCCGCTGGACCTAAAGCAATAATCGTGTAATGTAATGTAATCTGTTTGGGGGCTTTCTGAACTTCTCATGGCATTTTACATCAGAATGCGTGATCATCTCGATAAAGCCGGCATCGCTATTGATTCCATCAACAATTATCAACTTCTGACTGCACTCCCTCAATGGAAACTGAAAATCCCAAATTTTATTTCCAGTTGTCTACTTGTACTCTGAATCTGTCTTTAGACACATGTATCTAGTACAATGCTTGTTGTATCCAGAATATGCCTTTATTGTAAAGTGACCGGCTGGTGGAGTGACTTCAATGTTACCACTAGGGGTGTTTCAGCAGATCTTTTATAGGGATTAGGGGTGAGTCAACCAAGTTGTGGTCTTGATTTTGTGGTCCTGATTCGGCTTTTTGCAGTCCACTGGACCCTGTAAGCAGTGAATAACTACTGGTATCAGTCCAAAAGATCTTCCTTCTTGATCATACGCCCACCGCCAGGCCTAAGTAGCAGAGCTGTTGCCTGGGGTAAAAGTGGCCATTTTATCACAAACCCACGATTCCCAGTCCAATGGTCTAGCAGAGAAGTGTGCAGACTGGAAAACCTTGACAAGCAAAGGCAAGAAAAACATCACCTCTCTGTGGGTTTCTCCTGCTTCAGGTGTTGGTGGTATGCAGGTACCAGGTGGACCATTTTGTGGGGACCTGCCAAAACCAGGTAGTGAGTGACCTAAACCTGTACACTCTGAGTATGTTCCCATAGCATCAATCAGTGGAACAGTTTTTGTGGGTTGGACAGGTGACCTACTGCTTGAAGTGGATGGAGTAGTTAAGTCTGCGATGACTGGTCACCAAGGATGAAGCAAGGGGAATCAGGGGACTGATAATAACCTGTGGGTAACTCCACTTTGGAGATTGCTGCCTGGAAGTCTGCCTTGTGTTGGATGTACATCACTGTCACGAAGAGGAGGTAGAAGGGCCTGAGTACAACTGTCAGAATCTCAATGTGCTCAGAGCAACACTTCTACTTGACCGTGATGTTGGTGCACCACTTTCTGTTGATGAATATGCAGACTCCAACTTTCTTTGTCCTCCCCATCTTCTAAACAGTTTGATACAGACGGACCACTGTGAAACCTGGAAATTCAGGGTCCCCATCCCTCTCAGCCATGAAACATAACAGGTTAGCATCTCTGTATTCCCAGAGGTTCTGAACGCTGGCCATGTTTCTCACTGACTGGACGCCTTTACAATGGTAGGCAAGAGCGGTTTATTTCCTTGTCTTCTGGCTCATGAAATGAGGACAGCGATGACCTCTTTTTCTGGCTGGTTAGAAACTGGGCTAATTGTGGCCACCTCTATTTCTGGCTGTCTGGAAATTGGGCTCACTGCAAAATGTCTGATCAAGTACAACCAAGTAAAAAGAAACAACAAGCATGGTGCAGGTTGCACAAATGTTTTTTTTTGCTGTACTGAATCATTTTGCTACGAAGAGTGCACCCAAAATTATGGCCTTCAAAAATAACACTAACCTGATAATGTCACTGGAAATACACACAGATGAATGCACTAACAGTCAATCACTTTTCACATCTAGCAACCACGAACACTTGATCAACACACTGTACACTTTCAACACTATAAGATCAATAAAATTTTAACTAAAATGTCAACACAGACATCGATAAAACCTGCATTGTAAAATGTAAACTGTTACACTCAGTTCGATGTTGGTGTTTTTCTATCAGTATCTGATTCAGCCCGATGCTTGAATTCCTGATAGTTGTGTAACTCAGATTCGTTTATTCACGCAACCCGCTCAAACAGCATACAAGTCACAAAGTCGACGTATGAAGTTTTCCGCTTTTATTCAGCACACATCAACAACTGCATACAATCGCTCAATCGTCTTACTTTCCAACTAACAACAACTTCAACTATCCCCCAACAGCAACTCGGCACACGATTAAATAACCTCTCTCTCTTCCGGAAGAATTTCGAATACTGTAGAAATGACGCACTGCCACCAATCGAATAAAAAATCGTCATCACTGACTTACGTCAATACATATTTTTATATCTTCCGGAACGACCTCTTGCTTCGACAATCGTCCCGAAACTTCGATCGATAGTAAACAAGGAAATCCAGAGTATTCTCCGACAATATCGACCAACGAAAATTATCCACGTTATACAAAGCCTCTCCTAACAACAATGCAAACTCAAATCAAAGGTAAATAAACTCCATCATTGAATACTTTGCAAAACGAAACGATTAGATCTATCGTGCGCGCTTCCGACATACTTTCGTACGCGTTTCAACGTAACATAACCCCCCACTCAAGAAGAAATTTACCCAATTTCTTTCAACAACGTTGAAACGTAATGCACAAACAAAGTTCAGAATTAAAACTTATTTCAGACTGTCTGAACACTGTCAATGTTCTCAGCTCATTCACACAAAGTTTCTCATCTGCAAGTCTTTCTGGATACTGTCAATGTTCTTTCGTTCGCAAGGAATCGACGCCCTCGTCAGTTGCGGTCGTCATCGGCCCAGGGTCAAAGACGATGATCACGTGGGCTTCCCCGGAATCAGTGCGTCCTCCGTTGTCTCCTTCTTCCATCGGATGTCCGACGCAGTCGACGTTGTCAGCTCCCAGAATGCATTCGCTGGGTCTCACGGTCAGGTTGGCTTCTGCGGGACGGTGGAACAGCTCCCTCATGGTCTGCAGATGCTCCTTCCAGGTCTGGGTGTGGACTTCATGTTCGACCAAAGTCGTAGAGCCTGGTACCTCATTGAAGTTGTGGGGAAACTCGCCCATAAGGTCCTTGAGCTCCAACTTTTGACCTTCCGTCAAGCTCGGTCCTAGCTTAACATCATCGATGCCTTCTTTGCTGTGGAAGTCTCCCAGTTCCAACAGTTCTTCGCTGTCAAAGCTGTCGTCGGTCACAGCTGCTGTGGCTGCGTGCACAGTCTCTGATGGCCTTTCCACGTACAGCTTAAGGAGGTTGGCGTGGTATATCTTGGAATGCTGACCGACCTTCACCTTGTAGTCGTTGATTCCCACCACGGTCTCCACTTCGTACGGGCCTTTCCACTGCATCAGCAACTTATTGTGATCAGTAGGTAGCAGTACCAGCACTTTGTTGCCAGGTTTGAACTTCCTGTTCACAGCCCTACGATCGTAGTAGTGCTTTCCACAGTCTTGGGACTTCTTCAGGTTTTCTCTGGCTATCTCGAGAGTCTGCTCCAGCTTCTCCCGTAGCTCAAACACGTACTGGTAGCTGTTCTTCACCTCTGGGGTGTCTACTTCTTTCGTCCACAGTTCTTTTAGGATGTGCATCGGCCCTCGGATGGTTCTTCCGTACAGCAGCTCGAACGGAGAAAAGCCGGTGGACTCCTGCGGTACTTCTCTGTAGGCGAAAAGTAAGGCGTTGATATAGCGATGCCATTGTCTGGGCTGCTCGCTGCACAGTTTCTTCAGGGTGGACTTCAGCGTAGCATTGAACTTCTCGACAAGCCCGTTGCACATCGGATGGTAGGGTGTCGTAGTCAAATGCCGGATGCTCAGCAGTCTGTTGACCTCCTTCATACATTCAGAGACGAACTGCGTCCCGAGGTCTGTCAGGATCTCTTCAGGCACTCCAAGTCTACTGAACATGTCCACTAGCGCCTCTGCAACAGTTTCAGTGTCAATCTTCTTCAGAGGCACTGCTTCTGGGTACCGAGTCGCATAGTCCACTAAAGTCAGTACCCATCGATGACCTTCTTCACTCGGAGGTCTTATTTCGCCGATTAAGTCTAAGGCCACCCTCTTGAAAGGTCGGTCGATCAAAGGCATTCTCTGCATTGGCACTTTAGGGACCCTTCCTCGAGGTATGGTCTTCTGGCAAATGTCACATGATCGGCAGAAACGGCTGACGTCCGCATGAAGTCCTGGCCAGTAGAACACCGCCTGGATTCTGTCTGACGTCTTCTTGATGCCTAGGTGACCTCCCATGATTGAGTCATGCGCTACTTCCATCACCTGGCGCCTTAGGGGTAACGGTACCAATACTTGACGCAGTGGTTTCCCTCCGTTGACCCTCGGGTGCTGGAAGATTCGGTACAGGATCTTGGCCTTCACCTCAAAATAGACCGTACCACTGCCTTTGATCACGTGGTCTTGGCGGTTCCTGTACTTGTTTAAAGTGCTATCAGCTTCCTGGAGCTGGATCAGCTTATCTCTGTCCACGATGGCAGCTTTAGAGTTGTCGGCGACCTTCAGTGGCGTAGACGTCTTGTCTCTCTTGGCCTGGGCCCTGGTGGTAACAGCACCGACGATCTCTGGTCGGCAGGGCTGAGCCGGAGTAACCACATTGTCCCGTAGCAGCTCTGTAAGGTCTCCATCGGGAAATGGCAATGGATCCTCCTCCACAACTTCGACGCGTTGGGTTGAGGCAGGACTCCACTCTGGATCGGGGTCGTCGGGTCGTCTCGCGCCGTCGATATTCCCGATCATCAAATCATACAGCGGCTTCTTCAGGCAAACCGCTTCGACTTCGCCTATGTAGAAAGGGGTGTTGACATGAATCTTCGCAACTGGCGCTCTCACACATTTGCTGTCGGCCATAAGTGTCCATTTTGAATCGCCAGTGAACTGTTCTTTAGCGATTAGGTCTTCTCTGACGATGACCCCACTGCAGCCAGAGTCTCTTAAAACAGTCACTTCATGATTTCCGACGCGTCCCTTGGAAACAGGCATGTTCTGTACGGTCACAGCTGCGCTGGCGACGACGGGGATGGATTTTCCGTTGGCAAGGAGGAGTTGGCCATCAGTCATGCACTCTTGCACGTCCGCAGGGGTAGCTGTGCGCTCGGTCTCACTCGGAAGAATGACGCTCCCGCCGCACACCTGATGGTCAGATCTACTGGTTTGCCGTTGATTGGAGAACCGCCTCTGCCGGTTGCCCACCGCTGCATTGTCCGTACTGCCCCGCTGTCCGCTACCTTTATTTTGAGGACAGTTAGCTGCTCTGTGGTCTGTAGCGTTGCAGGTGAAACAGCCTCTTGAATGCCCTTCCCTGGGAGGAGGCGTGGAGTCTGTCTGTCTCTGGCTCGTCTGGCTTCCCTGGATCTGGTTCACATGGTTTCCAGTCTTCTGAAAATGTTTCGTCGCGCTGGGTGGCCCCAGGGTTTTCCCATGAGCGATGAGATATCTTTCAGCAGCCTCAGTCACATCTTTAAGCGTCTGCAGCTTTTGTTCTTCTAAGTGGGTCGCTAGGTCCTTGTGACAGGCATTGAGAAATTGTTCTTTCACAATCAGGTCATGGAGACTGTCGTAAGACTTCATTTCGCCTGATAACTCCACCCACTTGTGTAGATATGACGACAGGCGCTCCACAAACTGCTTTGGCGTCTCGTCTGACTTAGGCCGGCATTCACGGAAGCGTTTACGGTAGCCCTTCTCTGTAAAGTTGTAGCACTGCAACAGGGCCTCTTTCAAGACGACGTCGTAGTTTTTGGCGTCATCGTTCGACAGTCTGGTGTAAACTTCGAGAGCTTGCCCCGTCAGAAGTGCACTCAGTCGAATTGCCCAGTCTTGAGGTTGCCAGTTAGAGCTTTCAGCGAACCTTTCGAATCTCGCCAGATAACTGTCAATCTGGTCCTTCCCGTCGACGAAAGCTGGCAATTTTGGAGCCGTATGGTCGTTGGTGACTTGTGGCGCATGCTGATTGTTCTGGATACGCGCCAACTCTAGCTGGTACTGACGCTCAGCCTCTCTTTCCTCTCTTTCTTCTCGGCGCCGCTGTTCTTCTGATTCTCTGTCTTCTCGGCGACGTTGTTCTTCTATTTCTAGACGCTTCTGTTCTAATTCTCTTTCTTCACGGCGACGCTGCTCTTCTAATTCTCGTTCTTCACGGCGACGCTGCTCTTCTACTTCTAGACGCTTCTGTTCTAGTTCTATTTCTTTTTCTAGACGCTTCTCTTCCAATTCTCTTTCTCGTATTCTCTCCTGAGACTTGACGTACTCCGTCAGCTGCTTGCCTTTTAGATTCAGTTCAACCCCTTTCTGCCAGAAGTCAGCCATCTTGATGCTTCTGGAAAGTTCTTTTCAAGAAAGTTCTTTTCTGGAAGGTTCTTCTTCTAGAAAGTTCTTGACTGTAGAGTTCTTTTTTTTTCTGGAAAGTTCTTGACTGTGCTGTACCTTTCTAGACTGTTCTAGAACAGCACGCTTTCTGCAGTAGCGCTGATGCTTGTCACTAGTCGCCTTCGTTGACGCAGGCCCCGCTGTCCTCGTCGTATGCGACGCTGCACCACGCTGGTGTTGATGTATACGCTCCTGTGCTGAAGTAGACGCGACGTCCGCTCGCCGCTCTCTGTAACACTGGCGATGTAGCTCCGAGACTGTCCCTTGACGTAGTCCTGCGGCAGCTACGTAGTCCCGCTCTGTTGTTCGCTCACGAAGCAACTCTTCGGCGACTACACGCCCTTGCAGTCAACCCGAATCTATCGGATGTAGTCCCAGTATGTTGGCCCCTCTCGACGCAACTCGTTGGCGGCTACCCTCGATGACTGCCTCTCGTAACGTTGACTCGCTTGTTGTAGCAGTTGAACCCTTGGCTATGGCGTGAATCGCGGCTTGACCCCCAAAATGTTACACTCAGTTCGATGTTGGTGTTTTTCTATCAGTATCTGATTCAGCCCCGATGCTTGAATTCCTGATAGTTGTGTAACTCAGATTCGTTTATTCACGCAACCCGCTCAAACAGCATACAAGTCACAAAGTCGACGTATGAAGTTTTCCGCTTTTATTCAGCACACATCAACAACTGCATACAATCGCTCAATCGTCTTACTTTCCAACTAACAACAACTTCAACTATCCCCAACAGCAACTCGGCACACGATTAAATAACCTCTCTCTCTTCCGGAAGAATTTCGAATACTGTAGAAATGACGCACTGCCACCAATCGAATAAAAAATCGTCATCACTGACTTACGTCAATACATATTTTTATATCTTTCGGAACGACCTCTTGCTTCGACAATCGTCAAACAAGGAAATCCAGAGTATTCTCCGACAATATCGACCAACGAAAATTATCCACGTTATACAAAGCCTCTCCTAACAACAATGCAAACTCAAATCAAAGGTAAATAAACTCCATCATTGAATACTTTGCAAAACGAAACGATTAGATCTATCGTGCGCGCTTCCGACATACTTTCGTACGCGTTTCAACGTAACATAAACACAGACACTAAAAATCATCACCCACGTCGCACCACACGTTCCGCTCTGTGACCTATAACTAACATGCTCACCGTTACACTCTTCCAATTAAGATTTTATATTCTGATGGATTTATTTTGATCAGTTCGTTGATTTTGCTAAACTTGGTAGCTTTAATTGTTTGATCAATTTGTAATATTTTTTGTTTTGTCAGATGTGTGATAGCAAGGAAGATAAAGTGGATGGCGACAATACCAACATGCAGATTGTTCACCCAACTACGCCAGCACAGTATTTCCATCTACTGCGTAGGCAGGTAGGCTGTGCATTTATTCTCCCTACCATCTACTGAGCATGCCTCATTGACATGGAGTTGTGCACTATACAAGTAGAATGTTTAAATCTTGAGATGCCAAAAAATGTCCAAAGGAGTAAAAGAGGCAATTGCGCCGTCAGACTCTTCAAAGGCCCACTGAATAGATTCATAAATGTTAGTGTGGACTAAAATTGTTTAAATTATAATTTGAGAATGTTTGCCAAAAAAATAAAGATTTATAATTGATATATGAGCTGACAGGTAAAGGACAGTGTGGAAGAATGGAGGTGGAGTGTCCATAAAGGTAACATAAGGGTTGAGGGGGTTTGAGGGGGGAGAGAAGAAGGGGGGAGAGGGAAGCAGTAGGATGACCCACAAGAGGTTGGTTGGTCATCATACTACTGCTTCCTTACTTGGCCTTTGAAGAGTGACTCGATGTGCTGCCTTTTTTCCCTCCATTGGACCATTTTTAACATTTTACTTCAAGCCTACAGCAGTCGCCCTCCATTTTACTTTATACCAATACATTAGATTGCATTAGACTCCTGGCTGTTGTATCTTTTTTTCCCCTCCTTCTATTCCCACTTTCACTCCATCGTTCCCTCGACATAGTTTACTACCCAACAACACAATTTTTCTATTCTCCAAACTAAGAGATTACATTCTAATTGTTGTCTGTATTATTTTGGAAAATCAGCATGCAAATGGTTCACAATATTTTGATGCCTTCATAAGCAGGGTCCAATGCTACTAATAATGATACAGTTAGCCAGTTTTACTACTAATAATGTAATGATATTGGCTTGTATTGCGGTATTAAACTACTTCTGGTTTGTGTATTCATAGCTATGCCTAATATACATGTCAGTACACCACCACCTACCTTATTGTTGATCAGTGTTACAGCTGTCTGTTATTTGACCTCCCTAGGTTTCACACTATTGCATAGTGCCTGGGTGGTTATTGGCTCTCATGAGTGCAACAATGTTAATCTATGTATTCACACACACACACACACACACACACACACACACACACACACACACCCACGTACCCTATCCTATCCTATCCTGTCCCGTAACTCAAAAGTCATTGGGGCACCACAGATGATCACTTAACCAGCTTTCTGGCCACAGCAACCCTCATGGCTTTGTTCATTTTCAAGCCAGTCCATTTTCGAATGTTGTCCTTTCCACTTCTTTTTCTTTCTCCTTCTTCTGCCTACTTGCACTGTGCCTTGCAGGATGGTCTTTGAAAGGCCTGATGTTCTGGTGATGTGGCCATACCATCAGAGTTTCCACCATCTGCTGTCTGCTGTCTGACTGTGCAAAACTTGCAGCTTATTATCTCGGAGCCTATTTTAACTATCACAACCAAAGTTTGTAAAATGGGGTATATCTATGAGGTCTCAAAAATAATCAGTGAATGTAAAGGTCACAGGGTCAGCAAATGAGTTTAAAAACAAAAAAAATCACAAAAATTTCATTTTTGTCCTCTTAATATTGAACATTGTGCTATGATCGTGATGATGGAGGATGACGACGTACAACATAAACAAGAATGTGATGGAGGCCAGAGAGATTTTACCACATGCCAGTCTGTGCGTGCGTTACTTTACTAACCGGAAGTACCAAACGGAAGTAGCTGCGATGTCTTATTACATGAACATCTCATTACATCTCCCCTCATTTACATCGGCGCTTCGAAGTGCGCAATTTTATAGTTTTAGAGTCTTTCAAAGAAATAACCGAAGGAGGGGAGCATTTACAGTCTTTTATCGTTGATTCGATTTCGAAACCATCTGGCCTTGGAACTGGGCATAGCACTGGTCGTAGGCTGCTCTTCTCAATCTAGGTACCTCGCAGGTCGATGGATGATACGCCCACACCGGGAAACCTGGACTGCGACTGCAGAGGACGGACCTCCGAATGGCGCTGGCGGCGGGCTAGCAGAAGGACATGGAGTATGCGGGTCAGGAGCAGACTTTTCTGGCTTTTTAGGGCTGGCCAGGGCTGCAGGTGCAGGAGACATCACAGGAACTGGATTAGGGACTGGATCGGGAAACTTTGGACCAGGTGGGATATGAAACTGGTCAGGGTAAGAAGGAGACATGGCCTGTTTGGCGGATTCTTCTTGGGGCAAGTGGATGACAGGAGGAGGAAAGAAGGACGAAGTGGGTCGCAGGTGTTTGCGGTTCCTGCGGATGATGCTAAACGGCGTCTGGATCAGGTATGACCTGGGAGCGACGCATTTGACGACAGTGGCGGGACTTGTCCACTGACGCTCTTGGTCTAGTTTCTGGAGTACCACAGTACCAGGGGAAAGAGGAGGGAGCTCTCGTGTACCATGGCGACGATCAAAATGTCTCTTGTTTTCTCTCTTCTTCTTCTCATCCCTCATTGCAAATGAGTTTCTGCCAACGATACGGGGTGTGAGGTTGATGGGCAAGGTGGGGAGGATATCGCGAATGCGACGACCCATGGCTAATTCAGACGGACTGTACCCAGTGGGGGTTGTTGGAGTGGACCGATAAATCAACAGGGCAAGCATTGGGTCAGGTTGGGCAAGAATTTTCTTAGCTTCACGCACTGCGCGCTCTGCTTCACCATTACTCTGGGGACAATATGGGGAACTGGTGACATGCGTGAAATGCCAAGCAAGGGCGAACTGTTGAAATTCGGCAGAGATGAACTGGCGACCATTGTCGGTGACAACAGTTTCTGGAATGCCATGGCAAGCGAAGACTGACATGATTTCATCTTGGCAATGATGACCTCTGAGGTCATGCGGGACAGATGCATGATCTCTAAGAAGCGAGAATAGTAATCCATAAGGACGAGGTAATGTTGACCCTTGAAGTCGCAAATGTCAGCACCTACTCTTTGGAAGGGTCGATCTGGAAGCGGTGTTGACATGAGTGGCTCTTTTGCTTGAGAAGGCTGTTTTTGTTCACAATGACGGCACGAGGAGACAAGTCTTTGAATGTCTGTGCTGATTCCTGGCCACCACACTGTTTGTCGAGCTCGCTCTCGACATTTTGTGAACCTAAATGACCTTCGTGGATAGTGCTGAGAATGTCGCCTCTCAAGGACTGAGGAATGACGATTTGGGATCCCCTCACAAGCATGCCGTTGTAGGTGCTGAGTTCAGATCTGACATTGTAGAACTGGCGAAGCGATAAGTCAACATCCTTGGCCATCCGTGAGTAGTGTAGTCAATGGCGGCTCTGATGACGGGGTCATTTGCAGACTCTTCTGCAAACTGACGAAGCTTCACATCAGACGCTGGCCAGGACTGTCGAACGAAGTCAAGATAGGACTCCACGTCTTGCACAAGACAGTCAACTTCTTTGTCGACTTCTGCACTCTCCGGCTGAGGGCTGCGCGACAGAGTGTCGGCGATGATTAGACGTGACCCTGGGATATAATCAGCGTTGACGTTGAAACGCATGAGCCTGATGAGCATTCGCTGGCAGCGAATTGGCGAATCCTGAAGATCGCGGGAACATTGATCAAGGGGACAAGTGGCTTGTGGTCAGTCTGTAGTTTGAATGATGGAAGCCCCACAAGGTATCTCTGGAACTTTTCACACGTCCAGACTGCAGCAAGGAGCTCTTTTTCTATCTGTGCGTATTTCTTTTCAGCGGGCGTCAAAGTACGTGAGCAGAAAGCGACGGGTTTGAGTGTCCCTTCAGTTTCTTGAAGTAGCACACCTCCTATCCCGTACGAACTGGCGTCGGCGCTCACCACAGTGGGCTTGGTGAGGTCGAAGAAGGCGAGCGTTGGTGCACAAGTGAGCAGTTCCTTCACGCTTGCGAGCGCGTGAGCTTGGGCAGGCCCCCAGCTCCAGTGAGCAGACTTCTCTAGCAGCTGTGTCAGGGGACGAAGAGTTGTCGATAGATTTGGTACATATCTGCCCATGAAGTTTACCATCCCAAGCAAGCGACGCAGTTCTTCGACGTTTCTTGGATCTGGCATGTTGACGATGGCATCAACCTTGGTTGGGTCAGGACGGATGCCCTCCTTGCTGATGCAGTGTCCCAGGAATTCGATCTCTGTTTTTCGAAGTTCACATTTCTCCTTGTTCAGGCTCAGGTTGACCTCTTTGAGCTTCTTCAGGACTGCAGACAAGTCTTTCTCGTGTTCCTGCTCTGATCTGCTGTAAACCAGAATGTCGTCGAAATAGCAGAGGACATTCTGCTCGTTTCCCAGAATGCATTCCATGACTCTCTGGAAAATTTCCGGGGCACTTGAGATTCCGAAAGGGAGACGCTTGTAGAAGTACCTGCCACATGGAGTAATGAAGGTTGTCAATTTTGCAGTTGATTGAGCTAAGGGGATCTGCCAAAACCCGGAAGCGGCATCAAGTTTTGAGAACACCGAGGCGCCTTGTAGCCTGTGTAGCAAGTCGTCTAACGTTGGAAGGACATACCGTTCACGTTTCACTGCAGCATTTAGTTTCTTGAAGTCTGTACAGATGCGTACGGATCCGTTCTTTTTCATGACTGGCACCATGGGTGCACACCAGTCTGTAGGCTCAGTGATGGGCTCAATCACGCCTGCATTCTCCATCCGACGAATCTCGGCCTTGACCTTATCGATGAGAGGTACAGGAACACGCCTGGCAGTGGGAAGACTGTAAGGCTCGGCATCGCTGCGAAGGTTGGTGGTCACCGGAGTACACTGGACTGGTGAAGACAGTTCAAGTGGAGGCACTGAAGCTCCAATCTCGCAAATGTTCTTCTGCACGATGCCCATTGCGTGAGCAATAGGTCTGCCCAAGAGACTGTCAGTTTCTGAGTCAATGACGAAGAGGCGAATGTCAAATACCTTGTTCTTGAAGCTGGCTGAAGTGGTGAACTCCCCTAAGTTCTGCAAAACACCGCCTGGACTACGCAGAGTAGCTGTAGATGGAGACAACTGCGGACGAGGGCGCAGCTGATTAAAGGTTGCCTTGGAGATGACGCTGACGTCAGCCCTAGTATCAACTTTGAAGCTGATAGGATGATTACCAACCAATGTTAATAGTCACTCTCCACGGCGGCTCATCAACCGACGACATGATAGAGCCAAAGAAGAACGATTCGGTGACGTCATCCTGAACGATGCTGTTCACGCCACGCCGCATACCCCTACGCTGACGCTGGCGGCAAACATGAATAAAATGACCCACCTTTCCACAGTATCGGCAAGTTTTACCCTTGCCTGGGCAGGAGGAGTGCTCATGGGACTGTCCACAATTCCCACATTTCCCGGCGGCAGAATCGGCGGCGGCGGATGTGCGGCCAGAGGCACCCCCTCTAGAGAAAGGACGTGTTGCACCTGGCGGGCGAGAGCGAGGGCGACGAGAGGTGTGGGCACAATGCTGAACAGCATCTGTAGCCAAGCTGCGCTGGTCTGAAATTTGTGCTTTTACAAGCTCAAAATGTCTCGCTGTTTGAATAGCACCGGCGAGAGTGAGGCCGTTTTCGAGCTGAAGTTTTTGAGAGACTTCTATGTCGGATAATCCGAGAACAAGGCGATCGCGAATCGCTTCATCTTTTGAATCAAAGTCACAAAACGCTGCAAGATCGTATAATGCACGTACATACTGTTCGACAGACTCGCCTGCTTGCTGGGCCCTGCTGTAGAACTTGGCACGCTCGTGGATGATATTCCGTTTGGGAATGAAATGCTCGTTGAACTTGGCAAGGACGCCGTCGAAGTTTGCTGCCTCTCGTTCTTGGAGGTTAAAAGAAGTGAAGATCTTCTCCGCCTCGGGTCCCATGGCGTAGATAAGGCTTGAAACTTGAATTGCGCCGTCTTCCCCCGTCAGCTTTGTTGCTGTGCGAAAGCGAAGAAATCGCGCACGCCACTCTGGCCGAGTGGCAGGAGATGCGAAATTGAAAGTCTCAAGAGGATGGAATTTCGCCATCGTGGATTCAAAATATAGGTTAAAAATGTCAGTTTACCGCTGCCACCATGTGCTATGATCGTGATGATGGAGGATGACGACGTACAACATAAACAAGAATGCGATGGAGGCCAGAGAGATTTTACCACATGCCAGTCTGCGTGCGTTACTTTACTAACCGGAAGTACCAAACGGAAGTAGCTGCGATGTCTTATTACATGAACATCTCATTACAAACATGATTTTTTTATGCATGATAGATATCAATGAGACACACACACTATGCAAATTTGGTTAACTTGCTCCTAGGTCAAGGTCACAGCTGTCCAGTTGGTTCGTATAGGTACTTTGAAGTGACATTGACACTAAACTATGAAAGAAATTGCACAATGTATTTTTGATCTTTCATATTTATTAAATTTTTGTTTTGACCTAGAAGGTCAAGGCCGTTTTAGGCCTTACAAAAACATTTTAAAATTTCTCTTTGTTCAGTTAGTAATTGTTTATAAGGTCCAGTGAACTGCAAAGAGCCGAATCAGGACCACTCTTCTTCGTTAACATAATAGTATGCAAAAACATTGGGTAATTTAATTATAGTGAACAAGGTCACATAACGGTCAAGATCATCCCAAGGTCATCACTGAAGTCGTCATCCCAAGGTTTTTGTTGGCATTACAATTTTTGCTGTGGTTTACTTGAATGTACATGTACATTTGGAACCGGAGGTCAAGGTCATCTCAAGGTCAAGGGCATCAAAAGATTAAATTTGATATTTGCATTTTAATGACACAATTTGATTTTTTTTCTGGGCTTTTATTTTTATGTTAAATATTGCAGGTTCCATAACGAGCATGTGTCATAATTTATGGGCTTTCCCCTTCTATAGTGTTTTTCTGCTCTGACTTTTACAACCACACACCAAATGGAGACCCATCAGTTCTAGCATGTCCCCAGAACAGAGAAGAGGAAGAAATTCTCCCAATTCTCCAAGAAGTTGAAGCAGCAGTGCAATCACTGAAGAAGCGGAAGTCAGCAGGAGTGGACAACATATCCAAGGAATTGCTCCAAGCAGGAGGAGAAGCGATGATTGATGCACTCGCCATTATCTGTAACAAGATCTGGCAGAGTGGGGAGTGGCCTACACCATGGACCCAGTTGCTTGTCATCACTCTTCCCAAAAAGGGTAACCTTCAGGAATGTGAAAATTACCGCACCACCAGCCTCATCAGCCATCCCAGCAAGGTCCTACTGAAAATAATACAACAGGTTAAAACCCCAAGTTGAACAAATCATAGCTGAAAAACAAGCAGGGTTCAGGGCAGGGCAAAGTACCACTTAACAGATTTTAATCTCAGAATAATCTGAGAGAAATACCTACAGCACCAACATCTATATCATGTGTTTGTAGACTTCAAGAAAGCGTCTGGCATGCAGCTCTGTGGGCAACCATAAGAGTGTACAACATCAGCCCTAAAATTATTTAAGTCATCAAAAGCCTGTATGACAAGGCTATCAGTGCAGTCCTCCACAAAAGCGCTTTGGTTTAGAACAACAATTGGTGTGCGTCAAGGATGCCTATTCTCTCCAACACTTCAACATCTTCCTAGAGCGCATCATGTCAGATGCCCTTGCAGATCATGAAGGCACAGTCAGCATAAGGGGTAGAGCAATCTCCAACCTCCATTTTGCTGATGACATTGATGGATTGGCTGGAGAGGAACAAGAACAAACAGCTGGTACAGAGGCTTGACCACCTCCAGAGCCTATGGAATGGAAATGTGCAGAGAAGACCAAAATGATGACCAACAACACCAATGGCATCAACATGGACATCAAAGTCCAAGGCCAACTTCTCAACACAGTTCATCGCTTCAAATATTTAGGAGCCATTGTATCAGACAGTGGGTCCTGACAGGAAGTCCACAGTGCAAGGAGGCAGAAGAAGAGGGAGACAGAAAAAGAGGTGGGAGAACAACATTTGAGAATGGACTGGCTTGACACTGAACGAAGCCTTGAGGGTTCTGAGGACAAAAGATGGAGTACGCTGGTTAAACGATCATCTGTGGTGCCCCAACGAACTTCGAGTTATGGGATAGGATAGGATAGATAGATATTCAGTGTTTATAGGGTCCAGCGGACTGCCAAGAGTCGAATCAGGACCACACAAAATTAAGTAAAATCAGACTAAGCTGTTAACATTTAAATATAATAAAAGATGTAAATAAAAAGTCTCACCAATAAAAATCCAACCAAGAATACAAAACAAGACAATATGATTTATATGCGATAAAACAAACCATCATGTAAAAATTGAAACAGGTGTTGACTATTGCAGACTTTAAAAATCTCATTAAAAGGTATTGAACCAAAATATCTTTCTCTTTCATCTATCAGATCAGCACATTCAGACATAAAATGGCGAACGGAAAAGGATTAATCACATGCAAAGCACCGTGGTGGTTCTTCTTCTTTTAAAAGGAAACTATGGGTGACATTAGTATGCCCAATATGAAGGCGAGCCAAAACAGTTTATTCTTTGCTGGTGGACGCAAAGTTAGGCAAAGAAGCAGACAAATCTGGAAGAATTTGAAATTTATTATTGATTTGATCAGACCATTTGGTCTGCCACAGCCGTTTACAATAAGATCCAGTCATACAATGCAGGTCTGAGTATGGAATAAACTGGAAAATCTCTTAAGGGAAATCTAGATGCAGAGCTTCTTTAGCCACTTTGTCCGTTGCAATATTGCCGCGGATGCCCATGTGACTACAAGCTGTGTACGTGTGGAGGTCATGGATTTCTTCTAGAAAAGGGTGCAATATATTTCTGGTGGAAAAAGCCTCAAGTGATGACAGTGAATCAGACGATTAAAAACAAGGATCTTGTGGATTAATAAACCTGTTTCATAGCTAGATGAATTGCCTTGAGCTCAGCTGCATAAACAGAACAAAATCATGATAGGATAGGAATCAGAAGAGGTTGAGCTCTAATGCCACCTCCTAAAGTGAACGAGCCGGCCACCTCATCAAAAGCCGTCTCCCCTGTTTACCACACCTCTACATCCTGTTGTAACTTTGGGATGAGGTAGAGCATCTGGTCCACGACCCCATCGAAGTCGAACACCTTCGACTGGTTAAGATGGTTAACCAACTCGAAGTCCTCTTCAAGGACTGAAAATAAATCAGGACCATTGTCTTCTAAAAAAGACATTACTTCGAATCATTTCTCCTGACATGGAGTAGTCACCTCAGCAGTGGTCAGCACCTCCATCTCCAGCTAAAAAATAGTTATAATTAAGGAGAAACATAAAAAAATGATTGAAATAAACCAGATTATTTTTATTTTTTTCTATCATGACTTTTATAATATAATCTCATTCCTACTTTGCTCTATCAATCTACTATACTATCTTCTTCTTCGCCAGACCAGTCACCTACCTTTTTTTCTTGAAAACTTCAGGAACAAAACTCCTCATTTGTGTATGAGGTCTGTTGGATCAGCTTGGAAATATTGGACGCTTTCTGCCAAATGGTCACTGGGGCTTCCTATGATGTTATTATTTGGCAATGTAGGTATTTTATATGTATGTGTCTTGTTGATATTGTATGTTTGTATTCTATTTTGTTTTTGTAAACGGGGGTTCGATAAATTAGAGTATAGCATCAGCGTCCCCTGCGTGTTTCATTGATATTTTATAATGACGTTTATATTCTATTTTGTTTTTGTAAACAGGGGTTTGATAAATTAGAGTATAGCCTAAAGTGACCGGCTGGTGGAGTGCGTTCAGTGTTACCACTAGGGTTGTTTCAGCAGATCTTTTATGCGGGTCAGGGGTGAGTCCTCTTTCAGCGAAGTTGTGGTCTTGATTTTTTGGTCCTGGTTTGGCTCAGACGAGTTTGCTGGATCTAAAGCAATAACCATGTAACGTAAAGGGAAAGGAAACAAGCCCAATGAAATTTCTTTGAAAATCCTACTGCTGATAATAATCACCAGAACCTGTGAAACAAAACTAGATATCTTTAAACAAAAAAGGCGTAAATCCTGGAAAATCTTATGTTCGAAACATCATACCAAAATCTCTTCTAAAACAGTCTGGAAAATAATAAAAAGAATTAAAGGAAAAAACTCCAAAGCTGTTATCGAAGGTCTGAAAAAAACATAGGCAGATTATCACCGATTTATTAGCCTCTACCATCCATCTTTTTTTCTTCTTCTAATTTTCCCTCCACATTTAGGGTCCTAACATTCCAGGTTCCTATGACGATGTTATTTTTGGTGTGGATCTTGCTAAGTTGTCCATCAGTAGCACATTTATCGCCTCCGTCCTGGCGGCCTACGGAAGGCGTGGTCCTTGTTGACCTGGGCGACGACCGATCCGGTATAGAGTAAATGGTTTTATTCATCATGCAGTGTGTCTTGGGCAAGAAAGACCTGGCAGGGCCCAATCCTCTCCAGGCTGTTGGCCACAGCCGATATCCACGAATACAGTGTGGCTTGCCTTGGCCCCG
Source organism: Oncomelania hupensis (assembly GCA_036898135.1). NCBI lineage: Eukaryota > Metazoa > Mollusca > Gastropoda > Littorinimorpha > Pomatiopsidae > Oncomelania > Oncomelania hupensis. Next base: position 42,677,641 of record CM072513.1, read on the forward strand.
AGCACCTGGTCGTTGAACCTGTAGTAACATGAGGTTCCTCCATCCTGGCTGGTGACTTCTGTGTAGAAGACTTTCGCCCAGTGATGTAGTGCTGCCATCACCCCTGATAGTCGCCTCTTACGACACGTCAGGAAACATTGGGTCTATTCTAATCTGTGCCCGAACCCAAAGTGCAAACCAGACTGTGAAGCGGCTGAAAAGTGTTAAACAGCCCAAGGTCTCCATGGTCCAAAGCAAGTCTGGCATATGCCTTACAGAAGAACAAGAAGTATTCGACAGATGGACAGAGTACTCCTCTGGCCTTTACAACCACACACCAAACGAAGACCCATCAGTTCTAGCATGTCCATAGAACAGAGAAGAAGAAGAAATCCTCCAAATTCTCCAAGAAGAAGTTGAGGCAGCAGTGCAATTGCTGAAGAAGGGGAAGTCAGCGGGAGTGGACAACATACCCGCAGAACTGCTTCAAGCAGGAGGAGAAGTGATGATTGACGCAATCACCATTATCTGTTACAAGATCTGGCAGAGTAGGGAGTGGCCTACACCATGGACCCAGTCGCTTGTCATCACTCTTCCCAAAAAAGGTAACCTTCAGGAATGTGAAAATTACCGCACCATCCGCCTCATCTGCCATCCCAGCTAGGTCCTCCTGAAAATAATACTCAACAGTTGTAACAACAGTTGAAATAATACTCAACAGTAACAAGATCTGGCAGAGTAGGGAGTGGCCTACACCATGGACCCAGTCGCTTGTCATCAATCTTCCCAAAAAAGGTAACCTTCAGGAATGTGAAAATTACCGCACCATCCGCCTCATCAGCCATCCCAGCAAGGTCCTCCTGAAAATAATACTCAACGGGTTGAAACCCCAAGCTGAAGAACAAGCAGGATTCAGGGCAGGGCGAAGTACCACCATAGACCAGGAATACTTAGACCGCGCAGTGACGCCTTTGGTGTGATGACGCGTCACGAGTTATGCGACTTGATTGTAACATGTGTGAAAATTGCTGCGTCACAGAGCGAAGATCTGATGGAGAGGGGGAAAATAAATCGCAGGAAGAGTTACGGTGACCACTGTGCAGCTTTGAACTGCACAAACGCAAGATTAAAGGCAGCATGCAAGGGGAAGAGTTTTTTTGGTTTCCCAAAGGAAGAAGAACGGTAAGTTCTTGAAGAAATTGTAGATCTATTCTGACAGACAAGAATCGTGATATAAAAGAATTATGAGGACCAAGACCGGTCAATGAATGGTTGTCAATGATACAAGACGGATTGGAACTAAGGTGATGTTTCGTGTAAGAAACGGTTTGGATTAGCCCTAAAAAAATAAAAATAAAAAGATTGTAAGACAGTATGAGAAAAGTAAAATTTCAGCGGCTTGTTTTTTGCTGTCCACCAAACTGTGTCTGTAATTCCTCAACTTCGTATCCTGTTATAATTAAATTAGGTTGTGGCAGAATATTCTAATATAAAACACAGATGCCAACCCTTTATTTTGTCACAGGACTCACTAAATGTATTGTCAATTTGAATGAAATATATAGGGTTGATTGTAGGATGGTTTCATTTGTGATCACAAAAAGTTGCCTTGTTCACCTTTTTTTAAATACGAGAGAGAGAGAGAGAGAGAGAGAGAGAGAGAGAGAGAGAGAGAGAGAGAGAGAGAGAGAGAGAGAGAGAGAGAGAGAGAGAGAGAGTATAATAATTACGTACCCTAATTATTATGTTGAAATCAATCGAAGCATATTTTTGTAAATAAATGAATTTCCGTGTGCACAACTAGATTTACGTTTCGAATTAGTCAATATCTTTATTTATATTTCGATCTCCATCTCTTTCTATATCACACACACACACGCACAAATTATACACACTAAAACTGCCAATCAATCCGTATGCTGTATAACCCCATACGGAACAAAAAATAAATTACGCATGTATGACACATATTCTAGACTAGTGTGTGGGTTTTTTTTTAAATATTATTATTATTTTTATTTTAACTCAATTTATCTTATACATACTGTTTATTTCAAGCAACAAAACAATGCAAAAGCCACCTATATCACGGGTTACAGTTTAGGAAGCGCTCATAACACCCTTACGGTCAAGAGGCAGCAAGTCATGAAAAAATAAACAGATGTGCATAAAAAAAAAATTCTCAAATTTGAAAAGCCTTATTTCAAACATTTTCAACAGCAAAAGGTGAAAATCGCGGTCTAAAACATTTTTTAAAATATAATTAAAAACCCCCATATATATAGACAAGAGACTAAGAACCGAAAGCAAGCCCATGTGAGGTTGAAGGGACGTAACTCCTCCACCGTACATCACTTCTCATAGAGGCGATATCGCGAAGTGATCTCTCTCTTCTTCCTTTCTCTCTGGTACCACTGAACAGATTTTCAACCTCAGAATAATCTGCGAGAAATACCTACAGCACCAACAACAACTATATCATGTGTTCGTAGACTTCAAAAAGGCGTTTGACCGAGTCTGGCATGCAGCTCTGTGGGCAACCATGAGAGTGTACAACATCAGCCCTAAAATTGTTGAAGTCATCAAAAGCCTGTATGACAAGGCTACCAGTGCAGTCCTCCACAACAGCACCATTGGAAACTGGTTCAGAACAACAATCGGTGTGCGTCAGGGATGCCTACTCTCTCCAACACTCTTCAACATCTTCCTAGAGCGCATCATGTCAGATGCCCTTGCAGATCACGAAGGCACAGTCAGCATAGGGGGAAGAGCAATCTCCAACCTTCGTTTTGCGGATGACATTGATGGATTGGCTGGAGAGGAACAAGAACAGCTGGTACAGAGGCTTGACACCACCTCCAGAGCCTATGAAATGGAAATAAGTGCAGAGCAGACCACAATGATGACCAACAACACCAATGGCATCAACACAGATATCAAAGTCCAAGGCCAATCCCTCAACACAATGCATAGCTTCAAATCTCCATCTTCCTATATTCTTGCGAAACATGGACCCTCACAGCAGATCTCCAATGAAGAATACAAAGCATGGAGATGAGGTGCTACAGAAGAGTTCTGGGCATTTCCTATACCCAGCACATCACCAACGACGAAGTCCAACAGACCATCAGACAAGCCATTGGACAACACGATGACCTGAACACAGTGGTGAAAAAACGGATACTCTGATGGTATGGCCACGTTACCAGATCATCAGTTCTTGCAAAGACCATCCTGCAAGGCACAGTGCAAGGAGGTAGAAGAAGAGGGAGACCGAAAAAGAGCTGGGAGGACAACATTCGAGAATGGACTGGTTTGACACTGAGCGAAACAATCAGGGTTACTGGTTAAACGATCATCTGTGGTGCCCCTACGACCTCCGAGTTACAGGATAGGATAGGACCATCCATCACAATTTGTCGTCTGCTCATTATTCCCCAAAATTCCAAAACATCAAAGATAAAAAAGAACAAGATTTGTTGGCCTTTACCATCCATCACAATTCATCATCTGCTCATTTTTCCTGAAAATTCCAAAACAAAGAAAAAAAGAACGAGAACCCTGCTTTTTTTTACTGTGATAATTGTGAACCATATAACCTCCCATTTTTTTTGGAAGAATTGACAGATTCCATTTTAAAATCCAATAATTCTGTTTCCGGCCCTGATGATATTCATTATCAGTTAATTTCGCACCTTTCTAAAGATTCCCTTAAATTTCTCTTGGCTGTGTTTAATCATATCTGGTCTTCTGGTTCCTTTTCATCATCTTGGCCAGAAGTCAAGTCAAGAAATCTTTATTCCACAAAAATATGGGAAAATTTGTTGTGTTACAGTGCATACATGGCAAAAGAAAATAATATATAATACAAGAAGACATTAGAACACCCCTCCTACAGTATAACAGCAAGCTAAATACAGTATCTCTCTCTCCCGCACATACACGCATACACATCCACACACACACACACACACAGTACGTTTATATACATGCACATGCACATACATACACACACATACAAACACATACATATATATATTCTTGTAGTAATGTATACATTATTAATACAGCAAGAAACCTTCATGCCTCCATTATTGTATAAATAACGTTGACTAATTAATTAACTTGTACGTCTTCTCTCTTCTGCCTTAACCCTCCCTCTTCCCTTCACTGCACACCCCCGCACACTCCTAATATTATCCATTTATTTATTTATCTGTTACTAGTATTGTTGGGATTTCCTCTGATGTGTACTTGTGTAATATAATATTACATCGGCCTCAAGAACTCGTAGAGACACACTGGATTACTTCATCACCATACATCCTGTACAGTCCATTGAGGGGGGATATGGGGTGGGGGGGATCCTCAACTCTACAGTACATCCTCGAGAGGATGATGACGATGATGATGATGCAGAGCTCCTAGCCCTTTGATTCAGTCTGTTAATGGCATTTGGAACAAATGAGAGTTTGTATTTCACCTTGTGGCAAAGGGGTACTATGAACCTCCTCACTGACGGAAGCGGCTTAAACTCCCCATGATGTTGATAAGATGGATTCACAGAGACCGCTTGTGCCTTTCCGAGTATTGCCTTCTCTGTGATCTCTGTTATGGAAGGTACTGGGAGGTTGATTATCTTGGACATGGTTTTTAGAGACTTTGAGAAGCTTTTCTCAGAGACACACAAGGATTGAAAAAAGATTATACCACAATATGTGAGAGGGGCTCAATAATGCTACAATAGAGGTTCAACAGAAGTTTGGGGGCAACATCAAAGGACCGCAGTCTTTTCAGCACATACAACCTCTGCTGACTCCTCTTTTGCATGTCAGCCACATGCTCCTTGAATGAGAACTGGGAGTCCAGGGCGAGACGAAGGTAGCGCATCGACTGCACCATTTCTACTGACTCTTGGCTTATGGTCAAGGGGGCAACAGGCACAGCATCTCTCCGAGGATCCACAACCAGCTCTTTGGTTTTGGTAACATTGAGTTCCAGGTGGTGCAGTTACTGTTCCAATCCCTAAACCTGGAAAGGACCACTCTGATCCAAGCAACTACAGGCCCATAGCCCTTACCAACTGTTAGTGCAAAACTATGGAAAGAATGATCTATGAGCGTTTGATGTGGCAGTTAGAATCCAATGCTCTTGATATCTCTCAATGTGGTTGCCGCAAAAATAGCACTTGAATTATCGACCACTTAATCAAGGTCACAAGAGCAACAAAGGTTAGTAAAAAAAATGACAATTTAAAAAAAATCACCTTTTCTGGTTATTAATATTAAACATGATTCTTTGATGCATGAAAGATATCGATGGCACATAATTATACTATACAAATTTAGTCAACCTCATGAACTCCAAGGTCAAGGTCACTGGAGCTTTCCAAATTGGGTTGATATGGGTACTTACTTAGAAGGCCTTGACCCTAAACTAGTAACTATTTATGAAGTTCAAACTTTTTGTATTTAGAGATAATAGATTGATCTTTCATATTATATGAGGTTTTTGCTTTGATTTTAAAGGTCAAGGTCATTTTAGGCCTTAAAAAAATCTATCAAAGTGGAATGGCTCTATATTTGACCCATAGTATACAACATTGAGTTATTTGATCAAGCATCAGCATCAGGTGCCCCCACTGACAGCTCCGCAGACGGGAGGAGGGGGGGGGAGGTGAATCTGAGCCTCTCTTTGGCTGGGTGACTAAGCTAGCCCAACCCTTTTTCTTCCCTTTTATCTTGCTTCTGCCTTTCCCGTCCTTTCATCTATTGTCTATTTCACCCTAAATCTCTTTCCACTTGGCAGCTTTTCCATTTTCTTTCTTCTGTCTTACTGGTTCTTTTTATCCCTTCTTTCTCCCCAAAATTCTCCTTCATACAGACAAGCCTGCGTTGGTTCCACATAGCCAGAGGATGGATGGTTGTGGCCTGTCTAAAAATTTCACAATCTCGAATGTGGAGGGTCTTGCATGAGAAGCAGACCATCCATTGTCTCTTCCTTAGCACGGCAGCTCTTTTAGGGTGACCATTTATTTCTGCCATCATTGAGCCTATGCTTCAGTGACCACACAAACAAAACAAACAGAAAAGAACTTATGACGAACTGTACTAAACACATCGACAGGATTCTGACAGCAACATGGAAACTAGATGTACTGCCAAGGAATCTGGATTTAAAACATAGCCACGCTTCTTGATAGTTAGGATGATCAATGAACAAAAGATTTCCCCTTTTGTCAGAGAAAATGAGGGAGTGTCAAGACAGATCAGAGACATTAAAAGTGAGAGATGGAAGTTTCCTAATGGATTATCTCATGGAAAGGACTTCTGAACAACTCCAAGCTGGAGCTAGGTATCCAAGTGTTTGATGTAAATGTGAATTGTCACTGCACATCTCAGTTTGATGGTCTGACAGATGCAGAATTAAAAGATGGCTTAGCAAAGCAGGGTTTTACTGAGGCACATAGGGTCAGGGGAAGTGACCATCAGAATCCCCAAGGCAAAATTTTGGAGAATGTTGTCGATGACCTCTACCTCTGTATTTTAAATTCAGATTTTCCTACGTATTGTAGCCAGTTAGGAACATTTTCTAATTTAGACCTTGTGATGATATTCTGGGGAAGATAAGTTTATCTTACTAGGGGGTAAGACTTAATGATAGATGGGCGATGTGCTACCACTATCGATCGTTCTTTTACCAGAATTCCGAAGTTGTGTGAGAGACAGATCGGATCACGGCACTTTGGTCACATAAAATTTATATTTGTTCTCGGGATTTTTAGTATCATTTGGCTCAACTTGAGAACCGGTGATGACTAATCAAAAGATTAGATTATTATGTCTCGAGAGAAGAAAACTAATAGCTACACAACAATACAAATAGAATGACACCAGTCGTATGTATGTGATTTCACTTTTTATATATTCAACACAAACTTTAACGTTTCTGCATTAACCGGTAAATTAATAATTAATATAGTTCAAAGTGCTGGGAAAGTTCTTTAGCAGGTTTTCTTCATCCTGTGCTAACTGCGGTTACGATTTTCACTGTTCGTAGTTTACTAAATGTTCTAGTGGTCTTCTAGGTTTCTCGAGGGTAGGACTCAGTTCATTTGCGGGTGACTTAGCTTCTCTGGCGGTGAGAGTGCTTGGGTCCGTCTGAGAAGTCCTGCCTCTCAGGTTGAGCGGGTGAGTCGGGTTGCTCTTGTAGTTGCGGGGTTCGGACGTGACCAGGTAGAATCTTGGTTGTTCTCCTTGGGTGCCACGGGAGCGAATGTCATGCGTTCGTCTCCACAAACCTTCCCAGAGCCGACCTGTAAAAGTCGGAGCTCTGGCTACAATATTCTCATTAGATATACGTGTGCAGTCTCCTCTGCAAAGTGTCTATAGCATCAGACACCTGCAAGGTTCCCATATGCACAATTCGATTCGAATCTTAAGGCTAAGATACATCAATCCACATACATACTGTCTCAGAAACAATAATCTGTTTCTGTAACTATATATATATCAAGAACATATTATTAATACATGGCAATCAATATAAAATAAACATACACATATCAAAACTACTAGTGTTATCTTACTTGTAGACTGGGACTCGTGAAATCGTCTGTTACGTCTCTAGCACTCTCTTGATGAGATGGAGATAGACGGACACTGCAGTTTGTTCCTTTAGTTGACCCTCACAGCTGGGCAGTTCGTTTGCGACTGACCAGCTGATGTTGTTGTTGTTGTTTGTAGATTATAGTCACACGACACTTTCGCATATAGGTGACTACTGGACCGATTTATACTGACACCAGCGGGCCAGTTGTTGGTAAAGGGGAAAATAATATGATCACACGTTGACCAATCCGGGATTCGAACCAGCGACCTTTCGGTTACTAGCAAGACGCTCTTACCAACTGAGCTACCCGGCCCCACTGACCAGCTGAGATTTGGTCCCCAAAGATATGCAAGAGTTCCTAGTAGTCTTCTGACCAATCGTTTAGCTCTCGTTTTCGTCAATCTCGCATATACGGGATCTTACGGTTTTATTTGGAATATTTTTCACACCTATCCTAGTTACCAGACACGTATAATTATCCTTGAAGTGGAGTGTCAGGGGTAGAGTGGAGAATAGATGCAATAACAATTACGCGGAGCCTAGGCTACTTAGTGTCTGAGTTACTCTGGTCACAGTGAAGTAGGCTATTTAACGGGGACGAGGTTATGGTCAGTTTTGACTTAAGTATGCCATTTAGTCTTGGATCGCTAAGTCTGTTAGATGGTATCTGGAGCTGCTGTCGGTGTGACTGTCTCAAGGAAGTTAATTTGACATGTGTGTGCTGCTTTTTAGATAACTGTTGAATTAATGTCCAGTTTCGTTCGATGGTATCTATTTTGCGCTAAGCTAATTTCCTACATTGTGTCGTCACTATTTCTGCTGTTACAGACCTGGCCATCTGTGACCCTTCTCTTTTTTGGGGGACCTGACTTGGAAACATCATTTGGATCACTGTTGGAGTGACCATTTTCCTATTTTTATAAAATTTCTAGAGGATCAATCTGAGGAGCTCCAGCAGCGCTGGAATTTCAAAAAAGCAGATTGGGACAAATTTGGACACTGCAGCTTGTCAAATTACCAGTGACATTATTATTTCCGAAGATTCAGCTTTGGAGTTTTCTAATATCCTAATAGATTGTGCTTCCGAAAATATACCCAAAACATCTAGTAAAGGCAGTGCTCCAAAGACCCCTTGGGTTGATGAAGAATGCAAGACTCTTCATCACCAAAGGAAACAAGCCCAACGAAGTTAAAAGAAAAAGGCCTAAATTTTTGAAAACCTTCTGTTCCAAACTTCATACCAAAATCTCTTCCAAAACCGTCTGGAAACAAAATTAAAGGAAAAACTCCAAAACTGTGATCCAAGGTCTGAAAAAAATGTGGACAGGTTATCACTGACAAAAATCAGGTGGCTGATTGGCTGTTGACCTCTACCGTCTATCACAATTCGTCATCACAATTCGTCGTCTGCTCATTTGTCCCAAAAATTCCAAAACATCAGAGATAAAAAAAAAGAACAAGAATTCTGCATTTTTGACTCCGATAATCCGATAATTGTGAACCATATAACCTTCCCTTTTCTATGGAAGAATTGACAGATTCCATCCTCATCGTATATGGTTCCAGTAGGAAAGCCTACTTGAAAGCCTTCGGATCTGTCTGTGGGCGTTTCGCACTTCACCAAAGGAAAGTCTCTACAATGTATACGCTGAGGCTGGCGAACCTCCAGTGGATATCCGCATGCTTCATCCTAGTAATGAACTATTTTTTTCAAACTTAAGGCAAATCCAGAAAATCCCGCTTATTTTTGTGTTCTAAATCCATTATTTATGCTTAAATACTCCAACAAACCGACAGGTTCCTCCTTTTGGTATCAGAATACGTCTTAACTTTGATACTGCAGGCATAGATGTTGACTCTGTTAATGATGACCAATTGCTAACTGTGCTCTCACCTTGGAACTTCATCAACCCCATTATCGACTTCAATCTTGCATCCTTCAAAAAGACCAAAACTTCCGAAGCTGTTTATAAGCAACTCTATCTAGAACAATGGTCATTGTATAAAGGATATGAACAACTTTTTACGGACGAGTGAAAGAAAGGAAACAGTTGCTGCTGTGTCGGTCTCTGGGAGACGCATCGACCAGCGTTTGCAACAGTGTATACCTGGTTTTTGTTCTGTTTGTACAGCTGAGCTCAAGGCAATTCATTTAGCTCTGAGACAGGTTTATCAAACCAAGAGAACGTCGTTTTTAATCATGTCTGATTCACTGTCAGCACTTCAGGCTTTTTCCATGAGAAAGATATTGCACCCTTTTCTGGCAGAGATCCATGACCTCCACACTCAACTTACTTCTGTGGGTATGTGGGTACCTAGTCACATAGGCATCCGCGGCAATGTTGCAGTGGCCAAAGTCGCTAAAGTAGCTCTGCATCTAGATTTCCCTTCAGAGATTTTCCAATTTGTTCCATTCTCTGACCTGCGTTGTATGACTTTCTTATTGTAAACGGCTGTGGCAGACTGAATGGTCTAATCAAATCAATAACAAATTATTTCGAATTCTTCCAGATTTGTCTGCTTGCCTAACTTTGCATCCACCCGCAAAGAAGGAACTGTTTTGGCTCGCCTTCACTTTGGGCATATGTAACCCATAATTTCATTTTAAAAGGAGAACCACCACCATGGTTCTTTGCATGTGACAAACCCGTTTGGGTGCTGGGGGTTTCAGTATAAATAGTATCCCCACTTTCTGAAAATTTAGTGCTTTTAATTCCCACTGTCGCTGTCTTTCTCATTTGCTCTTTCTCATTCCTGCTCTTTTCTATCAATCTGCTGTACTATCATCTTCTTCGCTAGACCAGTCTCCTACCTTTTATCTTGAAAACTCTCCCGGGACAAGACTCCTTGTTTGTGTATGAGGTCTGTTGGATCAGCTTGGGAATATTGGACGCTTTGTGCCAGGTGGTCACTAGGGCTTCCTATGATGTTATTATTTAGCAATGTAGGCATTTTATATGTATGTGTTTCGTTGATAATTTATAATGATGTTTGTATTCTATTTTGTTTTTGTAATCGGGGGTTTGATAAGTTGGGGTGAAGCTTCAGCCGTCCCCTGCGTGGGATGTCTTTATTGTTAAGTGACTGGCTGGTGGAGAGCTTTCGGTTTTACCACTAGGGTTGTTTCAGCAGATCTTTTATGCGGATCGGGGGTTGTCCGGTCCTGATTTGGCTCGGAAGAGTCCGCTGGACCTAAAGTAATAATAATGTAATGTAATCCTTTTCCATTCGCTATTTTATGTCTGAATGTGCTGATCTGGTTGATAAAAGATAAAGATATTTTGAGTGGATACCTTTTAATGAGATTTTTAAAGTATACAATAGTCAACTCCTGTTTCAATTTTTACACAGTGTTGTTTTGTTTTATCACATATAAATCATATCATATTGTTTTGTATTCTTGGTTGGATTTTATTGGTGAGACGGATTTTATTTACATCTTTTATTATATTTAAATGTTAACTGTTAAGTCTGATTTCACTTAGTTTTGTGTTGTTCTGATTTGGCTCTTGGCAGTCCACTGGACCCTATAAACACTGAATATCTAGCTATCAACATCAGGTCACATGAAAAAGTCTTCATCCCAAGGTGAAGGTGACTGAAGGTCAAAGTCCCTTTTTTGGCATAATACAAATAACAATTGTCACGGACCAGGTTTAGAATATATTGGTCGTATGACTTTATGTATTGTAGTCTCGTCCTGTGAGAAGATATTGGTAATATTTTTTTTTATTGATAGCTAAATTCTGATTGGTTGAGCTGGTCACATTACAGTTCACCAATATATATTCAAAAAAATATATTCATTCTTTTCTTGACTATACTATAAGGAGTGTTTGCTCTGGACTTCTCGTAGCTGTGTCTGCAGGTATATATTGTTTATCATTGAAATGTATTATAAACATAATAGTATTTTAAAAAATGATTATATTCTACTTGTCATGAAATAAAATTAATAATAAATAATTTTGATACTAGTGTGAAGGATGGAATAGGGAGGAGATGAAGATGGTGGTTCATTGTAAATGTTGAATAACGAATTGAAGTCGGATCATTATTTGGTTTGAAGTTGAAACTTCAAATTGCAGTGTATAGCATTACATTTATTTGTACATGAATGAAATTAATTGGTGTCAAGGCATAATAATCATCTGTTATAATTAGTTTTAGAATTTGCTTATGTGTGAACTGTATTCGACATGGATGAGATTTGAATTGTATTACTGGACTGGTCCCGTCACAGAGAAGAAAGAGGTATATGTAGTAGTCCGAAGAAAGTCTAGTGGTAAACTTTGTTTACAGAAGTTTCCTGCTGGGGGCCTTAGAAGGAAGAAGAAGAAAGAAGGAAGAAGAAAGAGGAAGAAGGAGGAAGAAGAAAGAAGAGGAAGAAGAAAGAAGGGGAAGAAGAAGGAAGAAGAAGAAAGAAGAATACAGAAGAAGAAGAAGAAAGAAGAAGCCTCGAAGAAGATTAAAAAAAAGAGATGAAAAAGTAGCAGCAGCAGCAGCCGAAGAAGAATAAAGATGAAGAAGTGGCAGCAGCAGCAGCAGTGGCAGCAGCAGCTGAGGGAGAGTGAGGATGAAGAACGGAACGGAGAAGAGAGAGACAAAAACAAGGAAAGGATTAAGTTTTTGATTGATTGATTGATTGTTGCTTTAGGTCCAGCGGACTCTTCCGAGCAAAAGGATTAAGGAGAAGGATAACGCGAGAAGAACGGAAGAAGATCCATAGACAGAAACAGAAGACATACATAGACAAATCGAACCATAATCTCAATGAGACTCTTTATGTTTTATTTTCTCTGTCGACGGTGACTGGAATTTTATGTGCAATTGTGAGTGGTGTGTAATTCACGGATTAACTCTACGAAGTACGTGAGCACAAAACTACTTGTATTTTCCTATTCTTGATTGATTTTCCTGTGCAAATTTTGTTGATTCATGTTTATAGTTAATAGAGGGGTGTGACACCATAGTTTATTCTTATGAGTTAGAGAAGTGTGAGACGGGAGGACACGCAGATTATCCATGCACGCATTGTTACACTTATTTGATGTTTTTCTATCAGTAATTGATTCAGCCCCAATGCTGAAGTCCTGATAAGTTTAACTCGGATTCGTTTATCCACGCAACCCGTTCAATCATCAACAAGGCTGGAGTCGTCGTATGAAGTTTTCCACTTTTATTCAGCATACATCAACAACTGCATACAATCGCCTTTTCACTTTTTTCAACTTTCACTTTTTCTCTCAACTCGAGATAACGTCAGCATGTTCCCGATGAGGCTTTACAGCCAATCAAACTAAATTTCGTCATACTGTCTTACGTCATACAACATTCTTTTCGGTCCAAGAATGTTCTCAAATATCTAAAATATCTACACCTAACGCGAAGCTTCGATCGACAGTAAACAAGCAAATCTAGAGCAATTCTCCAATAATATCGACTAAGGAAAATTATCAACGTTATACAAAGCTTCTCCTAACAACAACGCAAAATCAAATCAAAGGTAAATACACTCTGTTATTGAATGCTTTGCGAAACAAAACGATATCAGATCTATTGTGCGCGTCACACATGAACTATCGTGCTCGTTTCAACGTAACATAACCCCCCACTCAAGATGAAATGTACTTAATTTCTTTTAACAACGTTGAGACGCAATGAACAAACAAAGTTCAGAATTAAAACTTCTTTCAGTCTGTCTGGATACTTTCAATGTTTTCAGTTCATTCACACAGAGTCAATGTTTTTCATCTGCAAGTCTGTCTGAATACTGTCCATGTTCACTATCTACATAGAGTCAATGTTTTTCATCTGTAAGGAAACGACGCCCTCGTCCGTTACAGTTGTCATCGGCCCAGGGTCAAAGACAGTGATCTCGTGGACTTTCCTTGAATCAGTGCATTCTCTATTGCTCATTTCTTCCATCGAATGTTCGATGAAGTCGGCGTTGTCAGTTCCCAGAATGCACTTACGGGGTCTCACGGTCAGGTTAGCTTCTGTTAGATGGTGAAACGGCTCCCTCAAGGTCTGTAGATGCTCTTCCCAGGTGTGGGTGTGGACTAGCAGGTCGTCCCAGTAACACACGACGTTGTCCATCCCATTGAGCATCTTCCTCATTCCTCTCTTCAGAGTAGCTCCGCTGTTGACCATGCCAAAGGGCATCCTCAGGCATTGGTACGTCCCATCAGGAGTTATGAAAGCAGTCTTTGGTATGTCCTGTTGGCGCACGGGGACTTGCCAGTAACCCTTGCTGAGGTCAATCTTTGAGAAGATTTTACTTCGCGATAATTGGTGGAAGAGATCTGCTGCGGTAGGCATCGGCTCGGGGTCGAAGATGGTGATCTTGTTAACCTTCCTGTAGTCGATGCATACTCTGTTGCTTCCGTCCTTCTTCTTCACGACCACGACAGGGGACGCGTAGGGGGAACTGGACTCCCTGATAATGCCGATCTTCAGCATCTCATCGATGTCTTTCTTCAAGGATTCACGGGCCTTGAAAGGGATCGGGAAGGGTTTGGATCGAACGGGAATATTTGAAGTGAGGTGGACTTCATGTTCGACCAAAGTCGTAGAGCCTGGGACATCGCTGAAGCAATGGGGAAACTCGCCCATAAGGTCCTTGAATGAGCTCCAACTTTTGACCTTCCGTCAAGCGTGGTCCTAGCTTAACATCATTGATGCTTTCTTTGCTGTGGAAGTCTCCGAGTTCAAACAGTTCCTCGCTGTCAAAGCTGTCGTCGATCACAGCTGCTGTTGCTGCGTGTACAGTCTCTGAAGGCCTTCCCACGTACAGCTTAAGGAGGTTGGCGTGGTATATCTTGGAATGCTGGCTGACCTTCACCTTGTAGTCGTTGATCCCCCACCACGGTCTCCACTTCGTACGGGCCTTTCCTCTGCATCAGCAACTTATTGTGGTCGATAGGTAGCAGCACCAGCACTTTGTTGCCAGGTTTGAACTTCCTGTTCACAGCCCTAATGTCATAGTAGTGCTTTCCACAGTCTTGGGACTTCTTCAGGTTTTCTCTGGCTATCTCGAGAGTCTGCTCCAGCTTCTCACGTAGCTCAAACACGTACTGGTAGCTGTTCTTTACTTCTGGGTCTCTACTTCTTTCGTCCACAGTTCTTTCAGGATGTGCATCGGCCCTCGGATGGTTCTTCCATACAACAGCTCGAATGGAGAAAAGCCGGTGAACTCCTGCTGTACTTCTCTGTAGGCGAAAAGTAATGCGTTGATGTAGCGATGCCATTGCCTGTCTGCTCGCTGCAGTTTCTTCAGGGTGGACTTCAGCGTAGCATTGAACTTTTTGACGATCCCGTTGCACATTGGATGGTAGGGTGTCGTAGTCAAATGCCGGATGCTCAGCAGTCTGTTGACCTCCTTCATGCAGTCAGAGACGAACTGCGTCCCGAAGTCTGTCAGAATTTCTTCAGGCACTCCAAGTCTGCTGAACATATCCACCAGTGCCTCTGCAACAGTTTCAGTGTAAATTTTCTTCAGAGGCACTGCTTCTGGGTACCGAGTCGCATAGTCCACTAAAGTCAGTACCCACAGATGACCTTCTTCACTCGGAGGTTTTATTTCGCCGATTAAATCCAAGGCTGACGTCCGCATGAAGTCCTGGCCAGTAGACTACTGCCTGGATTCTGTCCGACGTTTTCTTGATGCCCAGGTGACCTCCCATGATTGAGTCATGTGCTACTTCCATCACTAGGCGCCTTAGGGGTAACGGTACCAAGACTTGACGTAGTGTTTTCCCGCCGTTGACCCTCGGGTGCTGGAAGATTCTGTACAGGATCTTGGCCTTCACCTCGAAACAGACCGTGCCACTGCCCTTGGTCACGTGGTCTTGGCCGTTCTTGTACTTGTTTAAAGTGCTATCAGCTTCCTGGAGCTGGATCAGCTTATCTCTGTCCACGATGGCAGCTTTGGAGCTGTCGGAGACAACGAATTGTCATAATTATCAACTTAGCATCTTAATTAATATTTCTAAAAAGTCGTTTTTGGTGGATTAGGGCAGTATCAAAGTGAAGGTGCTGGAAGAGGCTTGCGGCCAGAACAAGAAAATATGGCTGCATTTACTAATTTAGGCTTAGGGGTTGGGTTACTTGGTCGTTTCAACAGGAAAACGCTTTGGACGTTTCAACGGATCCCTTAAAATGGATTTCCGTTGAATTGACTATAATAACTCTTTGTACTTTGGACCAAAAGTGACTAAAAACAAACTGCAATGTTTTAAAAACCATTTTACAAAAAGTAAAACTCTTTGCATTTAAAAAAATTTCAATTTTTCAAATTTTCAAGGGTAGAGAGAAAGGGAGAGAAACTGACCTGACAATGTTGATCCATCACAGTAACAAAAGTCATGCATGTCAATTTGGCATGGGAAATTACACCGTTAATTTTTCAAAGTTCATTTCTATTGATAAATTCGTAAGCAGTTTGCGCTAGGTCTAGTTTATCTTTGTCTTTGAACACATGCATTATCAGACAATTATTTAGACGCTCCTGCGTCATCATTGCCCGAAGGTATGTTTTTACCCGCTTTAGGGCTGAAAAACTGCGTTCAGCCGTTGCAGTTGTGGTTGGTTTGGTGAAGTACAGTCTGAGAAGTTTATCCACTTCACTCAGCATCCGTCGCACAGTGTCAGAAGCTTTCAGTTCATCCGGCAGTGCTTGGAAGATGGTGATCCTAGAGTTAGCCGCCTTCCTGGTGTCACCCAGTGCATGTGGGAGGAGTTCTAGCTGAGTTTTGAGTCTGTCCAAGTCGATGTCAGCGGAATATGTATCTTTGATTTCTTGAGGAATTTCTGTTCTCTTCCCTGCTGCTCCATCACTTAGAAGAACTTCAATTTTTTCTGTTAAGTCGAGAGCTATTTGATCAAACCGGCTCTGAAATGTTCTTGGATTTTGTCAATGGCCTCACAGTATTGCTGTCTGTAGTAAGCAGATGGACAAGAGTAGCTGTGACCCTGTGAGCCATCGTCCAGTCTTCGTGGAGGCTGCTTCTGTCTAGGAACGCAGGGCTCATCACACAAATTTGCAGCTTTCGTTGTGATGTCAGCAAAAAATGTCTCAGAACAATCTTCATGCCGCATACTTTCCAGTGTTCTCAGACAAATGTCAGCAGCGTTTACTGCGTCATCACAAGTCGTTTGTTTTCTTTGAAGAACTGTCGCCAGCTCTTCAGTCACAGCAAGGATCTCATCTTTGAATCTTTTTGCAACTCCTGACACATGACCCTGAAAATTACTCGCCCCGTCGTAGGCCTGGCCCCTGCAGTTTTGCACTGGCAAGTCAAGTCTGATCAAGCAGTCCTTCAGTGCTTTGAAAATGGTCTCAGCACAGGTATTGTTAACTTGCATCAGTCCAGAGAAAGGGGGAAAATATTGGTTTGAACCTCCAAATAATGTTTTTTGAGGGGCTGAATATTGGGGAGAGGGAAGGGGGTGGGGGCAAATGTATGTTATTGAATGTCTGTTATTGAATGCTTTGTGAAACAAAACGATATAAGATCTATCGTGCGCGTCTCACACGAACTATCGTGCTCGTTTCAACGTAACACGCATACACGCAGTTTCTTGATATACCCCTTTCGTTACAGTGGTGACCCTGAGACCCGTAGCTAGTTTAGTTGGAGTTTAGTTTATTTATTTGTCTTGTATCTTAGTTGGAGTTATATTGTTGGGATTTAATTGAATAAGTTGAAGAGTAGAAGGTCGTTGTAGAGATTTGGGCAGTTAGTTTTGGTGTGCTAAGAGTAGGTATGTACTATTGTAATTGACTTGTTCCATTGTTTTGTTTTTTTCATTTCTTTTTGGTAGGATGTTAGTGTTTGTATAGATTACATCCCGCCTCCGATTCGTTCCTTGGGGGTCTGATTCTTTGTATAGTTCTGGGATCAGAGAGGGCTTAGTTTCATTTTTCTTCCTGTTGTATATATATTGTCTAATTCTAGTTCAATTATTCAGTTGGTTTTTTTCCCTCTATATTTATTAGGATCCTGTCTCGTTAGTTATAGTTGTCACATCTTTATTTTAGTTGTTGTAGGTGTTTAGGATTTATTTTTGGCAATTTAACAGAACTTCCGGTGTTTTCTAGCCGAAGTAGAACTTAGTTGGGTTTTTTCCTATTGGTTTCTTGTATTCTATTGTACCGATATTAGTTTAGAATTTTAGTTCTCTCTTTGTTGTGTTGTCACTTTATTTGTTGTTTTGGTTGTTTACTTAGTGTAGTGTTTTCTTTTTTTTTTAAATTTCAAAACAAATTACTTATAAAATTTTACTTGTTCATAATTTGGATTTAAATATTGTTAGCTGTTACAGTTATTAATTGTTGCATTTAGTAGGATTTTCTGATACTTACTTGTACTTAAATTGAATACAATCTAAGCATTGTTTTCTTTTTCTTTTATAGTATGATGTTTTGTCAAACTTGAACTTGCTTTGATTTTGAAATAATTTTCTTTTGTCAAACTTGAACTTGCTTTTGGTTTCGTAATAATTCTGTCCTTGTGGAACTTGGGAAAATAATTGTTGACTTGTATAACATAAAGTTAGTTGTTGCATTGTTCACTAGCACTGTCTTACTTTTAGTAATTTCTTTTATTTCGTGTTCAACTGATCATGTTTTCGGTTGAGGAATATGATGCTCTTTTCAATTCATTTTTGAATCAAGCCCAGAAGTTAGGTTTTACTGACCAAATGCTACAGCAGTGCTTTCAGAGACATGATAGGGCCAAAGAAAGAGAACAAGAAAAGGTTAAAAAGGAACAGGATTCTAAAAGATTAAGAGCAGGAAAGAGGCAAAACGATTTCAGTTAGAACAGGAAAGGGTTGAAAAAAGATTAGAGCTGGAAAGAGAGAAAAGGAGATTGGCACATGAACGAGAGCGAAGATATTAGATCGTCAGTTGGAACGACAGAGAAAGAGAAAAGGAAAAGGAACTTGAACTTCAGTTGAAACAGGTTGATTTGCAAAGCGAGCACACTGCCCCTAGAACCCGAATTTCTAACCCTTCGTTTCCAAAGTTGTCTCAACTACCTGTTTTCAAAGATGATAGGGATGACATTCATTCGTTTTTGTACCGATTTGAGGCACATGCTAGAGCTCTCAATTATGATAGCAGTAAATGGGTTGTTTACTTAACTGCATTGCTGCAAGGTCTGGCTTTAGCTGTTTATCATTCCTTGTCTGCTGCCGGTGCGGTTTCATATGATGATCTTAAGCAAGAACTTCTTAAGAAATTTCAGTGCACTGCAGATGGATTCAGAGAAAAATTCAGGTCGGCTAGACCTGAAGTAAGAGAAATTTTTCTAACTTTTTCAAAGCGATTTTCTCACTTGGAAAGATGGATCCAACTATTGGATTGTGAAAAGACTTTTGAAGGTCTATGGAATCTTATTCTGTGTGAGCAGTTTGTTGCTTCTGGTTCGAAAGATCTTGCTGTTTTTGAAAGAAATAAATCTGATAAAATGTGCGGCTCTGATTGACTTTGCTGAAGCATTTCCTATGGCTCATCCAGAAAAGAAACTAGCACGGAAGTCAGATGACTCCATTTTTGCATCCGCGTTGATTTCTCAGAATGTGCCCACTCAGAATCAATTTCGTGGGACGGGTCAAAGATGGAATAATTTCCATGGATCAGTATTTCATGACTCTTCGGTGGAAACTACCAATCCGCAGATTATATTCCAAATAGTGGTTTTGCTCATCAAAACATGAATACTCAACAAGGCGCTCAAAACAGTCTGGCTCCTCGGGGACGTGGCAATATGTATTCGAGACCTGGTTATTGTTTTGCAGTTAGACCTCTTAACAAAGGACAGAATAGACAGGGCACAGTTTGCTATTGTTGTGGGGGTGTAGGTCACATATCGTTGTGGTGTCCTTCTGCTGTTGGCAATGCTGCTGTTGCCCAAGCATACCCAGAGCCTCAAGACAATTAAAGTGGTTTTCAGGAATACCAGGACCCTCCAGATGACACTCATGAGCAGTCAGTTTTAGTCACGGAAGTCATTTGCTCGGTTTGTAATTAAAACTGGTCATCTCAAGCTAGTATCGGGTACTGTAAATGGCCTCAAGGCAAGTGTGCTTAGGGACACAGGTACTACTATCTGTGGCGTTCGCAAGAGACTGGTTTCGCACGACCAGTACACTGGCAAAGGGTGTAAATGTTGGTCATTCGGTGGTCATTCGGTGGAAACATTGAGGAATTTCCATTGGCCGAAGTGTCTGTTGACACTCCATTTTTCTATGGCACTGTTTTGTGTTGTGTCATTGATCAACCAGTGGCTGATTTAATATTAGCAGATTTGTCAGGTGTGTCTGACAGGGTTCATACAGACTTCTGAACGCAAAATTCCAGGACATTTCAAGGGCTTTCAAGGGCCTTTTTGTGAAAATTCCTGAGGCATGAAATACATAAGTCATGATATTTACAAACAAGATAGCATGTTAATAATTGTTATATTTTTGGACGTAAAGATAAACATACTACTGTCTGTCAATCTCAGCATGAATGTGATGATAAGCATGTTATGAGATGTCACTATAAAGTCACAGTGTCAAGCCCTTCCATTTCTAAATACAGTGTATATACAAAATAAAGTTTTCAGCACTGGTGGTAAGAAGGCTGATCTAAAGCTGATAAAGTATTTATTAATCTCTTTTTTTTTTTTTTACATTTTAAACTGACAATATGAATTTATGATAGTGGTTTTGTCTTGTTTATTTTGTTTAAATAAAAGTGTAACTGTAAGCTATGTTTCAAGTTGAGCCTTTTTAATTTAGAGTAAGGCATTTTTTGTGTTGGCCCTGACATAACTTTAACAGTTAATAAGATCTGAAAAGCAATACAACTGAATTCAAAGTATCTTCACATAAAAACACTGAAGATGAGCATGTGCTTGGTTTATAAAATTAAAGTGAATCTTTGAGTCGTTCCATTTCTTCCAAGATTTCTTTGTCCAAATCTTCAAGGCTGACTTTCTTTTCCTTGGCTTTTCTGCGTAGGGCATTGGACTGGGTGATAAAGCGCACTTGTCCTGTATTTTCCGCCGTTTCAGCAAGTTTGTCTGCTTCTTTTTCAAGGTAAACAATTTCCTCACTGAACCGTTTCTTCTTAGTTTTCAGCTCACCTTTTCATGGGCATGCTTGCTTTTTTTGGAGGCCTTCTCTGCCTCTTTCTCTTTTTTCTGGTCTTCCAAATATTGAAGATGCTTGTTTCTCGCAGAAGAAGCAGACAGAAGTTCTTTTGTGATGGGAACTTTCAGCACACACCCCCCCACCTCCCCCCCCCCCCGCATTTCTAACATGATCTACGATCTGGCGACGGGCTGTAAGCCCAAGCTGTGAAATATTGTCTGTGCTGGCTTCTTTGTTTAAAGAAAAGCCCCTTTCTACAGTAGCCTGGCCATGGGAAAGGAGAAGCATCTGTCTGATCACAGTCCACAGATCTCTGTATTTTTTGTCTTTAGCCAGGTGGCTGTAAAGCAGGACATCAAGTCCGTCTTTCTCAAGAGATGGATTGAACGATTTAAATTCAGCTGTGTGATTGGAAAGCACTGTATCTAGAAACCGGGAAAACTGAGAAATTGCTGCATCACAAGAAGACTTGTTTCTCGAAGCATCGTGCATGATATTGAGGCATTTCTTTAGTTTGTTGATGTTGTGTTCTCTCTCTTCCACATCAGCCATATGTCGTGGGTCCAACCACCCAAGAAGCCTCACCAAACGATATGTGACTGGTGATTTCTCCAACATTTTTTCGAACGCAAAGTGACTTCCGGTGCTACACAATAACTATCACAACTTCCTGCGGTGATTATGTCCCTTTATGAGCAGACGCCGTTTTCATCACGGTACATAGCTTCTACTTTACGGCCTTTCATAATAAAAATTATGTCTTTCCATTTTTATTGTCTTAACTTCATTATAATTTCTACTTTTAGCCTAGGCTTGATCTTCAAGGGGTTTTCAAGGGATTGGTTAAATTTCAAGGGTTTTCAAGGTCTTGAAAAGGCATCTCAGAATTCACGTTGATAGTCGTCATCGGCTTCTGTGGCGCACCCGCCAATCAACATCCACAGGCGGGCTATCCAGATCCAGATTCAAGGGTTTTCAAGGGCGCGTATGAATCCTGTCTGACTCTTTTTCAGGCGCTACCACATTTATCCAAGATCAAGGTCATACTTGTGTTACTACTCGTGCTCAAGACAAGATACAAGGTATCCCAAAGAAACTTATATATATATATATATATATATATATATATATATATATATATATATATATATATATATATATATATATATATATATATATATATATATATAAAACGCTTCATCTGAATGCATAATTGATTGATTGATTGATTGTTGCTTTAGGTCAAGCGGACTCTTTCGAGCCAAATCAGGACCGGTGAATGCATAATACAGTATGTTTATATTTAATATAATTAATAATGACCAGTTGTTGTTTTTTGCTTATTTGTACAGTGTAGGTGGATATAAAATTGTGGTAATTTTTTCTTTCTAATAAAATTCAGAAAACTCTGGTGTTTTCTTTTTGCAGGAAGGGGGTATTGTCACGGACCGCGTTTAGAATATTTTGGTCCAATTACTTTATGTATTGTAATCTCTTCCTGTGAGAAGATATTGGTAATATTTTTTTTATTGATAGCTAAATTCTGATTGGTTGAGCTGGTCACATGACAGTTTACCAATATACATTCAAAAAAATATATTAATTCTTTTCTTGACTATACTAAGGAGTGGTTGCTCTGGACCTCGCAGCTGTGTCTGCAGGTATATATTGTTTATCATTGAAATGTTGTATTATAAACGTAATAATATTTGTAAAAATGATTATATTCTACTTATCATGTAATAAAATTAGTAATAAATAATTTTGATACTAGTGTGAAGGCTGGAATAGGGAGGGGATGAAGATGGTGGTTCATTGTAAATTTTGAATAATGAATTAAAGTCGGATCATTATTTGGTTTGAAGTTGAAACTTCAAATTGCAGTGTATAGCATTACATTTATTTGTATGAATGAAATTAATTGGTGTCAAGGCATAATAATTATCTGTTATAATTAGTTTTAGAATTTGCTTATGTGTGAACTGTATTCGACATGGATGAGATTTGAATTGGACTGGACTGGTCCGTCACAGAAGAGAGAGGTATATGGTAGTCCGAAGAAAGTCTATGTATCAAGAAACTTAGTTGTGGTAAACTCTTTTGTTTACAGAAGTTTCCTGCTTGGGGCCTCAGAAGGAAGAAGAAGAAAGAAGGAAGAAGAAGGAGGAAGAAGAAAGAATGGGAAGAAGGAAGAAGACAGAAGAAGAAGAAAGAAGACAGAAAGAAGAAGCCTCAAAGAAGATAAAGAATAAAAGATAAAGATAAAGAAAAGAGACGAAGTGGCAGCAGTGGCAGGAGCAGCAGCCGAAGAAGAATATAGACAAAAAAGTAGCAGCAGCAGCAGCAGTGGCGGCAGCAGCAGCAACCGAGGGAGAGTGAAGACGAAGAAGGGAACGGAGAAGAGAGAGACAAAAACAAGGAAAGGATAAGGAGAAGGATAACGCGAGAAGTACGGAAGAAGATACATAGACAGAGACATGTGACATACATAGACAAATCGAACCATAATCTCAGTGAGACTCTTTACGTTTAATTCTCTCTGTCGACGGTGACTGGAATTTTATGTGTAATTGTGAGTGGTGTGTAATTCACGGATTAACTCTACGAAGTACGTGAGTACAAAATTAATTGTATCTTCCTATTCTTGATTGATTTTCCTGTACTTGTGCACATTTTGTTGATTCATGTTTATAGTTAATAGAGGGGTGTGACAACATAGTTTATTCTTATGAGTTAGAGAAGTGTGAGACGGGAGGACACACAGATTATCCACGCACGCATACCTGCAGTTTCTTGATATACCCCTTTTCGTTACAACAATGTTTGCTGTAGTTTATGAGTTCATGAGTGTATTTACATGTAGAGCCAAAGGTCAAGATTATCTCAAGGTCAAGGGCATTGAAAGATCAAAGTTGGTATACATTGCATTTTAATGCCACTTTCATTTAGTTTTTTCTGGGCACTCTTGTTAAGTATTGCAAGTTTTATACGGAGCATGTGAGTCTTTTGGGCTTTGCCCTTCTAATTTTGATAGAAAAAGAACCAATTTGGAAAATAGTAACGGATTTCCACAATATACTATAATTAAATTTTTAGATGGTGCGCAACTTCCGCAAGCCCTTGGTGGTGGCTTCACCCAAGATGATCCTGCGTCTGCCAGCTGCCGTTTCCTCATTAGCTGACCTGTTGCCTGGCAACCATTTTCTGCCCGTCCTGACTGATTCTGCTGCCAACCCAGCATCCATAAAGAAAGTGGTCTTCTGTTCTGGAAAACATTACTACACGCTGGAGAAAGAGAGGAAACAAAGGAGCGCAAATGCTACAGCCATTATTAGAGTGGAGGTCAGTTCAGCATACTAATTGTTATTTTTGAATTCAAAGCCGCCTTTCTGCCCATTCTTTCCCAAAATTCCTCTGAATTGTTGACTAGGTACCAGCCTACTCACATACTGTGTTCTCATGATGCTTTCTTCTTTCCTGCCCCAGGCTCTGTCCTTTGGAAAATAATCATTCACTTAATTTGCTCCCACTATCTGGACCTGCTCTGCTTTGTCATTCACTCCCACTATCTGGACCTGCCCTGCTATGTCATTCACAGTCCAGTCCTAGCACTTTCAAGAAAAAACCATGAAAACTCACAATTTCACCAAACATTTCCTTCCTCATCTTTCATGTGCTTCATGTGATCTCCACACCCCTCCCCCACCATCTAACATCTTCACAGGGGAGTCATGTTCGGAAACATCCTTATCAATTATTCACCCCTCACCACCCCCTACTCTCCATCTCGCCTCCCGCCTGCAACCTATACATAATTTTGTGTGTATGTATTTCAGCTCTTTTATATATGCTTTTTTCTGCCATGTTTGTGTATACACAAACTGAGTGTGAATTGTCTTGAATATTTCTGATGTAACTGAAATTTTGAGCATGACTGCGTGTGCATGTTTAACTGATAGTCTGGTTTGCATTATAAATGAAATTATTATTATTATTGTAGAAACATTTTATGCTTCATTTTTTAAGTACGAGGCACAGGAGAAAATGGGATATTGGTGGTTTGGCTTCCATTCATTACAATAGACAGAAAGTATAAAGGTTTTTAAATATTAGCACACATAGTTTTGTGTTTTGCTTTAGAAGTATAGCGAAAAGGAGTATTCAAGAAGTTGCATGCATGTATGTGTGAATGTGTTTTCTCCCGTGTCATATCTTCGTTAACTCGTAACACTGAACAAATCGTCAAACCCTCTATTAAACAATAAACATAAATCAATACATTATCAACAAATATATGAGAATCAAATGGAATAAATACAATTGCTTCTACTCATATCAAGTGTTGCAGAATAAATCTGTTGAAAGAATTTATATAAATAATTCACAAATAATAATAATACACTCCGAATCACTGTCACCAGAGGAAATAAACTATATATATATTTCCACACCGCAGTTACGTTTTCATTCGTCCGAAAAGACTGATCACTCGTTCTTTAGTCTCATGTGTCGACGTCCGTCTTCTTCCTCCACCTCCTTAATCTCTCTCCCCTTTCTTTCTTCTCCTTCCTCCCCATCCTTCTTCCTCATCCTTCTTCTTTGTCTTCTTTATTCTTCTGTCTACAGAGGTGCCAACCAGTACGGATTGACCGTATATAATTCCGGTGAAGTGAATTACATACGGAAATACGGTAGCTTTTATAAAATATAAAAAATATGGAGAAGATGTTGCCGATCGTTTATCTTTGCCAGTGGTGCCTCTGTACCGGTTTCTGGTCTCAGAATAGTACTCCTGCACTCACTGAACGTCGCTGTTTGCCTGCGGTATTTTCCGACACGCTTTTCAATCCATGACTGTACTCTAATCAATCACGTAATGAACGTCGAATCAAGCACACGTGTGGTTTTTACCCAACCGCTAGACCCGAATCAAGCATTTGATCCATTTGTCAAATGAATGCACTTGTCCCTACCCTAACCCTAGTCTAAAAATAAACATGTACGAGTTCCCTCCATCTGGATCTGGATCCTGCCGATGATGTTGTTGGCAGAAAACACCACAGGAGCCATAGATGGCTATTAACGTGGTGGAGGTGTGTGCGCGTTAATTTGATTTAAGATTTTTAAAAAAATTATGCTTCGTGCTCTGTGGGTTCGGGCAAATAGAATAGACCCAACGTTTCCCGGCGTGTCGTAAGAGGCGACTAACAGGGGTGATGTTAGCACGGCATCACTGGGCGAAAGTCTTCTACACAGAAGCCACCGGCCAGGGCGGAGGAACCTCACGTTACTACAGGTTCAACGACCACGTGCTCAGGGCCAAGGCGAGCCACACTGTATTCGTGGATTTCGGCTGTGGCCAACAGCCTGGAGAGGATTGGGCCCTGCCAGGTCTTTTTTTGCCCAAGACACAACACATGATGAGGCTATCCACTAATTCCATGCCGGATCGGTCGTCGCCCGGAACAAGGACCGCGCCTTCCGTTGGCCACCAGGACGGAGGTGAAAAGTATGCTACTGATGGACAAATTAGCAAGATCCGCACGAGAAACAACATCGTCATAGGAACCTGGAATGTCAGGACCCTAACTGCGGAAGGAAAATTAGAAGAACTGGCCCACGAGCTGGACCACTATCGATGGAACGTTCTAGGTATCAGCGAACTGCGCTGGAAAGGCCTAGGTGAAACAACGACTGACAAAGGCCACAAGCTCTATTTCAGCGGTAGAGATGACAGGCACGAACACGGCGTTGGATTCTTGGTCCACAAGAACATTCTAGCCACTGTCATGGGTTGCCGCCCAGTCTCCAGTAGACTCATTACCATCCGTCTGAGAGCAACCCCTTTCAACATTACCATCATCCAGGCCTATGCCCCAACATCAGACTATGAAGACAGCGAAGTGGAGGATTTTTATGAAAAACATACAGGCGGTCCTTGACCAAGTGCCGAAGAAGGACATAGTCATAGTGCAAGGCGACTGGAATGCCAAGGTTGGCCAAGATGCGCACCACAACTGGGGAGACACATGTGGACCCCACTGCAACAACGAGACAAATGACAGGGGTCTGAGGCTATTGGAGTTTGCCAGATACAACAATCTGGTACTGGCAAACACGCTTGGTCTCCACAAAAAATCCAGACGATGGACATGGCACAGTCCCGGCGGGGAACATCACAACCAGATCGACTACATCATGGTCAAGAAACGCTTCAGATCAAGCATCAACATTGGCAGGACACGCACTTTTCCAGGAGCAGACATTGGAAGTGACCACGATCTCGTGATGATGTCTTTCCGGCTCCATTTGAAGAGAGTAAATACAGCAAAGTGCACTAGGCTGAAGTTCGACCTGGACAAACTGCAAGACCCGGAGGTGGCAAAAATATTTCAGGCCACAATTGGAGGGAAATTTGCACCACTGCTTATTTTGGGGGCAGGCGAAGTAGATGTCAACACCATGACCAATACCTTCAACTCAGCTGTAACAGATGCCGCCACTGAGATCCTTGGCAAGCACCGACCAAAGAAGAAGCCGTGGATCACACCTGAACTTTTGGATCTGTGTGATAAACGAAGAGAGTTAAAAAAGAAAAAGAACACCTCACAGGGAGCTGATGTCTACCGAAAAATCAACAATGACATCCGAAAAGGCATGCGCACAGCAAAGGAGAACTGGATAGAAGATCAATGCCAGGAAATAGAGAACAATCTGAACAAGAACAACAGCAAGAAGGCCTACCAGACTGTGAAGCGGCTGACAAGTGTTAAACAGCCCAAAGTCTCCACTATCCAAAGCAAGTCTGGCATTTGCCTTACAGAAGAACAAGAAGTCTTGGACAGATGGACAGAGTACTGCTCTGACCTTTACAACCATACACCAAATGGAGACCCATCAGTTCTAGCATGTCCCGAGAGCAGAGAAGAAGAAGAAATCCTCCCAATTCTCCGGGAAGAAGTTGAGGCAGCAGTGCAATCGCTGAAGAAAGGGAAGTCAGCGGGAGTGGACAACATACCAGCGGAACTGCTACAAGCAGGAGAAGCGATGACTGATGCTCTCACCATTATCTGTAACAAGATCTGGCAGAGTGGGGAATGGCCTACACCATGGACCCAGTCGCTTGTCATCACTCTTCCCAAAAAAGGTAACCTTCAGGAGTGTGAAAATTACCGCACCATCAGCCTCATCAGCCATCCAGCAAGGTCCTCCTGAAAATAATACTCAACAGGTTGAAACCACAAGCTGAACAAATCATAGCTGAAGAACAAGCAGGAATCCATGGCAGGGCGAAGTACCACTGAACAGATTTTCAACCTCAGAATAATCTGTGAGAAATACCTACAGCACCAACAATCTAATCATGTCATATCATGTTTGTCAGACAGTCTTCAAGACAGCATAACAACAGTCCGACGGCATGCAGCTCTATGGGCAACCAAGTGGCGTACCTACATCAGCATTATATTGAGTCAATCAACATTGACAAGGCTACCAGTGCAGTCCTCCATGCAAACAATTCCAGCGATAACAATTGACTGGTCAGAAAGAAAGGCAACAATCGGTGTGCGTCAAACACTCTTCAACATCTTCTTCAAAACTCCT
Organism: Oncomelania hupensis; assembly: GCA_036898135.1. NCBI lineage: Eukaryota > Metazoa > Mollusca > Gastropoda > Littorinimorpha > Pomatiopsidae > Oncomelania > Oncomelania hupensis. Next base: position 42,705,982 of record CM072513.1, read on the forward strand.
ATATGATGCATCTTCCGCTTCATGCACACAATAGCTCCAATTTTCCTTCTGCCCGATACACTATCCCTATAGCACAAACACTTATTCTATTTGAACAGCTATTTGGAATCAGCATGGTCCATTCCAAAGGAAATGGAACTGGCAGAACACCAAATGTGCAGGACAAGGATGGCCACATATCCCAAGCAATTAAAAAAAACAAATATGCCAGAGGACAGACTTATATAATTCCTAACAAACAAGACTCACAGACAATCAAAGGAGCCTACTTACAGTGGGTGAAGAACAACAAGGCACAGCTTCACATAGCTGAGCCATTTGTGTCAGAAAATGATGGTCTGAGACGCGAAAAAACTCGAACAGGCTGACAAGCTTGAAGCCATCCTCCAGTCTTATGGAAATGGGATGAAAGGTGTCAGAGAAGATCCCCCATTAATGACAAACAAACCAAAGAGCCATCACACAACCATCTGTGGAACTGAAAAAACAAACAACAAACTCCAAAAACTTTCCATTTTCCTCAGACAGAAAAAATTCAGAGCTAATTACAGAAAAATCAACCAAAAAAACAAAAACCAAAATCACCCTATCAAATGAGAGCTCAAATATGGAGACCATTGTGTTCCGACTGCTCGACAGATCACCTAGAAGTCGAAACCCTCGACTCAAACCATTTGGAAAAGAGAGCGAGATCTACATTGAAAATACTGTTCGCTGTCCAATTATCCCCACTGGACCCTATCTCTTCAGTCCTTCCTATCACCATTGCGAAGCATCCCTAACAGATTGCTCCACCAAAGACATACAAAGAGGAGGCTGCTAATTCCAGGTTTTTTCACTGTATTTACCATTACTCCTCTAAGTAAAGCCACACAAACATCAAACAACACCAGACTGGACAGCTGTTTCCACAAACTTGGCAACCTGAATGCACAGTGGTTGAAGAAAAGGAAACACTCCGATTGGTAAGAGTGACCAGATCATCGCCTTGCAAAGTTCCTTAACACAGCATGCTAACGCGGAAAGGTGCTCCATAGGATGGGAAGGACCTCGAGAATGGAAGAATTGCACTAGCAAATCCATGCTTTCTGAGGAGAAAGTTGAGTATGCTGGTTACGCATCTATTGTCCCCCCTAACACTTATGGGTTTATACAAGGATAGGATAGGAAAGATAGGATGCTTCTGGTAGTTCTTTTAATTTATTATGGAAGATTCCATATTCCAATGTACTGATTTTTATTTAATTTATCTGAAAATCTCCTCTTGTTGGCTGTGATATGTATGTCCATTAAAAGTTTAAAATCACGTTCTATTATGTTGACTTAAGATCTTGTCCGCATCCCTGTACCTCCCGATTGCAGAGGAGAAGGAGCTAGGTGAGGACAGGTTGATGATGTCATCGGGAAGGCTATTCCATTCCACTACTGTTTTTACGAAGGAGTTTCTGTAGAGATCTGATGATGAGGGTGGTAAAATAAAGCATGTGTTGTTGTTGTTTATCTGCCTCTCTATGATGGTCTGTGTGTCATATCCTTTAAAGGTGGTGGGGCGGATTTTCCGTTTGTTCTTGGCAGCAGTAAGGAAGGTGTTGGGAGGGAGAGCAGGAACTAGTCCTCTGGTTATCTTGTAGAGCATGGTCAGCCTGAGTTGTTGGCGACGCTTTGCAAGTAGTGGGAGGTGGAGCTCATGAAGCATCCTGCCAATGCATCCTGGGTCCCGGGATCTGTAGTCTCTCATAATGAATAGTGCAGCCTGGCGTTGGATGCGTTCCAGCTTGTCGATGTCTTGTTGGAGGTAAGGATCCCACACCACTGCGGCATACTCGAGAGTGGATCTAACAAGTGCGATGTAGGCTAGGCGTCGGCACTCTTGTGGACAGTTCCATTTCAGGTCCGCAGAAATTTGGACGCCTAGGTAGGGGGTAGTATCAGTCTGTTGGAGTATGGTGTTTCCAAGGCTGTAGATGTGTTGTGACTTGTGTCTGGTGGAGAGAACGTAGCACTTCTGCGCATTAAATTGCATTCCCCACTGCTCGGCCCATCTCTCTAGCTCTTTGAAATCTGATTGGAGTGTGATGTGATCCTGGAAGGAGCGGATCTCTCTGTAGAGTAGGCAATCGTCTGCGAAGAGTCGCACTGTTGATTTTACTGTGTCCGGCAGGTCGTTGATGTGGCAGAGGAAGAGTAAAGGACTGTAACGGATGGTTTTTGTGTATTTAATTAAATATCTATTTGAATATACTACGTTTAATCTAATGAATGAGTGTGTGAGTGTGGCTGTCTGACGCTCAGTATAAAGGTGTGTGTTCTATCTCTGTTTACTTTAACTTCTCATCCTTCACCACACACATGCTTACAAACAAGGACAAAGTCTACACAATTGCTTCTCTTTGCCCTTCTGTTATACTATTACTCATTCAATCATGAACATACACAATAAATCATTCACGTATACAATAAGTTCACAGATACATCAAATCATACAATTACTTCCAGCATATAAATAAATTCACACAGATAATAATTAAGTGCACTCAGTTAGCTTAATAAGTTCACCCAGTCAATTTGATAATTGCACACAGTCTACTCAGTAAGTTCACGCAGTCAACTTGATAAGTGCACACCGTTGCTTTCAGAGTTCAACACTAGCAGAAGTCATTGTCCCTTTCTGAGGACGTCACTCGACTCTACACTTTTGCATTAGCATCGACACACAGAATTCATTTCGATGACTTGTAGATTCTAGAATTCACAGTTTCTATTTACTGACCGTATTTCGCGGATCAAGCACTCCAGGCGCGGAATTATTAGCCGACGCTGGGGTCACAGCCACCCACACTGAAGACATGTGGCGTAGATCCGGAGGTTTACTTCGGCACCGTTGTTGCACTTCTGCCCCAGTGATGATGCCCGAAGGAGAGTCACGGCGACGATGGCGTCCACATCCGGTTAAGTAGGTGATGTCATGTGGACCAGATCCATCCGCCGCACATCAGGGGTTCTTTGCTCCGTAACCGCCCCGCTGTATACAACATGTACACAATCGTAAATTTTCGCTCTTATCCATAAAGAGACTGTATGTCTTTGACACATCTAAATACTTCCTAATGCCTGAAGACCATTTCCTTTGCAGAACGTCTTCTGCACGCCACCACACCACTACAATCACTATTGTCACCACTCCTGTGACAATACCTAGCATAGCCACTTTACACACATTGCATAGGCTACACACAATGGACTAGGAGCCCAATATTACAAGCACAGCTCACCTTCATTCAATAACATATTTATACCCATTCATTCATCAATAGATATACAAATTATACAACTGAAATACGTTCCTATTTCAGCCCCATATCTTCACATATGAATGAATATAAAAATTGCATCATAGTTACAAACTGAGTCACACATGATAATTACATGATCAAAATAAATATTGACACGAGTTACCGAACTTCTTCCAACATGGGTTCTTCTGTACTCTAAACGTACTAATTCACAAAAAGCAATACTCTTCCTTTTTCGTAAGGATAGCTTAGCAGTTCATTATAAATACCAATAATAATAATAATAATAAATACCTGTATTCTTTATACAGCAAAAGTAATTCCTAAAGAATCAGGTCTTTCCCAGAGCACCCACGAATACGTCCTGTCAGTTAGGCTGATGTTTCGTCTCTAACCTAACACAGTTCACAAACTATTAGAAAATTAACGCAGTGACGTCATCACGTCTTCATACACAAATGTGTACGAACTGCGGTCGTTACAAGGACCCATCACTGTGCCTTGGGGGACTCCGGATTTGACAGCTACTTTCTCTGATGCCTCTCCATCCAGGACCACTCTCATCTGGCGCTTGGTCAGGAAGTTTGTGAGCCAGGTGTGGATGGTGCCTCGTATGCCGTATTGATCCAGCTTACAAGTGTAGTAATTTGTTGTGTGGCACAGTGTCAAATGCCTTGCTGAAATCCAGGATGATGATGTCGGTCTGATGGCTTTTGTCATGTAAAGAGAGAATGTCTTGCATAGTAGTGAGTAGTTGGGTTTCGCAAGAGTGGCCTGTTCTGAATCCGTGGTTTCTACTGGTGAGGATGGTGTGTTTTTCGAAGTGGGTATGTAGATGTCGACAGATGATGTGTTCCAATAGCTTACATGCAACGGATGTTAAAGATACTGGTCTGTAATTTTCTGCTTTGTTTCTATCGCCTTTCTTGAATATTGAGGAGACGTTCGCTGTTAATGTTAGCCAGTCTGCAGGGAGCTGTCCAGTCTCTAGTGAGGTGTTGTAGATGGCTGCTAATCCTGGGGCAACAGTTTCGGCGCAGTTTTTGAGAATTTGATTGCGGATGTTGTCTGGTCCTGTAGCTTTGTTGGGGTTCAAGTCTTTGAGTAGTTTAACGACGCCTTCTGTAGTAACCGTTAGTTTATCTACAGCGGGGAAGGGGGTGCCCTTCATCTCTGGCAATGGTGTGTCCTCTCTTTTTGTAAAGACTGACTGGAATTGTTGAAGCAATATCTTTGCCTTGGAAGAACTATCACTATGGAGAGATCTTTCCTTGAAGAGCGGGGCAACTCCTGTGTTGTCTTGGCGCCTCGTCTTGACATAGCGCCAAAAGGGTTTGCAGTTGTTGTCTCTTAGCCCGTCCTCAATGATGGTGTTAATGTGGTGCCATTCTGCTTGCCTCATTTTCCTCCTGCATTCCTTCTGATGGAATCTAAAGTTGATCCAGTTGCCGGTCTTCTTGGCTTGGTTGTATAGTCTCTTTTTATGCTTTAACAGTAGGTACTCCAAGCCCTTCATTGGCTCTTGTCCGCTCGGCAGTTTTGACTCAGTTTTCACTTCACTTTCAACACTTATTATTAATGTAAAACTGCATCAAAACGAACAGTGGCTGTATTCAAATAAAAATTGAAAGCTTCATCTTTACATCTGTGTTGTTTTTAATGCATGTTTATGCGAAAGATTCCGAGAAAACAGCTTTTGAATACGCCCCTATCCGAGCGCTGAATGCCGCTGCGAAAAAGTTGTCACCGTCGTTTGCTGAGAGGTGACTCGTTTCAAAGTCTAAGCGCTTTGCGATACTTCATTGGATGGCCTAAAAATAAGAACCAATAAGAAGTTCGGATACTTAGCTTCATTTACATATAAATATGGTGGGCAACGAACGTGTAAAAGTTTTGTTACGAGCCAAACAAAGTGGATAAAGCGGTCTTGATGTTAGTTTGATTTTAACTAGAAGTTGAAAAATTAGCAAGAAATAAAGAGCAGACTTTCCTTTATAAAACTAGGGTATTTATTAATTTGTGCATTACTCTATCGCGGAGCGCTTTGCCGTAGAAAAGTGTACCCAAACGGTGTTCAGGTTTTGTTGCGGCCATGGCCAACTCGTAGGCCTATTCAGCGACACGAGTGCTGAGTGGTATATTTTTTCCCCCATAGGACAAATAGGTAAAAAGTTATTAATGTTTGAAAATGCTGAATGTTGGTTTTTTTTGGCAACGTTTTGGAATTGAAGAAATTGACAACTTTGGAGTCTCAAAGTGAAGCCAATGTCACGTCTCTGTCACACAAGCCACATGGGTAGTAGCTCTTCTGGCGTGGGCCCGGGTTGCTATGAATGTCTGATTGTCTCCAGCCAGCAAGATCGATAGTAGTGCAAGTGTACTGACCTGTCGTTGGGACAAGTAGATTCCGATGGGCAGTTTAATTGCCTTCCTAATGTTTCCTTTCACGAGTAGTCCAGGTAATGTGTGGTCAAAGATCGAGTATGTAGATCGTTGTGTGAAGAAGTGGCACGCACACAAAATGAAACACAGTAATCCAAGTGTAAATCTAGCATTCGCCATAATGGCGATTTAAATTATAGAAAATCGAATCAGAATAGTATGTTTAGTGATTTAGGCCTACTGTTATGAAATAACGGCAGTCGAACTCTAGTTGTCGTAGTGAGTTCACAGCAAAGAGCTTATATTATAGTCTTTGTTCACAGTGCGCGCTCTATGCTCTAACTATTTGGTCATATATCGGCTTCGCTAACACAATCTATACAAAATCAAAGTAATAATAATGTCACAGAAACCTTATTCTAACTGTAAATTAACTTTTTAAAGAATGTAACTATCAATAAATTAGTTTAATCCACATTAAATTGGCGTTGCTTCTTAGAGCACTCGAAAAACACGTCTTCCTTCCAGCGCATGCGCACACACGACCATAATAGTCTAAACCGCCTTTCGGAGTGTTTCAAAATCGCGAAAATGGCAGGATGTGGTAGGCCCACAAAAAGAAAAACTGCTAAGTCTGATGACGAAGCCGATTCCTCATCAAAGAAAATAAAGCCTGCGACTAAACGACTGCAAGATTTTCTGCATTCATACACAGGGTCGAATCACGAAATCAAGGCGTCTGCTTCGTGCGACGTCATCTTCGTAAATGATCGGCAAAACTCTTCGTTTAAACTACTTCCGGTGACAACACTCGTGTCCAAATGGCGTACTTTCAAGTATTTCCAAATATTGCTCGAAGAAAAAGATGTACCGGGAGCAAACTTGTTTTTTCCAACCTAGTTCCAGTCATTCGCCCAAAAAGGCTATCACCGAAGTCGAACGAAGCTCTCCGATGTGTTACGAAATGATGCTTGCATGACTACGACTAGCTGACATTAAAAATGATCGCTGTTGCTTCTAATTCTGTTCGATTTACACAGATTTAGCATTTCGCAACGGTATACTTTGTTAATATGAGCATAATATGAGCATAATTATTATCGACCATATTTAATAGTTGCGTTCCTTGATTTGCATTTTGTTAGTTCTCAGCAGTAAAGGCTAATAATAGCATTGCCCATTTCCTGCCTAGAACCAAGTAGACACTGTTATACAGTATACATAGGCTTAATCTACATTATTATATTATAAGTCAGTCTCCGCCCAGAGAAGAAGCTCACTAGCTGAATATAATTATTAGACCTGTATTGTTTGTTTTATACGTAAATAAATGTATAAACTATATCTATTCTAATTGATAATATTTAGGCCTATGCTTTATAATATTCGAATCTTGAAATTTCCGGAGAAGGACGAGTAGGCTAAGCGAATTTTTTTTAATAACTCGAGATCAGAGTTAAATTAATAGTTAGTTATTCATTGCTTACAGGGTCCAGCGGACTGCAAAGAGTCGAATCAGAACCACAAAATCAAGACAACTCGAGATCAGAGTTAAATTAAAAGCTTATTAGTTATTCATTGCTTACAGAGTCCAGCGGACTGCAAAGAGCCGAATCAGGACCACAAAATCGAGACCACAACTTCCCAAGTAGTAGCAGTAGTAGTAGTAGTAGTAGTAGTAGTAGTAGTAGTAGTAGTAGTAGTAGTAGTAGTAGTAGTAGTAGTAGTAGTAGTAGTAGTAATAGTAGAATAGTTATTTAGTTAAATCTTTAATTTATTTATTTGTTTTGTTTGTGTGTTGTTGTTGTTGTTATTATTATTATTATTATTATTATTATTATTATTATTATTATTATTATTATTATTATTCCTACTTTAAAAAAATAAAAGAATAGTGCGCTGCTGTGCGTGCTCAATGGTGTAAATATGGTCAGTGACGTTTTGTTTGTTTTTGCTGAAGTTGGGTGTAACCCGTAATATTTAGATGGTGTTACTGGTTATTTTTTCTTATAGATTTAACAAAGTTTTCAGATGATTTATAGAAATTTCCGCCCGCCACGCAACATTTTTTTAATACGTGTTTCTCATTACAATACATATAATTGAAATACATATAACAAATTTACTGTATCAGTTAAAAAGAATAATATTAGTTAAATAAATAATTGCTTTGGTGCTTGCAATAAAAATATCACTGTTTTTTTTTTTTTTTTTGAGACCATTATAAACTTGCTTTGCCTTGTTGTGCTGAAGTGACATCAACGTATCCATAGCGCTTTGAAGTTTTGTCATGGTTTTATTGTTGATATAGATGTGAAATCGTTGTATGTGTGCTTTATGTGTTATGTATTACTTTTACTCCTTATTACTAATTGTGTCAGTATATTATTCATCATAAAATAATAATAATAATACTAACTGCTTCAAAATGCAAATCTCGACTTGAGCTTAAAGCTGTGCAGATAGAAATAGAATTAGATCTAGCAGCGGCTATTTTTATGCACGGATGTTTCACCACAGGCTCTGAAGTCTTTTCTTTTGTCTTTGTAAACTCCTAAATACGTACGTAGTATAGTATGTAATTGAGGCCTACGAAAGACGAGGCTTCCAAGCCTGTGGTTTCACGTAGTCCTGCCAGCATTCGTTCGTAAAACATCGGAAAGCTTCGCTCGACTCGGAGAGCTTCGTTCGACTTCGGTGAGTGCCTTTTTCGGGAAAGTGACTGGAACTATGTTGGAAAAAACAAGTTCGCGTACCGGGAAGCAGTTTACCTTTAAATGACGTTGGTTCTTCAAGTGTGATAGCATTAAAACGATGGTTGATAACAAGAGGACTGTCAGAATCAGGAAAGAAGTCGGATTGGGTCGAAAGGTGGTGAGGGGCGATGATCATGATACGATTACGGATTAGTAGTAGGCGTACGGATTAGGCCTCATATCATATCATTAATGTCATGTCGCAATCAGCATCGTTCTTTTAACATACTACCAACATTTACTGACTTATTTCACAGGTTTGATAATTGAATTTAGTAAATTTAATAAACTAAAGCCGTCATATTGACTTCAATATGACTGTAGTCAATGTATTCTAGACAGTAGTGTATCTGATTGAGCACTGTACAGTAAGAGTAAGCCAATACCAAAGACTATATAAGCTCTTTGCCAATACTATGCAGTTGGTGCATTTAGGAATGATTGATAGTTATATTAATTTCAACACCTCCACCCCCACCCCGAAAAAAGGCTGGTATTTGTATGCACACAACTGCTTAGTAGTGATTATTTACAAAACATGTTATGATGTAGGTGGATTAGATTAAAATATAGTTGAATGGTACTTAATAGGGCCTATACAGTACAGTGTTTTTGTAACGAAAAGGGTTATATCAAGAATTGCGTGTATGCGTGCGTGAATATTCTGCGTGTTCTCTCCCGTCTCACACTCCCTAACTCTCAAGAATTCTTTTGTTGTCACTCCCCCTTTCTATTACTAGAAAAATAAACAAGAATCAACAAAGTTCACAAAAGTACATACAACTCAATCAATAATATGGAGAAAAAAAAAATATATATATAGTTTTGTACTCACGTACTTTGAAGAAATACTCCGTGAAATTATAACCACTCACAAAACACACACATAAGTCTCAGTCAGACAATCCGGGAATAAAGTCACTAATCACCAAAAACCACCAATAAAATCCCGGTCAGATAATCCAAGTATCACCAGTCACAGTAAACACAGGGCTCGAAATTAGCGGGGGCCCGGGGCCAAAAACCCGCAAAGTTGATTTCGGGCTCGGAAAGTTGAAAAACGAAGGGCCCGCTTGGCCCGCAAAATAATTCGTCTGCTACAGCTAGCTCTACTCGGCAGTTTCGTATTTGGGCCAAGGGAAGCCCTAAATTTGGACAGAAAAAAAACAACAGAGAAAAGAAGCGAAAACCCTTTAATTTTGCACTCAAAAGTTTACACTTCAATATCTTTTTAATATAATAAACAAAAGGCTATGGCACAACATAAGCAAAATGTCCATCTTTGCAAATTCGAAAGTATGGCTACATATCGTCGCCATACAGTTGCTAAAACAATCGGCGATGGCGTATTTTCCAATTTTTGGGAAGCGAAAGACGCCAGAAGAAAACGTCGACGAAAGGAAAGAACAACAAAAAGAGAGAAAAAAGAAGTATGAAGAGGAAAAAAGATCAAGGAACTACACTAAAGGGTGGAAAAATAGATTTCCATGGCATGTCACTGAATGTGTGTGTGTGTGTGTGTGTGTGTGTGTGTGCGTTTACTTTCCGTAGGTTATGAGGTTGTGTGTAAGACTTTCTGACGGGGTTGTGAGGTACAAAATTTTATGAGGTACATTTTCCTATGACCCCACAGTGCCAACCTCAAAAACCGCTTGCTGAGCTCCCAAGCATATCGCCTATACATTTATCTCAACCACCTCACAAAACCGTTGGTGTGCGACCACCTACACACACCCACACGGATTTTTGTGTGTACGTCACAACGATGCTACAAATACGCTTACCTCACAACGTGGGCTACCGGGGGAGATGTCATTCTTGATTAAAAACATTCGTCACTGCTCGGCAATTATGTTAAAACTGCCCAAAGTCAGCATAACCTAATATTACGTGAAATATGCTATGCAGTGTATGTACCCCACAACGATGCTAAAAAATGCTTACCTCACACTGTAGGGTAGGTGGGCATGTGTGTGTGTGTGGGTGGGTGGGTGTGGGTGTGTGTGTGTGTGTCACGTGGGGTTTATGGGCTCTGCACAATGGAATTATGGACCCTCACGTTTATTCGGTGGGAACTGCTAGTAAGTCACCCTATGAATTACTTTAATAAATTTATGTTTAGCTCGTTCTGTGTTAAGGTTGGAGTACAGAGATAGATAGAAAAATGGTAAAAGATTACTGTCACACTAGCTTTCACACGGGATTCATATGTAGTCCAGCCACTTGATAACAGTTAAAATCACACATTTATTTCTTCTACTCTATACAAGGTTTTCTAAGTACTAATCTAACTTAAAAAGTCTCAGTCAATGCTAATAGTTCGATCGCTGATAGTCTTGGCAGCTGTTATATCTACATCGGGCACTTGCTATAATATCTCATGTAGATTTGGACTACTGTGGTCCGTTATACAGTTTCTGAAGAGTTGGACTACTGTGGTCCTGTTATGATCAGTTTAAGTGCACCTTCGTTTTTGCACTTAACTGCTAGATGGTGCGTGCGAAGTCCTTCTGTGAGGTAGCTTCTGGTCCACCTGTGTCGTTGTGTAGTTGGGTTCCCTTGCCACGCTGTGGGGTCTGACAGGGTGTTTTACCGGGTAGCTCTTTCCGACTTGTGCGGGAGGGGCTCCTCAACCAACTTGTTTCTGTGGAGTGGGGTTCACAGGATAGCTCGGGATAGCTCGGGATAGCTCGCCTGCTCGTCTGTAATATAAGAGACGAAATTCTGCACAACCCTGAATAATCGGTTTGTGCAGAGCGTCTCACTGAAAGCCAAAGTAGCCCTCAGTGATAGCTCCACATCTCTATACATAAGCGACGAACATTCTGCTACTTCCGGGGTCCACTGGAATCTCACTCTAAATTTCTATACATACATAAATATCAAGCGTGTCTAACTATACACATACAGAATTAATAATATTATAAACATTCAGTGGTACAGCCACTGGTTTGCAAACATACATATAAGTTAAACAACAGTGGTTACGTACGGGATACAACATGGCGGCGCAACCGGTCGTGTTTCGTCTCGTGGTCGGCTCTTCCACATGGTCACGCAAATTCGGATTAACAATTCACATTTATGCATAGCAAATTCCACAAACATAATTTCAACAATAATATAAATATATCACGATGAAACAGAAGGGTGTTCATTTACCTGTTTGACAAGTTCAGGCCCGTGATGACTTGATAGAATTCTATGATTCTAAGTCCTGCTTCCTGGTCTAAGTGTGGAGAGATTTCTCTAGCTGTGGAGATGTTGACTCTACCTCGTCTCACACACGACTGATTCAAACTGTCTTAGGTTTTGACACATTCAAACTGCTCTACCCGCTTGGCTGAGCTCTGATTGGTTACAACGGTCCGATTCAAAGCTCAAGTGCTGACTCACTACACAGCGTGGGTCGGGCTCGCGGTGTGTGGCCTTTAATTGCTGCTGTGTAATCTACTGACTCTCTACTGGTACAAAGACTACACATGGCTAAATAGTAATAAGCAGAGTTAAAACTAGCCAGTTCATGACAGGCTCCCTCGACTGAAAAAAGGCGATGACTACTGGATTCGACCTTTTTCTACTACAGAGCCTAGTTTAACACTGCACTATCCTAGGGTCCTATTTACAAACTAAGTAAGTTGCTCTACCTGAGCTGCAATGCTGTGCCAGGTAGCTATGGACTCTAGTGACAGGGTATTACTGGGCGGGGACGAATTCTGGTGCTGTGGCCCTTAGTTGTGTTGGGTGGGCGACAGCTGCTGTGTCCTCCACGAGATGGCGACTGAGGTAGTCGGCTCCGTGATTCTCTTTGCCGGGGATGTACTCGATTTGGAATGAGTACGCCTGAAGGGTGAGTGCCCATCTCATCAGGCGAGAGTTCAAGGATTTGGAGGCTGCCAGGAACGATAGGGGTTGGTGGTCCACCTGAACTGTGAAGTGGGTCCCATACAGGTAGAGTTGGAATTTCTGTATGGCCCAGACTAGTCCAAGACATTCTTTCTCCGACGTGGCGTAGTGGGTCTCGGCGGGTCTCAATTTTCTGCTGGCGTAGGCGACAGGGAATAGCGTCTCTGCATTCTTGGGGTCGCGCTGTAGCAGTACTGCTCCGAGGCCTAAGTCGCTGGCGTCGGTGCGAAGAACGAATGGCTGAGTCAAATCGGGTAGGTGGAGTACTGGCGCCGATGTCATTCTGTCCTTGAGTGTTTGGAATGCTGTCTCGCATTCGGCTGTCCATACTACTTTGTCCGGGGCGATTTTCCGGGTTCCATTTGTCAGTGGTACGGCGATGCTGTTGTAGTTGTGGATGAGCTTCTTCCGCGATGGCGATGGCCATCCATATGTGTGTGCTGGGGGTTGCTGGTCGGTCCGTGTATTTCTTGAGGAGATTGATGTGGTGGTATCGGGCTCTCCCGTTCACCTCTACTTAGTAGACTGTCTTGGATTTCTTGGCAGTCACCCGGTACGGTCCTCTCCAAGCGATGTCCAGCTTGTTGGTTCCACTTGGAAGTAAGAGTAGCACTTGATCGCCGACTTGCAGCTCTCTGTCCTTCGCGTGGCGGTTGTAGTACTTCGCCTGACGGGCTCTTGCCTTCTTCAGTGCTTCACCAGCTTTCTTCCACGTTGCTTTGAGGGTTTCCTGCAGGTCTGCGACGTACTTGGTGGCACCTCTTGGTGTGTCGTCTATCTTGGCCTCCGTCCAACTTCTGCGTAGGGCTTCTAGCGGTCCGGCTAGAGGTCTGCCGAATAGCAATGTTGACGGGGTGTAGCCTGTGGCTGCATGGGGCGTTTCTCTGTATGCGAACAGTGCCGCATTCACGTAGGTGTCCCACGCTTCTGGATTGTCGTCGGCGACTTTCCTGAGGATGGTGAGAAGGGTTCCATTCAGTCTTTCTACTTGTCCGTTGCTGGCGGGGTGGTATGGTGGTGTGCGAATGTGATGAACTTGTATCAACTCGAACAAGTCTTGCATCAGGCGGCCGGTGAACTGAGATCCGTTGTCCGTTCTAATGCTGTCCGGGAATCCGACTCTGGTAAAGATGGCGATGAGTGCATCTGCAATCTTCTTGGTGTCTATCGCTGGCAACGGGACTGCTTCGCACCACATCGTACATGCGTCGACGAGTGTGAGTAGAAATCTGTTCCGCTTCTTGGTCATGGGCAGTGGTCCTACTATGTCTACTGAGACTTGCTGGAATGGCACGCCGACTACTACCGATGGTCCTAAGGTAACTGGTACGGTGTGATGTCGCGGGGAATATCGTTGACATTGGTGGCAAGATTTCACGTAGCGCTTGACATCCTCCGTGATTCCTGGCCAATAGTAGTGTGCGCTGATTCTCTGCACTGTGGCTCCAATTCCCATGTGTCCGCTGAGTGGCATGCTGTGGCCTAGTTCTAGTACTTGGGCTCGAAGGGTGGCTGGCAGTACTAGTTGGGTGTGATCTCCATCTCCTTGTCGATGAAGAACTCCCTCTTCCATGTAGAAGTCTCCCTTGTGCGGGGGTGTGTGCGCCTTGGGTAGCTTCTGGAAGCACTTCGCTATCGAGGTGTCTTCTTTCTGTGCTGTTTTGATCTCTTCGAGTCCTGGGTTCGGAGCGAACTCGGGCTGGGGTGGTTGGGTTTTAGCTTGGGCCCTGGTTTGCACTGCAGCTATCTCTACAGTTTTTGGGGGCGTGCCTAAGAACACATACCTACAACCTAGCACTAGATCATACAGGGGTTTCTGTAAAACAGCTGCTTGGATTCGTCCTGTGACGTACCTACTCTCTACTTCGATCCAAGCTATTGGGCAAGTAGTCGTCGGTTTCGTCAAGTCTGCTCCTTGTAAGTCGACTGTCTTGTCTGTCAAGTCCGCGCGCGATACAAGAGATTCGCTAACTATCGCGTCGTATGATAGACCTGTGTCATACAGACAGTTCGCTTCTTTACCGTTGACCTTGACCGTGTCTGTCACCGATGGGTGATCTCCGAGTGTGTGTGGCTTGTTACCGCTACTTTGAGTTAGAACTCTGTGCGCTGGCCGGCTTTCGCGCTCTTCCCTACGTTGTGCGGCCAACTTGAAACATTCTGCGGTGGAGTGATTGTTTCTGTTGCAGAACGAGCAATACCGTCTCTGTTCTGCGGGACCTCTTTTCCCGAATTCCGTGTTGGGTCCTTTATTTTGCCCAGGTCTGGGGTTATTCGGCTTATTCGCGGTGCGCTCTTCCCGGTTAGGGCTTCGTTTCTGTGCCTCTTTCCCGTTAGGCTTTAGGTCTCGCCTGAAGCTCTTGGCTTCTCCATGTGCGGCCACGTACCTATCTGCGACCTTGACCAGATATACCAGTCTTTCCGCGCCCTGCTCTACTGAGAATGTCCTCAGCTCGGGGGTCATGGTTTCCCGTAGCTGTTCCCATACTAACAGTTCTGTCATTCCATCATACGTCTTAGCCGTGGCTGACTGGCTAATCCACTTATCCAGCATGGTGGACAACCGATCCGCGAACTGCGCATAGCTCTCTCCTTTCACTCTCCGATTGGTGCGGAACTTTTGCCGGTAGCATTCTCCTGTCAGTTCGAATCCCGTTAGGAGTGCCTCTTTTACTTTGTGATAGTCAGTCACTCTGTCAGTCGGTAGCTTTCTGTAGATGTCATAAGCCTTTCCTCTAAGCCCTTGACTAAGCTTAAAAGACCAATGAGTGGGATCTAGTTTATACTCTGTTGCTAGACGCTCAAACCTAGTCAGATAGAGATCTAGACCTTCTTCTCTCTCATTGAATGTTCCCAGTGGAAATGACATTCCTTGTACAGGGTTGGATGCTGCCTCTAGCTGATCTGAGTGGGAAGGGGTTGAGGAAGAACTTGAAGCTCCTGATCCCAATCTTCTTAGCTCTAACTCATGCTGTCTTTCTTTTTCCTTTTCTTCCCTCTCTTTTTCTTTTTCTGCCCTCTCTTTTTCTTTTTCTAAAAAAGGTAAAGGTAAAGGTAGTCCCATAGCCTTGTGGCCGTAGGGGAGCGTGATGTTGGAGATCACACTTATCTTGGGCCAGCGTAATGAGGGTGATGCCCAACTCTCTCCCTCGCTGCTTTACCTTCCCCACCCTCAAGAGAGTAGGTACTCAATCACAGTTGAGTCAACTGGGGGCGTTGTTGTTTGTCGCTTCACACCTTAGCGGTCACCCATCCAAGTGCTAACCGCACCGGACGGTGCTTCACTTTCGACACAGTAGCGAGTGCTCCAACCACTGCACTATCCGACACCCCTTTTTCTGCCCGCTCATAATCCCACCTCCTAATTTCTGCATCTCTCTCTGCTGCTACCTTCTTCTGTTCTGCTTCTAGCTCTAATTTCCTCGTTTCTCTCTCTGCCTCTACTTTCTTCTGCTCTGCTTCTAATGCTAGTTTCTTTGCCTCTCTTTCTGCTGCTCTCTCTGCCTTAGCCTCCTGTTTCTCTACCTCTGCATTTATATACGCAATTAGGTCTGCCCCTGCTAAGTGTAAAGCTTCTCCTAGTTCCTTGAAGCGCAATCTCAAGGCCACTGGGTCCGACATTGTCAAAAGTGTCTATGAACAACCTCTGAATCACGTGGAATACCAAAACACTAGCAATATTGCAATTCAATAAAAACAATGCAAAGACCATAAAATTCGTAATCAATAATAGAATAAAACAAGAGTCAAATGGCATACAACAGTTATTTAAGCAAACTCTGCAAAAGAACAATGCAACATACAGGCACAAAAATATTTGAAGCAAAAAAGTTTTTAACTAAAGAATAGTGCACCACAACTGATCAGTGTTATACCCTTACACTATTCTAAGTTATTCTACTTCTACTGTTATCTAATTTTATTGTACTTAGGTCCGGTTATACCCAATTCCTATTATACACAGATCCTGGCTAGGCTCGCCAATTAAAGTGTCACGTGGGGTTTATGGGCTCTGCACAATGGAATTATGGACCCTCACGTTTATTCGGTGGGAACTGCTAGTAAGTCACCCTATAAATTACTTTAATAAATTTATATGTTTAGCTCGTTCTGTGTTAAGGTTGGGGTACAGAGATAGATAGAAAAATGGTAAAAGATTACTGTCACACTAGCTTTCACACGGCTATGATTCATATGTAGTCCAGCCACTTGATAACAGTTAAAATCACACATTTATTTCTTCTACTCTATACAAGGTTTTCTAAGTACTAATCTAACTTAAAAAGTCTCAGTCAATGCTAATAGTTCGATCGCTGATAGTCTTGGCAGCTGTTATATCTTCATCGGGCACTTGCTATAATATCTCATGTAGATTTGGACTACTGTGGTCCGTTATACAGTTTCTGAAGAGTTGGACTACTGTGGTCCTGTTATGATCAGTTTAAGTGCACCTTCGTTTTTGCACTTAACTGCTAGATGGTGCGTGCGAAGTCCTTCTGTGAGGTAGCTTCTGGTCCACCTGTGTCGTTGTGTAGTTGGGTTCCCTTGCCACGCTGTGGGGTCTGACAGGGTGTTTTACCGGGTAGCTCTTTCCGACTTGTGCGGGAGGGGCTCCTCAACCAACTTGTTTCTGTGGAGTGGGGTTCACAGGATAGCTCGGGATAGCTCGCCTGCTCGTCTGTAATATAAGAGACGAAATTCTGCACAACCCTGAATAATCGGTTTGTGCAGAGCGTCTCACTGAAAGCCAAAGTAGCCCTCAGTGATAGCTCCACATCTCTATACATAAGCGACGAACATTCTGCTACTTCCGGGGTCCACTGGAATCTCACTCTAAATTCCTATACATACATAAATATCAAGCGTGTCTAACTATACACATACAGAATTAATAATATTATAAACATTCAGTGGTACAGCCACTGGTCTGCAAACATACATATAAGTTAAACAACAGTGGTTCCGTACGGGATTCAACATGGCGGTGCAACCGGTCGTGTTTCGCCTCGTGGTCGGCTCTTCCACATGGTCACGCAAATTCGGATTAACAATTCACATTTATGCATAGCAAATTCCACAAACATAATTTCAACAATAATATAAATATATCACGATGAAACAGAAGGGTGTTCATTTACCTGTTTGACAAGTTCAGGCCCGTGATGACTTGATAGAATTCTATGATTCTAAGTCCTGCTTCCTGGTCTAAGTGTGGAGAGATTTCTCTAGCTGTGGAGATGTTGACTCTACCTCGTCTCACACACGACTGATTCAAACTGTCTTAGGTTTTGACACATTCAAACTGCTCTACCCGCTTGGCTGAGCTCTGATTGGTTACAACGGTCCGATTCAAAGCTCAAGTGCTGACTCACTACGCAGCGTGGGTCGGGCTCGCGGTGTGTGGCCTTTAATTGCTGCTGTGTAATCTACTGACTCTCTACTGGTACAAAGACTACACATGGCTAAATAGTAATAAGCAGAGTTAAAACTAGCCAGTTCATGACAGTGTGTGTGTTTGTTTTCCCCCGTTTTTGTTGGTAATGTCTGAAAGTGAAAGAAAAGGCAAATAAAAATGAAATCACTCAGCAAAATTGGAAATTCAATTGTTTTTATTTTAGATTATCAGACAAATTGTACTTTCTACTTATTATATTGTCAATAATTCTTTCGTTTTTTGTTTATATTATTTTTCAAGTTGGGCCCCGAAAGTTGCTTGTGGGCCCTCAAATTTTTCAATCAAGGGGCCCGGTGGCCCCCAAAGAAAAAAGTTAATTTCTAGCCCTGAAACACCAATATCGATCTGGTCACCGTCGACAGAGAGAGATTCCCCCAATAGTCTCATGGAGGTTAGGATTCACAGTGTCTTTCTTTGTCCCTGATCACTTGCCAGTTGTACTTTGTATTACCGTTCCATCTGTAAAACCTCAGCTACATGGTACACCCCTAGACAACCCAGACGAGTTCGTCGAAAAGCTCCTCTGGAATAATGAAAAGGAAGAAGAATTCTTTAACTGTTTAAGTTCTGCAAATGTCCAGAAATATTTTGCTGAAGCGCTTGGTAATTTAAATAGCGACATAGATAAAGCTGTAGACTATTTTGTACAGGGCATGTGTGATGCGGGTGAGTGCATGAAAAGGAAAATTTCAATGCACAAAAAGAACAAGAATGCTGTTTGGTTTGACTTTGAATGTAAGCAACTAAAACTATTTGCAAGAAGAAAGTTACATTTATTTAGGAAATCGAGGAAGGATAGTGATAGGATAGAATATGTAACTGCTAAAAAGGCTTTCAAAAGTATGATTAGAAATAAAAAGAAAGGATTCAGACAAAAGCAGGCAGCATCTCTGGCAGCTAGTACCAAAAATTCTTCTCAGTTTTGGAGCCAAGTAAGGAATTTAATGTGCGATAAAAAATCTGACTGTAGCAATAGAATTGATTTGAACACATGGCAGCAACACTTTGAAAACCTCTTCGCGCAAACTGAGGATAATGACATGTTACCAGAAGAGCAATCGTGTGATAATGATGATGATGATATACTTAATGGTAGAATTACTGAAGAGGAAGTATTGAAAGCAATCAAAAATTTGAAAATTGGTAAAGCGGGTGGCTTAGATGGCATTCTGCCGGAGATGTTGAAAGCAGGCAAACAAATTACAGTTAATTTTCTTACTTCTCTATTCAATGCAATTTTTGAAAAGGGCCAGTATCCGTCACAGTGGGCTAAAGCAGTTATTGTTCCTATATTTAAAAAAGGTTCCAGAGATAATGCAGACAATTACAGAGGAATATCCTTATTGAGCGCTATTAGTAAATGTTTCACAGCCATTTTAAATAAACGTTTGTATAATTGGTTAGAAAATGAAAATAAATTTGTTGAAAATCAAGCGGGTTTCCGAAAAAATTATTCCACCATAGATCACATCTTTACTCTACACTCATTAGTTCAGAGCACATTAGCTAAGAAAGGACGAAAATTGTATGTGGCTTTTGTAGACTTCAAAAAAGCATTTGACAGTGTTTGCCACTCTAAGCTGCTCGAAACTCTACAGACCAGTGGGGTGGGTGGCAGATTCTATCATGTTCTTAAGTCCATGTATGAATCCTTGAAATCATGTGTAAGAGTTGACAGTCGATACACTGAGTTTTTTGACTGCCCCAAAGGAGTCCGTCAAGGATGTGTTTTGAGTCCGACTTTATTTTCAATATTTATTAACCAGCTTGCGGAACACATATCTGCCTCGGGTCGACATGGTATTCAGCTCTTACCTGGTTTTATGGTTTTAGACATTTGTTTAAAAATGTCTAAAACCATAAAACCATAAAAAAATTTGAGAAATGGAATTTTAATGGAGTAAATGTGGATGTTGTCAATGAATATTGCTATTTGGGTTTTGTTTTTACCACTATGCTAAGTCATAGGATCGGTACAAATCATTTGGTTGGAAAAGGGAAGAAGGCTGTGTTCAATTTGTGTTGTTGCTTACATTCAAAGTTAAATTCAAAGTCAAACCAATTTGGGGCTTAGATCGATTAGATAACATAGAGAAAGTTCATTTGTTTGCCTGTAAGCGTTTTCTTGGTGTACCCGTTCGAACCCCCAATAGGATGGTGTATGGCGAATTGGAGCGTTATCCGTTATATGTTAACTGTTTATCCTTTTGTTTGCTGACGATGTAACTTTGATAGCAGCCACACCTGCAGGTTTACAAAATCAACTTGATTGTTTAAGACAGAGCTGTACCAGTTTAAAACTTGAAGTAAATATTGATAAAACAAAAATTATGGTATTTCGGAAGGGAGGATTTTTGTCAAAATTTGAGAAATGGAATTTTAATGGAGTAAATGTGGATGTTGTCAATGAATATTGCTATTTGGGTTTTGTTTTTACCACTATGCTAAGTCATAGGATCGGTACAAATCATTTGGTTGGAAAAGGGAAGAAGGCTGTGTTCAATTTGTGTTGTTTGTTAAATAAATTAAAGGAGATCTCGAAAGATATATTCTTTAAAATATTCGATTCTAAAGTTCAGTCAATTTTGCTGTACTCCTCTGAAATTTGGGGCTTAGATCGATTAGATAACATAGAGAAAGTTCATTTGTTTGCCTGTAGATAAGCGTTTTCTTGGTGTACCCGTTCGAACCCCCAATAGGATGGTGTATGGCGAATTGGAGCGTTATCCGTTATATGTTAACTCTGCTGTAAGAACTCTAAGGTACTGGTTGCGACTGTTACAAATGACCCCCGACAGACTGCCAAATCAAGCGTACAACATGTTATTAAATTTAGACAACAATGGGAAAGAAACATGGGTGTCTAATATTCGGCAGGTACTAGGTAATTGTGGTTTCAACTATGTTTGGCTACAACAGGGTGTGGGGAACATTAATTCTTTTTTGAAACGATTTAAAAACAGACTACAAGACATTTATAAACAAGAATGGTTTGCTGCGATTCGTGATGGAGAACGCTATGATGTTTTTCGATCATTTAAAACTGAATTTGCAGAAGAAGCTTACATTGTCGACATAGATATCTACTGCTTCAGAGTAGCCTTATCTTTGCTCCGTTTCGGAGTTCTGCCAATCAACAACAATACCCACAGATACGACAACAACGGTGGATCAAAGAACTGTACCTTCTGCAAAATTGTTGTTGAAAATGAACACCATTTTTTATATGAATGTCCAATGTATGTTGACCTTAGAGACCGGTTTCTATCTAGTCGACCTCTCTCAGTAACCTGTTTACTTCGATGGAAAGACCCAAGTAAGGTTCGTTTATTAAGCAAATATGTCCATCATGCATTTTTGCGTCGCAAGAACTTGTTAGGATAAGAAAATATATTTATTTTTTTTAATTTAGTTTCTTAAAGTTGTTTTATCACGGATGGCTTGCATGTGTCTCTGAAAATTTTGGATATGAATATTCATCACTGGAATATCAAAGTAACAAATAGCACATAATAGATTAAGAGGAAGAAGAAGAAGAACAATAACAGTGATGATGATGACGATAATAATAATAATAATAATAATAATACAGTGAACTTCGGATATAGTAAAGTGCCCTGGGACCAAATAAATCTTTAGTATAACCGAATATTTAATATAACCGAAAATCCGTTTACAGTAAAGTTTTTAAAGTTTACTTTACTATAACCGAAACTTCGTTTATAATACAGTTTTAGAGGTTTACTTGACTATAACCGACTTCGTTTATAATAACGATTTTAGAGGGTTAATTTAGCATAACCGAAACTTTGTTTTTGTTTTAATTTAACGTTTACTAATCCGACACTCTCATTATAAAGAGATAGAAAACGCTGGTCTAAAGTGTATGTGGGTGCACAGGGCTGGATCAATCCATTTTCGAGGGAGGGGGTGGGGTGGGGTGCTAGTCTAGTTCTTTTTAAAATGTATGGTACAGAGTGGTGAAACACCACAAGTAAAACTCGTGGCGCAGTGGATAAGTCGCCGGTTTCCTATGCCGAAGGTCGCGGGTTCGATTGCCGCAAGGGGCGAACGTATGTGACTTAGGTACGAGACTATTGAGGTCACCGAGGGTTTTCTCCGGGCACTCCGGTTTCCTCCCTCCCTTCAATAATGGTACAGGATGCAGTCAATATAAAAATTTTAAACATAAAAATTCGATTTTCTTCCGTCTTCTAATAACGATCTCCCTGCCTGTACACTACCTGTTTGAGTGATGTATGTGTATTTGGTGTGTGTGAGGGTAAAATGAGACAGGTGAGCGTGTATGTTGGTATAGATCGCCGCGCTTTGAGCCTTGGGGGAAAGGCGCGTACATAGCATAGCATCCTGTCCTGTCCTGTAACTAACTGCCTTACATAACGTATTTCCAATTGAACAAAAACTTCCATCTTCTACTTTCTTTATTTTATTTATTTATTTATTTTTTTGTTGTTGCCAAGGGGTGGGGGTGGGGGTGGGGGATGCCGCAACACTCCTAGCACCCCCCCCCCCTCCCTAACCCCTGGATCCGGCCCTGGTGCAAGTAAAGAAGAAGGAAAGCAAAACAAATCAGTGAACAAAATAATGACTTCTCGAATTTCCATCTTTTACCAGGATTTCTGCAGACTGTAATCGTCTGTGTGTCTATTTGTCTGTGTGTTCACGTAACTCAACATCGTTCTAAATTGAGCTGACATTTGGCGCGTTATATACATGTACATTGGAATTGGATCCCATTAATTGATTAGATTCACATAGTTGAACAGTTAAAATAAGACAGTGCAAATCGAACGAATCGCTTTCGTTATTACATATTTTAATTTAGATTAATATTTCTGTGTTGGTTTGTTGTCCCTTGCTGAATTCCACACGAAAACTATGTTTTCCCATTTTAAAAACACCCCCACCCTCCCCAGCTCCAGCCCCACACCCCCGGACAGCCGTCTATAAGTCGTCGTGGAGACGTTTGGCTTACCAGAGTTGCCAAGTTAGTTAGTTAGTTAAAATAGATTAACGTCCCCGGACACATAAGCGTATAGGGGACGGGTGAAACACCACTAAGTTGCCAAGAACAAAATTCAAAGTATTTATTTGAGTGGTTGGACAAGCAAGCTCTCTCTTTCTCTCTCTCTTTCTCTCTCTCTCTCTCTCTCTCTCTCTCTCTCTCTCTCTCTCTCTCTCTCTCTCTCTCTCTCACATGGCCTTTTCAAAATTTAGATTTTCTTCTTCTTTGTGTTTCCCTTCCCCCCCATCCCCCAATGGGTATTACCTATTGGTATCGTAATTACAGGTAAATAGCAATTACGTTACTTGAGTGAACATTATGAATAGAGAAATCCACGGGAAATAGCTGAAAAAGATACTTTTTTTTATGAACACTTGCAGTAGGTCCATTGTCCCTTATTGGATTCCATTACGCTCACATATTATGTTGATTGATTATTTTTGTTTATTAAGTCGGGTATTATAAACTCTTCAAGAATACCTCTCTTATAACCCAGTTTGTGTATATTGATTGAAATGTTACAGTATTATTTGTTTATGTCCGAGTGTGTAAGTTCACGTGTGTGTGAGTGAGAGAGAGAGAGAGAGAGAGAGAGAGAGAGAGAGAGAGTAAGGGAAAGAGAGAGAGAGAGAGAGAGAGAGAGAGGGTAAGAGAAAGAGAGAGAGAGAGAGAGAGAGAGAGAGAGAGAGAGAGAGAGAGAGAGAGAAAGAGAGGGAGAGTCCATTACCGATAAGAGATAACATGTGAGCCTTCGTGTCCTAATTATTTCAAACCAACCCTTTAATCGGAAGGATAAATCATAAAAGTAGATTCTGAATTGTACATGTTGTACTATCGTCATTGTGGAAAAACAAAAAGCTCACAAAATTAAAGCAAACAAAGACATGAACAAAACCTAAACAATATGGTGGATTTAAAAAAAAGATGGTTTGTCTTGCAAAGCCATGCAACAGCTTAGGAATAAATCTCTTCTTTACTTCTCATTTGAAAGTGCAGTCCAGTCAAAACGTTGGTTTCCCAGTTCTCCATTGATTCGGATTCATCTCAGTACAAAAGGTATAATGTGTTCAACTTATAACACCCTTATTTAGTCATAAACGCATTTCATCATGTATAGCGAAAGTGAAGTCTAATTTGCTTTGTAAGTTTCTAAGCTATGTACTCTTTTTCTGCCAAACAGTTAAATCTCTCCTTCAGTTTTTCACTCTCCTTCATAATCACTGTTACTGTTGATGCGGAAATTCCAAATTGTTCAGCAGTTTCTTTTTTTTCTCTTTTTTTCATCTTTTCATCTTCAAGTGCGTGAATTAGATCTATTTTAGGCTTCAGGGTAAGCGTGACGTGACGATGTTGCGTCATTATGAACGTCAGTAACTCTCATGAAACTTTAATACAGTAATCTCCCTTGAAACTTTATTATAAGCGGCAGCAAAACTCGCCAGGGGCCTTAGAAAACACTTTATTATAAGCGGACTTTACTATATTTTTTTTATTATATCCGATTTTTAAAAACAGAGACAAAGAAGAGTTTTGGTCGGGACCAAGACTGGACTTTACTAAAACCGAATATTTACTTTATCCGGCCTTTATTATATCCGGAGTTCACTGTAATAATAATAATAATAATAATAATAATAATAATAATAATAATAATAATAATAATAATAATAATAATAATAGTGGTGGTAATAATAATAATAATGGTGGTAATGATAGTGGTGATAATAATAATAATAATAGCTACCGTTTGTATACAGAAAGCTCCTTCTTATAATTCTGCTGTTCTTAATAATTCTACGTATTTCCTAACAGCAACATTTATCTATTGATTATAGTTTTTTCCCAATTGCAATTGCAACATTTTTGCCAACGCTTGAATATGAGTGTGAAAGTGAGTATGGCCGTGCATGTTTGCACGTGTGTATGCAATGGGCCAGAGGCCGTTTATGCATTAAATCGTCAAATTGTCAAAATTTCTTTGTCCCTAATATCTGTCTCTGTCTTCATGCTATCCTCCTTATCCTTATCCTTGTCCTTCTCTCTGTCTATCCTGGGTTTTTCTCCTCTCCCTATCGTCCTCTTCGCCTTCCCAATAATCCTCCCCTGCTGCTGCTGTGGTCGCTGCCGCTGTTGCTGCTGCTGCTGTGGCCGCTGCCGCTGTTGCTGCGGCTGCTGCTGAGGTGGCAGTGGTTGCTACTGCTGCTGATGCGGTAGCGATTGCTACTGCTGCCGATGTGGTAGCGGTTGCTACTACTGCATGATGTGGCAGTGGTTGCCGCTGCTGCTCGTCTTTCTTCCTCGTCTTCTTTTTTGGCCTCTTCCTGGCCACTTCTTCTTCTCCTTCTTCTTCTCCCTCTTCTTCGCCTTCTCGTCTTCTTCTTTGGCTCTTCTCTGGCCCTTCTTCTTCTCCTTCTTCTTCTCCCTCTTCTTCGCCTTCTCGTCTTCTTCTTTGGCTCTTCTCTGGCCTCTTCTTCTTCTCCTTCTTCTTCTCCCTCTTCTTTGCCTTCTCGTCTTCTTCTTTGGCTCTTCTCTTGTGATATCCTCTTCTTCTTTCTTCGTGAGCTTCTTTCTCTTCTCTCGGAGTTTCTTCCTCTTCTTCGCCTTCTTGTTTACTCTTCTCAACTCTCCTTCTTTCTTCTCTTCTTTATTCTTCCGCTCGAGGCCCCAGCCGGAAACTTCTGCAAACACACGTTTTTCCCCACTAAATATCTTGATACATAAACTCCTCTGTATTTCCACATATATACCTTTCTCTTCTCTGCGACAGGACCAGACCAGCAATATAATAATTCAAATCTCATATGTGTAGAACACAGTTCACACATACGCAAAAAATTGTAAAACTAATTATAACAACTAATTATTACATCTTGGCGCTGAATACTTTCATTCACAAAAATAAATATAATGCTATACATTGTAAGTTGAGGTTTCAACCTCAAATCAAATAAAAAATCCGATTTCAATTCGTTACTAAAAAATATACAACGATCCACCATCTCCATCACCTCCCTAATCCATCCTTCATACTAATATCAAAAATATTTCAAAGATAAACCAATATATATACCTGCAGTCAACAGCTGCCAGAAGTACAAACACAACCACCCACTCCGTGGTTCAAAAGAAGACTGACTACAAGTTTGAATGTGATTGGCGAATCGTCACATGACCAGCTCAACCAATCAGCATTCAGTTATCAATTAAAAAAAATATTAACATTTATATCTTCACACAGGAACATACTACAAACAGTCATCGGACCGAAATATTATAAACCGTCCGTGACAGTTTTTTTTCTGTAATTTAATGTAAAAATAAATCAATCTTATTTAATTTTTACATTATATAGTATGCTTTTTTGTGGGGAGAGTTCTCATTTTTGCTGTATGTTAATGTAAAATTTGGGGCTGCGCGACAATGTTTTGGTGGTTTTAGCAGCTTATTTGTATATCAAAATAAAGAACACTATACCTTATGAAATTTCATGGCATTTGCCCGTGTACAGACGATTGTCATTTAGTTACAGAATGAGTGATATATTTTAATTCAGAATCAGAGGCATGAATTTAACTTACAGTTCTTTCTGTCTAAATAATTTCTAAGTGCAATTATTTACGGAAAGAAAGAGTGGTATTTTGTCATTCAGTGAAAAAATACTCATACCTGCCTTAGGCATTTCCCATGAATGACTGATTTTCCACAATTTGACTGACATATATATATATATATCATATGTGTGTGGTTAACAGCTATTTATTTTGCATCAATTTAATAAATTCTTTTAATAATGTTATACTTTTCAGTGTTTTAGGGTTGACATCTTTGTCCATGTCTTGTGTGTTATTTTATCTGTGTTGCAAATTGAGTAATACTAGTCTTGTTGACGCTGAAAATCAGTGTTTTTTTATACATGTAAGCATAGTCAGAAAACAAAAACCAACCACTCAGTAAGACAAATCTGAAATAAACTTACCAGCTTTTTATTATTAATTTTTCATTGCACACAAATTATATTACCTAAAAAGATGAATTATAAGAACATTTTACAGCATAATATTTTAGCTGGAAACTAAATACGAGGGTACAACATTGACCACCAAAAGTTTATTTCTACATGTTATCTTCTTCTGCCTCTGCTAGTTTTGATTTCTTGCAGTGACGAACATTGTCAGGCGATGCTCTCCGTCTCTTGTTTATTCTGGCTGCTTTGACTGCTTTCTCAATCTGTGTGCATAACATAAATAATAAATATAAGATTATACAGTGATTTTTTTTTAAAGAACTAGAGCCTGCAAACTACCTTGTGGAATTCCCATTTTTTCCTCACTACATGCCTGTATTTCCACTATGCCAAATACAGGTTATTGGCAAATGGTTTACATTTTAAAAAATTATAATGAATAGATCATCAATTATAACAATATAAGCAACACATGCTTACTCTTTCCATTTCAGGTAATCTTACTGAAAGTGAAATGTAATTTTAGCCATGTGCTTTTAAAATGTTGGCAATGGCGGCAGGGATAGCTCAGTGGTCAGAGCGCACGACTTGTGTGAGTGCGTCTTGGGCGACGTGGGTTCGAATCCTGACTTCAGCAAACTATTTTGTGATTGCTGGATATTACGGGCCAGCGCCTTGAGAAGCTCTCTGAGCTTGTAAGTGCGCTATATAAGAGAAATCTCTTTCTTTCAATGAAAATAAATAAAATCTATTCATGTCCCAAAACATTACGAGCTGATAAAATCAAATCAGTGAAAAATGTTACTGACAGTATTACTAATTACTATGAATATGATTTATGTACAGTAACTGGTTATATTATATGATGCAAACAGTAATTAGTAATTTGTTAACTTAACAATCTTTAGTAAAAATGTAATGTTTTGGAACACATAGTAATCAGTAAACACATACAGTTCATCTAGTAAAAGAAACCTAATGAAGTCTCATAATAATAATAGTAATTATAAAATAACAATGATAATAACTGTAATAATAACCAAGATGTAGTTAGGTATTGCAGGCCTAAACGTGTTAACCATTTAAGAATTGTAATTTAAGCTAATCTTTTTAAAGTTTTAAATAACAAGTTTGAATATTTCAATTTTAATAAAATTTGAAAAAATAAATGGTTGGCTTTTATAGACTTGTTTTATTCTAATTGTTATAAATTTACCAATGCCAGCCAATAGTGAATAGTAAATAGAACACCCGAAATCTGAAATGATGCAAAACTGCTGTTTTAAAATGGTCTTACTTAAGTTACTAGTTACATGTTGCCAAGAGAAAAAAAAGCAGTTGAAGACTGTCAACAACAATAGTGATTAGGTGAATGCCTGATTTTAGAATGAATAGTGGGAAGGTGAGTGTACTACGTCTACTAGTACTAGCAGCAGTATCAGCTTGAGTTTATACACTAAATTAGTAAATAAACATCATGTTAGCATGTGATGTTAGCATGTGATGTTAGCACTGCATCACTGGGAGAAAGTCTTCTACACAGAAGTCACCGGCCAGGGTGGAGGAACCTCACGTTACTACAGGTTCAACGACCGTGTGCTCAGGGCCAAGGCGAGCCACACTGTATTCGTGGATTTCGGCTGTGGCCAACAGCCTTGAGAGGATTGGGCACTGCCAGGTCTTTTTTGCCCAAGACACACTACATGATGACACAATCCACTAATTCCATACCGGATCGGTCGTCGCCCGGCACAAGGACCGCGCCTTCCGTTGGCCACCAGGACGGAGTTGTTAAGTATGCTACTGATGGACAATTTAGCAAGATCCGCACGAGAAACAACATCGTCATAGGAACCTGGAATGTCAGGACCCTAACTGCGGAAGGAAAATTAAAAGAACTGGCCCACGAGTTGGACCACTATCGATGGAACGTTCTAGGCATCAGCGAACTGCGCTGGAAAGGCCTAGGTGAAACAACGACCGACAAAGGCCACAAGCTCTATTTCAGTGGTAGAGATGACAGGCACGAACACGGCGTTGGATTCTTGGTCCACAAGAACATTCTAGCCACTGTCATGGGTTGCCGCCCAGTCTCCAGTAGACTCATTACCATCCGCCTGAGAGCAGCCCCTTTCAACATCACCATCATCCAGGCCTATGCCCCAACATCAGACTATGACGACAGCAAAGTGGAGGATTTTTATGAAAATCTACAGGCGGTCCTTGACCAAGTGCCGAAGAAGGACATAGTCGTAGTGCAAGGTGACTGGAATGCCAAGTTTGGCCAAGATGCGCACCACAACTGGGGAGACACATGTGGACCCCACTGCAACAACGAGACAAATGACAGGGGTCTGAGACTCTTGGAGTTTGCCAGATACAACAATCTGGTACTGGCAATCACGCTTGGTCTCCACAAAAACTCCAGACGATGGACATGGCACAGTCCTGGCGGGGAGCATCACAACCAAATAGACTACATCATGGTCAAGAAACGCTTCAGATCAAGCATCAACATTGGCAGGACACGCACTTTTCCAGGAGCAGACATCGGAAGTGACCACGATCTCGTGATGATGTCTTTCCGGCTCCACTTGAAGAGAGTAAATACAGCAAAGTGCACTAGACTGAAGTTCGACCTGGACAAACTGCAAGACCCGGAGGTGGCAGAACTATTTCAGGCCACAATTGGAGGGAAATTTGCACCACTGCTCATTTTGGGGGCTGGTGAAGTAGATGTCAACACCATGACCACCACCTTCAACTCAGCTGTGACAGATGCCGCCACTGAGATCCTTGGCAAGCACCGACCAAAGAAGAAGTCGTGGATCACACCTGAACTTTTGGATCTGTGTGATAAACGAAGAGAGATAAAAAAAGAAAAAGAACACCTCACAGGGAGCTGATGTCTACCGAAAAATCAACAATGACATCCGAAAAGGCATGCGCACAGCAAAAGAGAACTGGATAGAAGATCAATGCCAGGAAATAGAGAACAGTCTGAACAAGAACAACAGCAAGAAGCCAGACTGTGAAGCGGCTAACAGCCCAAAGTCTCCACGATCCAAAGCAAGTCTGGCATATGCCTTACAGAAGAACAAGAAGTCTTGGACAGATGGACAGAGTACTGCTCTGAACTTTACAACCATACACCAAATGGAGACCCATCAGTTCTAGCATGTCCCGAGAACAGAGAAGAAGAATAAATCCTCCCAATTCTCCGGGAAGAAGTTGAGGCAGCAGTGCAAGCGCTAAAGAAAGGGAAGTCTGCGGGAGTGGACAACATACCCGCGGAACTGCTACAAGCAGGAGGAGAAGCGATGATTGATGCCCTCACCATTATCTGTAACAAGATCTGGCAGAGTGGGGAGTGGCCTATACCATGGACCCAGTCGCTTGTCATCACTCTTCCCAAAAAAGGTAACCTTCAGGAGTGTGAAAATTACCGGACCATCAGCCTCATCAGCCATCCCAGCAAGGTCCTCCTGAAAATAATACTCAACAGGTTGAAACCCCAAGCTGAACAAATCATAGCTGATTCAGGGCAGGGCGAAGTACCAGTGAGCAGATTTTCAACCTCAGAATAATCTGTGAGAAATACCTACAGCACCAACAACATCTATATCATGTGTTCATAGACTTCAAGAAGGCGTTTGACCGAGTCTGGCATGCAGCTCTATGGGCAACATTGAAAGTGTACAACATCCGCCCTAAAATTATTGAAGTCATCAAAAGCCTGTATGACAAGGCTACCAGTGCAGTCCTCCACAACAGCGCCATCGGGAACTGGTTCAGAACAGAATTAATTATAACAACTCATTATTACGTCGGTGACACCAATTAATTCCATTCATATCAATAGAACATAGAATATAACTTCAAATCAGTTAATTATCCGAAGTCAGTTCTTATTGAAAAATTACAATGAACCACCATGTTCATCTCCTCGCCACTTCATCTTTCACACTAATATCAAAATTAATTATAATTAATTTTATTACATAGCGAATACAATCTGATCATTTAATAATACTATTAGTTTATAATACAATTTCAAATAATAAAACGTATACCTGCAGGCACAGCTGCAAGAAGTGACAGCTGTGATGGACAGTATTTCAGCAACTCCAAATCGTCTGGATGAGATCAAGGCAAAGCAGCAGGAAGACCAGGCCTGCAGGCAGGTTTTACAGTAATGCAGAGAAGGATGGCCTGAGGACAAGGCCAAGATGGACGCAGAACTACGTCCATACTTTCACGTTCGAGATGATCTTACGGTGCAAGAAAGGACTCTTGTTGTTTGGCACCCGACTGGTCATTCCAGCAGAGCCTAGGAATGACATTTTGGGTAGTATCCATGAAGGACACCAAGGTATCGTTAAATGCAGAGCACTGGCCAGATCCTCAGTGTGGTGGCCAGGACTTTCGCAGCAGGTGCAGACCATGGTAGAAAACTGTGGTATCTGTGAGAAAGAGCGCCGCAACAGACCTGAACCGTTGAAACCAAGCTGTGTTCCAGACTACCCGTGGCAGAGAGTATGCATGGATTTGTTTGAATGGCAGGGTCAGCAGTACCTGCTTGTGGTGGACAATTTTTCACAGAACATTGAACTGCAGGGTTCATACGCTCCTTGAACCTCCTTGAATTTTCGATGTCTTGTTCAAGGGCCCTTGAATCTCCTTGAAAAATGCCAAATTGCCTCAGCTCCTTGAAAACTCCTTGAAATTTCAACCAGTGTATCTATCCATTGCTTGTCCTAGAGATTTTATTGTCAAATGTTCAAAAAAAACAAACATTGAAAAATAAAAATGTAAGTATAAAACAAAAATTATAATATTATTTGTGTTGTCAACTGTTCGACGATCGTAACTTTTGTCGTCTGCTAATGATAAGGGAAGTAACCTCCACTGGAAATTGTTCATTCCCTTGCTGTCACGTGCGCTCGCACGCTCAGTTGTCGCTTTCCGTACATCCTTCGTTTTACCGCGCGTGTTTGCTGAATGAATAGGTAAAAATGCCTGGAGGCAATTGTGTGTTTAATCCAATCAAATGCGCCGAGTAGCAAATCTAAGGAAATAAAGATCCAACTGGAGAAGATTTCCCGTCAGATTGATGAAGGGATGGAAAAACTAAAGTAACTGAAAATTCATTTATCTGTATTATTAGCAGGTCATGGTACCTCTTTCTGACTTTTTACAGTTCTCTAACTTGTAGACATACGGCCAACGTGCATTCGCTACTCCGCACCTAAGCAGTGGAATTCCCTTCCCTCCTATATCCGCAACATGCAATCAACACAAGCATTCAAAAAGGCCCTCAAAACCCACCTCTTCAAACTGCATTATTCAGATTGATTTGTATCCCGCTGCCATTCTCTCATCTCTTGTCTATGTCTGATCCGTAAGTGTATACACGGCTGTAAATATTTATACTGTTTTCCTTCCTGGGCCTAACCGGGCATATAAATAGCTGTAAATAGGTTTTTGCTATCTATTTTCTGTCTTTTTTGTCATTTGTGTACATAGTTGTAAATAGTATATCTTTGTCTTTTTTGTAATTTATGTACATAAATGTAAATAGTCTGTACCTTTACTGTCCCGTCTTTTGGTGTATTGTAGCAAAAGTAATGTTTCATCGAGTGCATGTATTTATATGTTATGACTATGTAAAGCGTGGTGAGTCTGGTCACAGGCTGGAGTACCCGCTATATAAAAATCCGTTATTATTATCTAAGGACAACATGTTTCACAATTGTTATTTGTGTATAGACTCCGTATCTGCATCATCATCATAACTGCAACTTCATCGACATGCAATATTTATGTGTACAGGGTGGAGAACAACTGAATCAAGAAATCTCTGAAATCCGGCCGGGGCCCAGGGGCCAAGCCCCGGTATTCGCCTCCTGGAAGAAAATGAATTTATGCAATTTTGAAAGTAATTTAGGGCCTCTCCTGAAAGCAAAAAAGCACAAAGTAAACATGAAAAGAAACAACAACAACAACAACAACAAAAGAATGTTTTATGCACATGTCTTTCAAAAAATTTAAGAATCTTGATTTGTAGGCCTAACAAAGTTTGAGGTCCACCACTGTTACACACAAACTCCACATTTCCAATTTTACTGGGCACACGTTTGTTTATTTTTTAGCTGTAATTTCAGGCAAGAGAACAGAAATGAATTCTCTTTTGATTATCTACCATTTTATACTTTTCTTGTCATGTCTTGTTTTTTTATTACTCCATGTGTATACAAAAAAAAAGTTTTAAAAAGTCCAAACAAGCCCCCTCCTCTTCTTCACTTTCATGCCAGTCTGAAAGATCGTATGCATGCACACTTGACACTAGTCACTACTGACACTAATGTCTAATGTCAGTACCGATCTCTTCCTCCGACTCCAAGTCCATTTCTCTCACTTTAATGTCTGATAAATGGAAGCCTGTAAACTCCCCTTCATCAGTCGAAAAATCCAAACCATCCATTTTAGACACACACACAAGAAAATTTGAAGAAAAAAAATCGAAAAAACGAACCCATCACAGAGAAAACTTGTGGAAATGCAGTCGAATGTTTTCACAACATAATAAACCGGAAGTCAAGTGCCGGAAGTCTCGCAATCTTTCAAACAACGCGAGACTATAACCACATGGTTGATACGGACGCTTTTGGACGTTTTGCCTGTTTAGACCTTCGGCCGCTTTTGGCCGCTATGCCCAGTAAAGGGTAGCCCTCAGCTTTTCACACTCGGAACTCAATATTTTTTTCTCGGAAATGCAAATGCCTTCCGCGGAAATCCGCGGATTCGCGGAAAGTTCTCCACCCTGATGTGTACCAGAGTGATAGTGATAAACCAATTAATCAAACATTCTTACATGGTCTAGCTCACAGTCACACACTCATACTCGTTTCAAGTTCAACCTCACTTTTCCACGCACAAATACGCCCACACACCCACAAGAATTACTGAGAGAGATAAAGATAAAATAATACAAAATTGAACGAAATGAACACTGGATTTGAATTTTACTTAAAATTATTCTTTATTACTCTCTTCCAGGGGCAAGAGGGTGGGGAGACTTGGAAAATTTATAAACCAATACACTTATACAAACTACTAAACAATAACCTAACGTCCTACTAAATAATGATCCCTCGACCAATTAGCCAATATTATACAATTATCTACCCAACTCTATATAGTATAACTACAAATGTGAAATGAAGACCCTTTAGTTAAAAATAAATGACCCCTAACTACGACCAACTAAACCCCTAAAAGTTACCAACTATACCCCTAAAAATAATAAACTAAACCCCTAACAATGACCAACTAACCCCTACAAGTGTTACTAAATAAACAACCCCCTACGAGTGACCCACTGTGCAGCGGGTTCCGCCACTGCAAACAGCAACATACAAAATCCATAAATAAATACTTTAACTTCAACTAATAATTATAATGATATCCACAATTTAAAATAAAGCATCTTAAATCTACAAACAAGAATCTTATAAAATATTAAAATACAGCTTTTAAAATAAACATAAAATATACTTAACAACATTCTCCAATTTACAACAATAGCAAAGCCATTAAAGTAAACCTTGCACCGGTTACATTATCCTTCATTATTACTGATAAATCAACCCCATCCGGTATCAAAACATCATTATAATTGAAAAAGAAACCTTTATTTACCTTTTTACACTATTATTTATGCCTAAATATTAATATCAAACTGTTCACTTACAATCTTCACAAGACGATTTTCCCAAACGTGCCTTCCAGTCAAGCAAAAAATGGCGGCAACAGCCTAACGGAAAACAATCATCCCGGACCCCAAATTCTAAAATCTAAAAAATACATTTCCAAGTACTCAAAACACAAAATAAAAACCAGAAAATATAACCATATTATTAATATATTATTTATACTATAACATAATAAAACAACATTTTCTCTAACCTAAGCCCGAAATAATCATTGCCAAGGGACACAACTACAGAATTTCCATCCTGCAATTAAAAAAATTATTGCTTCCCTTTTTGTTTTATCCTTAAAAAAATCGTTCTCCCACATATGTGTGTAGATTTCATAATCAATATCAACATCAGTATCACCATCAGATTCATGACTGCAAACAATTTATCATATGGATATCACTGGCCGCTGGGTAAAAGATTTATTCTTTATTTTGACTATTTATCAATTATTATGTGCGTTTACTATTTTAAAAAACTCCTTGAATTTTTGGAAAAACTCCTTGAAATCTCCTTGAAAACTCCTTGAATTTTTTACAACAATTTGAGTATGAACCCTGAACTGGCACACCTGCAAAATTCCACAACCTCAGAAACAATCATTAACCACTGCAAAAGTATTTTCGCAAGGCATGGGATCCCTGAGGGGATCCACTCTGATAATGGACCCCAGTTTGCTGCCAGGGCTTTTGCACATTTTGCGGACGTATGAGTTTACTCATACTACAAGCAGTTCTCATCATCCAGAAGGCAACGGGAAAGCTGAGCGTGTAGCACAGACAGTGAAAAACTTTCTTTCCAAAGCTGAAGACCCATACCTGGCTCTGTTACAGTATAGAGCCACTCCCCTCCAGTGCGGATTTAGTCCGGCCGAGATGTCCAGGGGACGCCGTCTGAGGACCATAGTTCCAGTGGTCTCCTCATCTCTGACTGGCCCAAGTTACCAGACATGAAGTCAGCGGAAGCAGCTCAGAAGAAGATGCAGAAGAGGAACTTTGATAGGCGCCACAAGGCTACTGTGTTGCCTGCGTTGTCGCCTGGTGAGAAAATCTGGATGAAGGAACCAAATGAGTCCGAGGCGGTTGGAGTGAAACTCTTGAGCCCGAAGTCCTACGAAGTCCAAACTCCAGGTGGGTGACTAGGAGAAACTGGCGGCACTTGAACCGTCGTTGCACAGAAATGATGACACCAAGGAAGGTTAACCTGGCGGTACCGTTTACACTCCCGACTCCAGCGGAGACTGCAGTGTACTTGGATCTAACTCCTGAAGCTGTGTCTGTGCAGCAGCCTCAAACTGCAAAACAGTCCGCCGCACCACTACCAGAGATGGAGCCCGGAGCGCAAAAGACTGAGATGTTTGTGACAAGAAGTGGTCATATTTCAAAACCACATTTTAGACTGGACCTTTGAATAAGAAGACAGGAGTGGTGTGTGTGTGCAGAAGGTGCTAATTAGTCAGGTCACAAACAGAATAAGAACTGCAGAATTCCAGGCATATTCACATTTACAGTTTGAGATTTATTTTAGTTGAATTTTAAATATTCACATTTACAGTTTGAAATTTATTTTAGTTGAATTTTAAATATTAAAGGAGACCCATCCTCATGTTCATAAGAGTTTGTAAAGTTAAATTCGTTTTGCACAACCCTAGAGAGAGAGGGGGATGTAAGGTTAGACTTTATTTGAGTTGCGAGTAAAAAGATAAATCCGGGCTTCCGCCCTGAGCCATGTTGACAACAGGACATTCAATAAAGTTCACTCGTTTAGAAGCCAGTTTTTATTGTCAATTGTGCAAGTCCAGACACGACACCGACACACAAACGCCACAACTCCACAGGGGAGGCAACTCTTCCCGCGATACGCTCTCTGCCTATATACAAGGTTACCGCTGTCCTCTCTTTGTATACTTCACTCTTTGGTGACAAGATGCAAAGTGTGTTCTGCATTTGGCAGAGTTAATACTGTATGAAAACAAATATGTGTAAAGTTAAATTTTTTTAACAAACATTATTTTTGTGTTCTTTCTCTCCCCAAGAGCCTGTGCCCATTCCCTGCTTTGGAATTGAAAGCAGAACTGGACAAGTATTCACAAGCCACTGGTAAGGGAAATGATTTATTTCTGCAGGTATTGAAATTGCTACTATATGAGTAGTTTGTTTACCTCTTTCAGATGTAGCATTCAGAGAAAAGGATTGCTTGATGTTGTTACTGTCGTGAGTGGTACTGCACAACAAACCACAATATTGCAAGTGCCACAAAATGCATAGGCTTTATGTTGGTGAATAAAATGATGAATCATACAAGGGTATTTTGAAATAAAATAGAAATTTACATGAACAATTATTTTTATATATGCCTATATTATTCCTGTATGACGTACAAAAAAACTTCGTTGATAAATTGAATTGTGTTTGATTCAGAATTTATCTGGAGCCAGGAGGAACACAGAAACATGGGGGCGTGGAGCTTTGTGTCACCTCGTTTTGCTAACATACTGGGCCTTCAGGTAAATTTTGACATGTGCAATGACTGATTCTTAACTCTCTAGAATCATTTGTATCAGACATGATACGTGAGTTTTTGATTTACATGCATAGCAAGTTCCATTAGGAGCTTGTGAGTCCTGTTGGCTTTGGCCTTCTAACTGATTTCATTTGCTCAATACCAATATTGTTTGGGAGAACGAAAAACATAACTAATTAAAATAAATATTCTACTGTTCCTAACCACTCATCCACCCCTGAGGTTTGGCCCCAGACTTCCAGTTCTGTACGCTAAACGTTATTCCTATACGCTTGCGAAACATGGACCCTCACAGCAGATCTACAACGAAGAATACAAAGCATGGAGATGAGGTGCTACAGAAGACTTCTGGGCATTTCCTATATCCAGCAAATCACCAACAACAAAGTCTGACAGACCCTCACACAAGCCATTGGAACACACGTTGACATGCTCACAGTTGTGAAGAAATGGAAATGTTGATGGTATGGTCACATCACCAGAGCATCAGGCCTTGCAAAGACCATCCTGCAAGGCATGGTGCAAGGAGGCAGAAGAGGAGGGAGACAGAAAAAGAGGTGGGAGGACAACATTGGAAAAATGGACTTGCTTGACGCTGAGAAATATTACTGAATTACAAACATTGCTTTTGTTTTTATCATTATATTTTAGCACAGTATTGAAATTTAATAGATAATAAAATATTTCAAAATTATTATATTTTTTCATATCTAATTGTATTTATATGGGGTGTCGGACAGCGCAGTGGTTGGAGCACTCGCTACTGTGTCGCAAGTCAAGCACCGTCCAGTGCAGTTAGCACTTGGATGGGTGACTGCAAAACGTGAAGCAACAAATAACAATTCCCCCAGTTGACTCAACTGTGACTGAGTACCTACTCTCTTAAGGGTGGGGAAGGTAAAGCAGCGAGGGAGAGAGATGGGCATCACCTTCATTACGCTGGCCCAAGATAAGTGTGATCTCCAACATCACGATCCCCTGCGGCCACAAGGCTATGGGACCACCTTTACCTTTTTACCTTTATAAATTGTTAATATGATTAATTTTGCATGCTCTACCTTGACTCACTAATGCAACTAACTTGACGTTGCCTAGCAATCGCCTTCACAGTAAAAAGTGAAAAGAACATGAGGGTTACTTCCCTTCCCTCCTCATGATGCACATGCCAAACACCTAGCCTAGCACTGCAAGCTCACATGCACAGCCTGTCGCAAACCTGGGTGTTACTGGGTGATCACTACTAATGAAGGACTTCCTTGACTTTCATGACTTACCCCAGAACATGGTTTTATTTCAATAAAAAAAACCTAAGGTACACCATTTCATTCCAACACTTCACAAACACATAACACGTTTTTCCAAGTTCGATTATTTTATTATATTCCGTTGGTTTTTCTTCGAAATCGGAACGATAATTAGGCGATACTTCCCGTCGTGGTTACCGAAAATGTTCTTGCTTTCAATTATTTTTACTTAGCTCAAAACTTCGTCCTCGTTGAATCGTTGATGAATGAAGAAACCAGTCTTTAGATGAGTTGGTGGAAAAGTTCGTGAAAGCTGGAACTTGACGTCGATGTCGCCGTTAGATCTAAAGGCTGTCCATGACCCACCAGTGACTTCTGTAGCCCTCGTTAACGTACAGTTCCATCTTAGAATCAGTCACTCCGATCATAAGCCAGACGTCATCGAAGAATCCAGTGCCAGTCTCAAAGATGACATCGTCACAGATATCCCAGACGGATAATACCACAAGATAAAAACACCTGCCAAACAAAACTAGTCTTAGATATTTGCATGAAAATTATTTCCATACAAACTTAAACTCCTTCAGGTCCGGCTCTGCTTGGAAAAACATGTTACGATTAATCAACATATCAGTCCCCTGAAAACCAACTGCATTCAGACGAACCAACTATCTTTCTCTGGAAAAGAAATGCATTCAAACAAACAAACTATCTTTCTCCTCTGGAAAACAAATGCATTCAATGAACAAATCATCACACGTATCAATCTTCTTGGGAAATTATCTTGAATGAAGAAAAATCTAAATATTTACCCTACGGTGCCAGAATTCAGCTAAAGCTGATCAAACGTCGAGGAACAACTATCTTCCTGGCCCAACCACATCTGACATCAGTCAGCCTCCAGCTAAACTGTCGTTGGCACCCCACAGAATAAGTTGCCTCGGAGCTTGGGTAGAATCCTCCCTGTCCAGTCTAGATCTCTCTCCCAACTGATTGACAGTTTTCCTAACCGATTTCGCCTCTGTTTCATTTTACTAAGGTTACCATACTTTTATCATTAAAACAACCAATGAAAATTTCCCAACGCAAACAAATGACCTATCACCTCAAATATTATATTTTATAAAATTAATAGTTCACAACCTCTTTTCTTTCCCTAAAATTTTATTATTGGCATTAATCACAATCTTTCACACAAAAGAATTATCGAAAAAAATCGTCCATTTTATTCTTTTCCAGGAATAAAAAAAATGGCGATTGACACGCAGAAAAATTGACGTCATATTTCTAAATGTACCACAGGCACTCTATACAACAATTTGCACTTGGAAAAATAAAAATACTCGCGAGCGTTTCGTTTCGCGATATTACGCCCCTCCTCTTGAGCTGAAACATCCATGTTTAAGCTATTCTTTTACAAGTGCAGTCGACTCAAATAGTCTGCGCCAACATTGTCTTTCCCTTTGATAACTTTGACTGTGAAAGAATACTGTTGCAGCTGGAGAGCCCACCTCATCAGTCGACCATTCTCAGTCTTGGTTTTCTGCAAATATGTGAGTGGTTGGTGGTCCGTCTCCAAAGTGAAATGTGTTGAATACAGGTACTGTTCAAATTTCTTGACAGCCCATACCACTCCCAAACACTCCTTTTCGATGGTCGAGTAGTTTTTCTCTGCACGGTTAAGCTTCTTGCTTGCATAGGCTACTGGCTGTAACCCTTGCCCTTGATCTTGCAGTAAAACTGCTCCCACTGCAACATCTGATGCGTCACTCCTCAGAGTAAATGGTTTGCTGACGTCAGGTAGCAATAACACTGGTTTGCTTACCAAGCAATCTTTGAGTTTAACGAATGCTGCTTCACATTTTTCATCCCAGACCACTTTTTCTGGTAGACCTTTCTTTGTCAAATCAGTCAACGGAGCGCTGATTTCCGCATAGTTGCTGATGTATTTCCTGTAGAACCCCACTAGTCCTAGGAATGCTCTGACTTCCTTCTTTGTGATCGGTCTGCTGGCTGACCTGATTTTCTCTGTTTTGTCATCATCAGGCATGACTGTGCCTCCACCCACATGATGACCCAAATAGTCTAACTCCCCGAAACCAAAGTAGCACTTTGAGGGTTTCGCTGTAAGACCTGCCTCCTCCAACCTTTTCAACACAGCATCAATGGCCTCTACATGCTGTTCCCACGTTTCAGTAGCAATGATGATGTCATCAATAAAATGTTCAATATCATCACGCTTCAGAGGTTCAAGTAGCTTGCGCATCATTCGAGTGAAAATAGAACTCGCAGTCTTGATACCAAATGGAAGATAAGCGAAACAGTACTGTCCCATGGGTGTACTAAACGCCGTCTTCGGTTTATCCTCTTCTTTGACTGGTATTTGCCAATATCCTTTCGTCAAGTCTATCTTTGACAAATAGTGTGCTTTCTGCAATTTTGCAAAGATCTGTGGCACATCAGGAATAGGTTCCGAATCGAACTCTACCTGCTTGTTGAGGCTTCTATAGTCAATACAGAACCGTATTTCACCATCCTTCTTCTTCGCCAACACAATCGGACTATTGTAAGGCGACACTGTTGGTTCTATGACCCCCAACTCCAACATGTCAATGACCTCTTTCTTCACTGTTTCTACCTGCGCAAATGGTAGCGGGTATTGTTTCACATGCACTGGCTCTTTTGACGTAAGTTTGAACTCACATTCTTCGATTTTGCATTTCCCTGGTATATCTTTAAGCACCTTTTCTCTCCTGTCGCAAATAGACAAGATTTCAGCCTGTTTGTGCTCGTCCAACTCAGGGTTGATCTTCACGTCTCTGGGACCTTCTTTTGCATGCAATGTAAGCATAGGAAAACGATCTATGCCTAGTGCTCCCATCTCTTCATCGTACACATCGTCAACCACAACGCTCACTTCCTCCTCATCTGTCTCCATGACCACCGCGTTTGGCTGTGCTTCATCTGCCCCTGTTTGCTTTCCGTCACGTTCGACGTACAATTTCAGCAAATTCGCATGTAGCAGTTTTTCATGTCCCCTTATCTTGATTCTGTAGTTGCAGCTGCCCACTTTCTCCACAACTGGATAAGGACCTTTCCACGTTAGCTGCAGCTTGTTATGTTTTGCGGGCAACAATAGCAAAACTTTGTCCCCGACCTCAAATTTTCTGTCTTTGGCCTTTTTGTCGTACGCCCTTGTGTACCTGAGCGCTGCTTTGCTGAGGTTGTTTTTGGCAATCTCACAAGTTTTCTCGATTTTGTTCGTGAGATCCGTGATATGACTAATCGTGGATCGCACTTCCTCTCCTGCATCTTCGTTTGTCCACACCTGACGTAGAACCTGCATAGGCCCTCGTACTTCACGCCCATACAACAGTTCAAAAGGCGAAAATTGCAAGCTTTCTTGCGGTACCTCCCTGTAGGCAAATAATAACGCTGGCAAAAACTTGTCCCAGTCTTTGGGCTGTTCTTGACAAAGTCTCTTCATCATGTCCTTGAGTGTAGCATTGAACTTCTCTGTCAAACCATTTGTTTGCGGGTGAAAGAGTGTAGTATGGATCCCCTTTATGTTGAGAAGCTTGTTCACTCTCTCCATGATTTCGCTTGTGAATTGGGTACCCCTATCTGTGATCACTTCCTTAGGAATTCCCATCCTGGTCCAATAGATCC
Source organism: Oncomelania hupensis (assembly GCA_036898135.1). Classification (NCBI taxonomy): domain Eukaryota; kingdom Metazoa; phylum Mollusca; class Gastropoda; order Littorinimorpha; family Pomatiopsidae; genus Oncomelania; species Oncomelania hupensis. The sequence continues at coordinate 42,747,963 of CM072513.1, forward strand.
ACAACGCCTCGCTCACTGTCTCTGCTCTAATATCCTTCAGAGGTGTCGCTTCTACATACCGCGTGGCATAGTCAATCATGGTCAATATGTATCGATGACCCCTGCTGGACGCTGGTAGTATCGGACCAATGATATCTACCCCAACTCGCTCGAAAGGTGTGCTGATAAGCGGCATGCTTTTCATCGGGACCTTCCTAGTGGCCCCCTTCCTCGTGCTCCTCTGACACACGTCACATGACGCACAATAACGTTTGACGTCACCACATATACCCGGCCAATAGAAATCACGCCATATCCGGTCGCGAGTTCGGCGTACTCCTTGATGTCCCGCCATCGGTGTATCATGAGCCAATTTGAGCACATCTGATCGGTACCGTTCTGGTACTACCACTTGTCTACATGGTTTACCTTCACTCATGTAAACTCTGTACAGAATGTCTTTCTTCCACTCGTAGTGGGTTTCTTGCTTGAGCGCTAGCTCTGCCCTTTCCCGAATTTTTCCCAAAGTCGGGTCTGCCTTCTGTTCCTTAGATAGATCTTCAGGACGTACTTGCCCTAAGTCAATCTGTTTAGGAATCCATGGCTTGGCTTGTGCTTGTTGCTTCTCCTGCAACCTGGTTTGTACTGCTGCTACAACTTGTTCCTCCGGTTGCTCTACCAACGGAAACAATGGAACTTTGACCTCAGTCCCGTCTGTCATATTTCTGCTATTTCCTATCAGAACTTGATGCACGGGTGTCTTCAAAACCAAAACACGCGTTTCTCCAACGAAAAACGGAGTTTCCAAATTCACCACAGCAATGGGCACTTTCTTTCGCTTGGATGAATCTGCAAGTGTCACGTTCTGATATTTGCCCATATACTTGCTTGGGGAAACTAAACTTGAATCCACCAATATGCTACTGGCCCCTGTATCCCTAATACCTTGAGCCTTTACTCCATCCACTTTCAACTCACAGTTCGGTTCATAGCCGTCTTCACTACATCGATTACACGGTTTTTGTTCCTGGGTCACGTTGAGCGCATTCACAACAGCTGACGCTAGGTTTGAGCTTGGTCTATTTCTATTCACATTTGCCTTTTGGCAATCCCTCATCAAATGTGGGCCTCCGCATCGAAAACATCCCTTGAAGTTTTGATGAGTCTTGTTCATTCCTGACGCACCCGCGTTACCAGGACCTGTCGCTTGACCACTCACCCCTCCATTACGTCGTTGTCCCATGTTCGAATTCTGCGTTTGCTGGTTAACCCTGGGACGGTTATCCATTCTAGCACTGGATCCAATGGGCCGCCTCGTTGCTATCGGACCCCCAGCATTCTGCGCATCTTCATACGTTTGAGCATGGACCACCACTTCGTCCACACACATAGGGTTTCTCTCCCTAATGAATCTCGCCTCCTCTTGAGACACTATCTCCAACATTTTGTCCATGAGAATTAAATCTTTCAGCTCACCTGATTTTCCTTCTTTCTCAGACAAATCCACCCATCTGTCCAAATACATCCCCATTCTGTTTCTACACTCCCTGATGCCTTCATGACTGCCCCGCTTGAATTCTTTGAACCTTTTTCGATATGTTTCAGCGGTCAGTTGGAAACGCCTCATGATCGCAGCCTTGACCATGTCGTAATCCATAATTTCCTCATCAGACATCTCAGTGTAGACCTGCCGCGCTTGGCCCCGCAATTGACCAGATAGTCTTATTGCCCACTCATCCTTGTTCCAACCTGACAACGTAGCGATACGCTCAAACTGTTTCAGGTAGACCTCTACATCGTCCTTATCATCCAAATAAGGTACATTCACATTCAGACAGCTCCTCGCTGCCCTCGGCTCGGGATAAAAATTTTGATTTTGGTCCCCATCATCTGCAGTCCACTCTTGCACCTTTCTCAACTCAAACTCGTTTTGCATGGCCATTTGTTCCAATTTTGCCTTGGCCTCCCTTTCTTCTCTCATAATGCGCTCTTCTCGTTCTTCACGTCGGAGCTGGTCCTCCCGTTGCTCCTGCCGTATCTTCTCCGCTTTCTCTTCCTCTTCTTTCCGGATCCTCTCCGCTTTCTCTTCCTCTTCCTTCCGGATCCTCTCCGCTTTCTCTTCCTCCCTTATCCTCTCCGCTTTCTCTTCCGCTCCTTTCCTTCTATTTTCCACATATTCTGCCAGATCCTTATCTGTCAGACCCAGGATGATCCCATCCTGCTTGTAGGCTAGCAGCGGAGACTCGGTCTCCATCTGAACTGGTTGCTGCCTCGGCATCCTCCTAGCCAAACTTCCCTAAACTAATCCTGTTTTACTACACGTAACCCTGGTAGATAAAACCACAGACTATTTAGGCCTCAAACGTACTCGCCCTTCCAAAGGTTAAAGTACTTATAACGGATACGCTTGCGCTCTAGCCCCAAACGGCTATTCTGTCACAGCTATCCTTACGTGAACGGTTATACACTAACAACACGATCACCGACGATAATCCACCGCCTTTCAGATTATCATCCACGCTTAGTCTCCTGGTTAAGTAAAACGTCTAACTAGACCCACATTTACTAACCAACACTACCAATTACCACAATTGGTTAAACTGTCAATCGGACACTACCGAATCTGACTTTCAGACCCTCAACTAGAAATAATTCTTGGTTAGAGGTTTGACCAGACTAAGCAACACAGAGCTAATTTAGGTTGACCGCCTCACCGATCAATACATAACCTCTAGCCTGTCTTCGAACAACACTGAAACTATACAATGTTTTCGGAACATCCAACTTACTTAAAGTTTAAGCTGGAAAACTTACTTTCAAACTATGACCGATACTTTACCCTACGTACTCCATCAGGATAATAAACGTCATAGGTTGCAGAAACTGTTCAGTCTAAGTATACCTTCGACCAAAACACTAGTACCTACGTACAACAGCTATTGCAAACTCTGCAATCAAAGGTTTGAAATTTTGGAAAAGTAAAACTTATACCCAAAATATCTTTAATCCTACTACGGATAATACCGGTCTTCATTGCTCAACCACCAAAATAAATAATTTCAAACGAGATGATTTCCCTGAAGATACTTGCACGGCTGGGCTCTTATACAATGTGAAACCACTGATGCACTAACATATTAGCAGATATAATGCACATTTTATGTAAGCAATGACTAGCAACAACATAAAACAATATCTTACCTATACTGCTCTCTAATCATGCTCATGCAGACGTGCAACAATTACATCAAGGTAACCACAACTTGAAGCAAGAACTTATTATTATGGAAAAAATTATGAAAACTCGCTGAAGTGTTGAATTTGTAAAGTATTGGATTAATGGTGCACCTCTGACATTAAAAAAAATGAATGGCTCGTTACCCCCTAGAATTCTCCAGAAATTCTAATCCCGGACGATGAACCCAGAATGTCGCAAACCTGGGTGTTACTGGGTGATCACTACTATTGAAGGACTTCCTTGACTTTCATGACTTACCCCAGAACATGGTTTTATTTCAATAAAAAAAAAACCTAAGGTACACCATTTCATTCCAACACTTCACAAACACATAACACGTTTTTCCAAGTTCGATTATTTTATTATATTCCGTTGGTTTTTCTTCGAAATCGGAACGATAATTAGGCGATACTTCCCGTCGTGGTTACCGAAAATGTTCTTGCTTTCAATTATTTTTACTTAGCTCAAAACTTCGTCCTCGTTGAATCGTTGATGAATGAAGAAACCAGTCTTTAGATGAGTTGGTGGAAAAGTTCGTGAAAGCTGGAACTTGACGTCGATGTCGCCGTTAGATCTAAAGGCTGTCCATGACCCACCAGTGACTTCTGTAGCCCTCGTTAACGTACAGTTCCATCTTAGAATCAGTCACTCCGATCATAAGCTAGACGTCATCGAAGAATCCAGTGCCAGTCTCAAAGATGACATCGTCACAGATATCCCAGACGGATAATACCACAAGATAAAAACACCTGCCGAACAAAACTAGTCTTAGATATTTGCATGAAAATTATTTCCATACAAACTTAAACTCCTTCAGGTCCGGCTCTGCTTGGAAAAACATGTTACGATTAATCAACACATCAGTCCCCTGAAAACCAACTGCATTCAGACGAACCAACTATCTTTCTCTGGAAAAGAAATGCATTCAAACAAACAAACTATCTTTCTCCTCTGGAAAACAAATGCATTCAATGAACAAATCATCACACGTATCAATCTTCTTGGGAAATTATCTTGAATGAAGAAAAATCTAAATATTTACCCTACGGTGCCAGAATTCAGCTAAAGCTGATCAAACGTCGAGGAACAACTATCTTCCTGGCCCAACCACATCTGACATCATTCAGCCTCCAGCTAAACTGTCGTTGGCACCCCACAGAATAAGTTGCCTCGGAGCTTGGGTAGAATCCTCCCTGTCCAGTCTAGATCTCTCTCCCCACTGATTGACAGTTTTCCTAACCGATTTCGCCTCTGTTTCATTTTACTAAGGTTACCATACTTTTATCATTAAAACAACCAATGAAAATTTCCCAACGCAAACAAATGACCTATCACCTCAAATATTATATTTTATAAAATTAATAGTTCACAACCTCTTTTCTTTCCCTAAAATTTTATTATTGGCATTAATCACCATCTTTCACACAAAAGAATTATCGAAAAAAATCCATTTTATTCTTTTCCAGGAATAAAAAAAATGGCGATTGACATGCAGAAAAATTGACGTCATATTTCTAAATGTACCACAGGCACTCTATACAACAATTTGCACTTGGAAAAATAAAAATACTCGCGAGCGTTTCGTTTCGCGACACAGCCCATACTGAAATTAATCAGATCTTTCTTGGCATTTGCCACGTGCCGACGTGCTGTATTGTCCTCTTATATTTTGCTCTTTTGGAAGTTTGCCTGTACTGGCATGGCTGAGCATCACTCCTCCAAGCAGCCTTGCTCCCCTTCAACCCTTTCTCTACCCCGTAGTGATTTAAAGACTGTTCTTGCTGCTCTCCATTCTCCCCTCTCCCCCCCCCTCTTCCCCTCCAGTAAGAAATTGTGGTGCGCACCTTAAGATGGCCTCCAGTAATGCTTCAGCCCCTGGCCACTGCTTCCGTTTCTGGTCAGCACATTGCCGGATCACAGCAGGTATAGTCTGTGCCCAGTGGAGCTCAGGTTTGTGGTTCAGTTGGTCGCACTCAGGCTCTTCCGCTTCTGGTACCGGCCAGAGATTATGCTTCCTATCAGTCTATTGCCAGCTTACTGCAGACTCCATCTGCTTCGAGTGGAGCTCAGGCTTCCGGTGCAAGGGGCGTGTGCAGGCTCCTTCAGCTTGAGGTGAACTGAATGAGAATGCTGATTTCCAATGCGTTTCTGCTGCAGACTTACCGTCTATTGTGCCTTTCACTGACTCCTTTATGGAAGATGGTTGATAGCTCTCAGGTCTTGAACATGGATCACTCAGAGCCTATGACCTCTTCATTCGAGGCCGTGTTGCAAGAGACTGTGAAACTTGCAGCTCAACTTGACCATCAGGTGGTGAGCTGTGTTTACCAGCCATGGCTGGAGGCGGTCTTTCTGAGGTGATTTTTCCCCAGAGGGCTCATTGGAGGAATCACCGGCAATTGTGCAAACTTAGACGCAATTATGGCCTCCATGTGTATGAGGTACGGGGAACTTCCAGTCCTCCAGGAGGATCAGATGCCCATGTTTCCACAGGCTGTACCTTAGGGAGCTCTGTTGGCTGATTGGCACGGTAGGGCCCGATCTAAGTGGTTACCAGTGATGTTCTGCCTCCATTGGTACTTCTGGTGATGATGGATGATTAATCCCTCCTCAGTGGGACCCAGGCACCTAAGTTTGTGAAGGATTCTGCCAGAGCATTTCCCTATTTAGAGCTCTCCACTGTGTTCCTTGGGGTCATCTTTTATCGCAGATGCTCTACTGGCAGCTGTATCCTCTGGGCTTCCATGGAAATGTACCCATTTTTATTGAAAATTTCTTAACCGATAGAAAGTTTGAGATCCGATTCTGTTCCACTTTATCAGGTCCTTTTGAGCAGGAGATGGTTGTCCCTCAGGGTAGAATTCGTTCTCCTCATTTGTTTAATATCAAGATTAAATCTGGCATCGATAATCCTTGATCAACCAATCATCCTTCGGCTAATGGTAAAATCTTGGCTGGGGTGGAGCGTCAATTTCAGCTTTGCATAGATACACTTTAGGGGTGGGTAGAAGAAAACAGCTTCAAATATTTCCTTTCTAAAACCAAATACATTCATTTTCATAGCAAACAGAACCAGTTTTGAACCTTTCTGTCCATGTTTCAAAGTTTCTAAACAAATTTCTGGGTATTATTGTTGACAGCAAACTGACTTTTCTTCCACATATTGAATACCTGAAGGAAAGCTGCCAGAACGGTCTTAATATTTTGAAAGTTGTCAGCCACACAGACTTGGGAGCAGACAAGCAGACTACTATCATTCTTTGGTACGTTCTAAATTGGATTATTGTAGCTTTGTATATGGCTCTGCTATGAAATCCTATTTGAAAACCTTGGATCCAATCCATCACCAAAGTCTCTAGACCTGCCTGGGGGCATTTCGCACTTTCCAGAAGGAAAGTATGCTGTGCTGGCGAACGACGGAGATCGGTAGGCTTCGGCTCGCCATAAAGTATTTTCTAAAACTTAAAGCTAACCCTAAAAATCCCGCATATGATTGTGTTTTGAACCCATTATTTTCACTTTTCACTTAATTACTCCAACAGAACTGACCGGAGACACCTCAACCAGCCTGTAACGTTTTCTTTTATAAGTTGCAGTCTATGTTTCTGTAAAGTGAAGTGACACCAGAATGGACACGGACACAACGAAACATTAGCAACAACGCCAGGAAGCCCACTTCAGTTGTAGTGCTGTTTATTAGTGGCGGCCATTCCTTCTCCGCGTCACGAGTCTTAACCTTGCGCACAAGCGCAAACTAAGTACTGCGCAACAGTACGCAAAAGCCAATACCGTGTCATCCTCCTTTCTCACAAATTAAGTTTATGATGGACATAAATAAACTTCAATCGTTACACTTAAACCTGCCACAATAAAGTCTCTGTTCTTAATTCATACAACTTTCCTCTCGTCTCAATCTCTTAATTAATCCAGCACCCTTTTAAATTCTTCTAACTCATCTTAAACTTTTGAACCAATCCGCTAACGAACACAAATAGTAAAATACATTTTAGCAAACAAAACTTCACATGTTCTTACTTAATCAACTTCAACTAAAGTTTATCAAAATGGTCTCATTCAAAAGCATACTTTTGACTAATTCTACCTGACTAGCCCTTCTGAATCTTGTTATCTGAAAATCTGGCAATCATCTGCCAGTTAGATCAAAACCAAATTATTTTACCCAGGAAGGTAATCTTTCAGGTAAGTCGGTTTCCTAACCAATCTACCACTTGTTGTGCGTGTCTGTGCCTCAAGTGCTGTGTTGCTCTGTGTTTGTGCTGCTGGACTATGTGCACTTGTGTTTATGCCTGTGCATGGAGCACTTCGGGTTCCTGTGCCTACAATTTTCTTGGGTGTCTGGCTGCAAGATCCTGTGCTTGACCAACTTTCATTCATAGGCACATGCCTACTGCAATATCTGTCTGTCTCTATTCTATCACTAGCTTTCTGCGTGTTGCTGACCGACTCTCTTTGCTCATTTTCCACGCGTACCTGTCCTTTTTCTGTTTCTGCCTGCATGTTTTGACTTTGCATTCTGCTTCTAGGCTGTGTGAACCTAGGCTGTATCAACTGTTCTTCAACTGACTTTCTGAGCTGTTTTCTGTTTCTTCTGTACAGTTTTCCATCTTCTGTTCTGATTTTGTATGACCTAACATCTGTTTGATCCTCTACTGTTGCTCTGATCCATCTGTTTGATCTGGGAGCTTTGAATCTGACTGTTTGTCCTGGTCTGAGTGTACTTAACTCTATTGTTCCTCTATTGTAATACTGTTGCTGTGTGTGCTTTTTTCGGATAAGTTTTTCTTTGACCTCTGTGCATGTTTGTGGTTTCAACAAACTTTTTGCTGATGGCAACAATGTTCTTGTCCTCCGACCGAACAATCTCTGGGCGGGTGAGGTAGTCATTTTCTCTGACGGAATATTCCGAAGTTCTAGCAAAGCTAAATATGCATCCGCATTTCTATCCTAGCGCATTTCATCATCAGAGTTTTGACCTGCTTGACTGCATTCTCAGCTTTTCCATTTGACTGCGGATAACCTGGCGAACTTGTCACATGCTCAAAGCCCCATCTCTGAGCAAATTTCTGGAACTCTTTTCCACTGAACGGTGGTCCATTGTCTGATACCACTCTCTCGGGTATACCATGCCGTGCAAAGTGTGCTTTCATCTTGTATATCACCTCATCCCCTGTCTTGTTGCTCAACTTATCGACTTCAAAGAAATCCGAGTAATAATCCACAACAACAATATAGTCATTTCCTCTGCATTCCAACAAGTCCACTGCCACATACTGCCATGGCAACTCTGGAATCGGATGACTTATGCTCGGTTCTTTAGTCTGACTTTTCTGGAAAGTACGACACGGCTCACAGGCTGCCAAAAACTTGTCCATATCTTTGGACATGCCTGGCCAATAAACGACTTCTCTCGCCCTGCGAAGGCAACCTTGCAGTCCTGTGTGGGACTGGTGCAACACCTCTATCACATGTTGCCTCATCTTTCCTGCTTTTGGCACAACGATTCGTTCTGCCTTGAAAACCAAACCGTTCTGTACGGACAACTCTTCTCTGAATGGGAAATATGGCATTAAACTGACTGACAGATCCCTTTTATCTTCTGGCCACCCTGACCCAATGACTCTCATGAGCTCAGCCAATTCTTCATCTTGCTGTGTAGCTTTCTGCAACTCTTTCAAAGTATTCTCTAATACTGAAATGTAGGATGACATCTGAATGTCTTCAATCTCCCTCTCAACATCTGTTAAGAAAATTTCCTCTTTCTCTAGTTTACCTTTCTTTGAACTGGTTGGTACTGACCTGCTCAGTGCATTTGCCAAATGCATTTCTGAGCCCTTCTTGAATACAACAGTGTATTCAAATTTCTGACATCTCAACAGCATTCGCTGTAGACGCTTCGGCGCACTCAACAAACTCTTCTGGTGGATCGGAATCAAAGGCTTGTGATCCGTTTCAACCTCCACATGTCTGCCATGTCTGCTCAAAACATTCAAGTCCGAAAACTATTGCAAGCATCTCTTTTTCAATTTGCGCATAGTTCCTCTCTGTTTGTGTGAGTGCTCTGGATGCAAAATGAACTGGCTGTCCGCTCACCAACAAACATGCTCCTAACCCAAACTCTGATGCATCACACTGCAAAGTTATCTTTTCCATTGGGTTGAAGTATCTCAGAACTGGCGGTTCCGAAAGCATTTTCTTGATTTCTTCAAGTGTTTTGCCATGCTCATGCTCATCCCATCTGAAGTGCACATTCTTCTTCACCAACTCTCTGAGTGGTGCTGCTTTCTCTGATAAACGCGGAGCAAACTTCTGTAGGTAGCCAATCATCCCCAGCAAACGCTGAACCCCTGCCTTGTCCTCAGGCTGCTTGAAGTTCTAAATTGCATCAACTTTCTTCGGATCGGCTTTGACTCCCTCCTTGGAAATCACGTGACCCAAGTAAGATATCTCCGTCTTCTTGAACTCGATTTTCTCGACGTTCAACCTGATGTCTTTTTCACGACATCTCTGAAGCAGTTTTCTGATATTACTGTCATGATCAGCTGACGCCTCTTCATCGGACCCACCTTTACCCCATACGATGATGTCATCATGCACTGCAAAAACCCCAGGAAGACCCTGCAGTGACTTATCCATCCTTCTCTGGAACTCTTCTGGTGCAACAGAAACTCCAAATGGCATGCGAGTCCACCGAAACTTTCCAAACGGTGTTTCGAAAGTCGTCAAAAAACTGCTTTCTTCATCAAGATGGACGTGCCAAAATCCATTCCTCGCATCCAGATGCGTAAAAAATCGAGCACCTTGGAGATCCTCCAACACATCATCAATGGTTTTCATTGGATAGTCATTCCGCTTCAGCGCCTTGTTCAATGGCTTTGGGTCGATGCACAATCGTACCGAACCGTTTGGTTTCATCGTGCAGGGTTCCCACTTACTGGCAGTAAAAAAATTCAAGGGGTTTTCAAGGGGTTTTCAAGGGATTGCAGAAGCTGCCGGTAGCCTAGGTCAGTCAGCAAGGGCTCCAGTTCTTCACAGATGGTAGAAGCAAAAGCATGGCCAAGGAACTTAGAAGTCAGATATTCTGTGGACACTTTACCTTCTGACCAAAACCTGATGTGAATGTCCAACTGTTTCTGTTTTAATTCCTTGTTCAATGACTCGTCGAACAAAAGCACATACTCATTCTGTGATTTAACTTTCTTTTTTAGTAAAGACTCAAAATATGGAGCGATGCCAAAGGATGCCAAGTATCTGCTTTTTGTCTCTCCACACTTGTAGTTGAGTGCAACTGGTGACTGCTTAAACATTTTTGAAAATAAAAACGCATTGTCCTGAGCTGATCTGAAACTATGGTGACTGTTCACAAGGTGGATGGTCCACAATACTTCAGCTTCAAGCACTTCGGTCCCCGAAATTGATGTGGGATGCTAGGCTGGCATTGTTTGTTTGCTGGTGTGACAGCTGTCTGCAAAGATGTACGAATTCTGCAAGCTTTACAACAGGTTTGCTTGCTTTCTGAAGTTCCATGTGCTTTTTTCCTTTCGTGTGGCTTACTACAGCCGCCTCTCCCATTGCACGAACATCGACATTTTTTTTGCACAATTTGCAATAAAAATGCATGCTTGTCTTCCACCTCCTTTATCCAAAAGCTGAACTCCTCCTTCTTCAGCCATGACTTTTGAAAAACGCAACTGCCCTTCGGCATTTTCAGCAACGAAGACAGAAAATCAAACAGGCGAAACAGCGGAAGTTTTTACCGGAAACAAGAAGTTCGCATAGCAATAATTAGAGTTATGTCCCTTGTTAGCAGACGACCAATTACGACCATTGTAACCGGCATCGACGATCGGTAGAAAATCGTTTTATTTAAACAAGGGTTGTTTTCTTTCTTTTAGAAAAAAAAACTTGTTTAAAAAAAAGTTGTTAGATAGGCAAGCGATTTCACAATGGTAATTTTCAAGGGGTTTTCAAGGGGAAGCCGATATTTCGCTGATTTTCAAGGGTTTTTCAAGGGTCTCAAGGGTCCCCTCAATTTTCAAGGGATTTCAAGGATTTCAAGGGGCCGTACGAACCCTGTCGTGACTACTACGCTACTGATCCAATCTGTAGGACACTCAACTTTGGCGAGTACTCCCAGTGCCAAAAGTCTATCCAGCTCTGCTTTTACTTTTTCGCGCACAGTCGTGGGCCAATTTCTACAAGGGAGCTTCACAGGCGAGACGGTGGGGTCAGTCACAAAGTGCAATTCACCTTCAAGATTACCCAGTTCTCCCTCAAAAACATCTTGAAATTCATCCAATATTCCCCCTTTTTGCCCAATGACTGCTATATTCTCAGTCACAACCCTTAGAAGTTGCATTTTCTCAACCGCTTTGAACCCCAAAATTGGTCTAGTTCTCTCCCTCACTACTTGGAATCTCACCCAGTACTTCTTATGATTCTTGGGGTTTTTCACTTCTATCACCTTTTCACCTAAAGGCTTGATTTCTCTTCCATCATACATCACCAGCTTCTTATCAGATCTATCAAGACTGCGCAAAGTCTTGTCCCCTGTGACCTTGATGTACGTTTCACTGGAAATACAATTAGCACTAGCCCCCGAGTCTAACTGAAATTTCACAGTCACATCCCCAATCACCATGCTTGCATGCGCACCTTTCTCGCTCGCGCCAACAAGCAAAACGTTCTCATGCATACCATCATCATAATATGCATCAAACTCATCATCATGAATCACATCAACCTGAACATGAACATCATCATGAACATTATCATCAACTTCATCATGCACAAAGTTCAAAGTTTTCTTCATCATTGTTTTGCACATCTTCGCGAAATGGTTTTCTTTGCCACACTTCATGCATTTTTGTCCATAAGCCTGACAAAACTGTCTCCCTTTGGCATGCTTCCTGCCACAAAAGTCACACATTACTGTTCTTACAATGTCACTCTGGCTATTCTTCAACTTCTCTTGCTGTTGATTTGTCTCTCTTGGGGTCTGTCCCGATCTCGGATGGTGCAGGCTCTTCTTCTCTTTCAGTTTATAGTAGTGAATTTCTTCTGCACTACTCATGCACTTTGCCCGTGCGCTTGTAACATCATGGACTCTGCAAATGTCTAGGCACTTCGCTAGATCCAAGTCCTTTTCTTCCAACAACTTCCTACGCACATCATCATCAGCGACTCCAGCAACAACTCTGTCTCTGATCAATCGATCTTCAATCTGTTCAAAACGACAGTTCTTCGCAAGCTGCCGTAATGCTGCTACATAGGCTTCTACACTCTCATCTTCTTTTTGGTTTCTCTGATTGAAACGATAGGTTTCGTACGCTTCGTTTGTCTGCACAACACAATACTGCTCAAACTTCTCTAACACCTTCGCAATGTCAGTCTTGTCTGCATCTCTAGCAAACTGAAAAGTTTCATACAGCTCTGCAGCTTCTTCTCCTACCACTGTAAGAAAAACGGCTGTTCTGTATTGTGCTTCTTCATGCCCTAATCTGGACGCTATTTCATAGTTCATCCACTCTCTTCCATCTCTTCCATGCTTGTTCTAGACTTTCTCTGGAATTCTGAGCTAAATTCAACTTTGAAGGAGGCGGAATGCTCGTACCTGCAAACTGTTTTTACCGCGCATTTTCTGCGTTGTGTTCTTGGTTTTCGGCCATGACGAAAAACACACTTCACTTTCCACCCACTTACAAAGTTGTACCACTTCTGACACCATGTAACGTTTTCTTTTATAAGTTGCAGTCTATGTTTCTGTAAAGTGAAGAGACACCAGAATGGACACGGACACAACGAAACATTAGCAACAACGCCAGGAAGCCCACTTCATTTGTAGTGCTGTTTATTAGTGGCGGCCATTCCTTCTCCGCGTCACGAGTCTTAACCTTGCGCACAAGCGCAAACTAAGTACTACGCAAAAGCCAATACCGTGTCACAGCCTTTGCAACAGCGTATACTTGAGTTTTATACAGCTGAAACAGGTTTATTCATTTTTAATCATGCCTGATTAATGCCCGATTAACTGTCAACACTTCAGGCTCTTGCCACGAGAAAGATATCACACCCATTTTTGGCAGACATTCATGATCTCCACACACAGCTTGTGTCTGAAGGTAAAACTATAGTTTTTATGTGGGTAGCCAGTCACATGGGCATCCATGGCAATAGTGCAGTGAACAAAGCGGCAAAAAAAGCTCTCCATCTTGATTTTCCTTCAGATTTTCCAGTCTGTTCCCTACTCTAACCTGCGTTGTATGTAACGAAAGGGGTTATATCAAGAAAACTGCGTGTCTGCATGCGTGAATAATCTGCGTGTCCTCCCGTCTCACACTTTCTAACTCTCAAGAATTTTGTTGTCACACCCCCTTCTATTACTAGAAAATAAACAAGAATCAACAAAGTTTACATAAGCACATACAACTCAATCAATAATATGTGTTACACTCGATTCGATGTTGGTGTTTTTCTTTATAATAATAATAATAATACAGGATGCTATATACGCGCCTTTCCCCAAATCAATCAGGCTCAAAGCGCGGCGATCTATACCAACATACACGCTCACCTGTCTCATCCACCCTCACACACACACCAAATACACATCCATCACTCAAACAGGTGGTGTAAAGGAAGGGAGATCGCTATTAGAAGACGGAAAGAAAATCGAAATTTTATTTTTGAAAATTTTATATTGACTGCGTCCTGTACCATTATTGAAGGGAGGGAGGAAACCGGAGTGCCCGGAGAAAACCCTCGGTGACCTCAATAGTCTCGTACCTAAGTCACATACGTTCGCCCCTTGCGGGAATCGAACCCGCGACCTTCGGCATAGGAAACCGGCGACTTATCCACTGCGCCACGAGGCCACCCCCGTTTATCAGTATCCGATTCAGCCCCAATGCTGAATTCCTGATAAGGTGTAACTCAGATTCGTTTATTCACGCAGCCTGCTCAAGCAGCATACAAGTCACAAAGTCGACGTATGAAGTTTTCCACTTTTATTCAGCATACATCAACAACTGCATACAATCGCTCAATCGCCTTTCCACTCTCAAGTTTACCTTCCAACTTACTATCAACAACAATAACTATCTCAACAACAATCCCTCTCAACAACAGTGCGGCACACAATTTTATAACCTCTCTCTCTCTTTTCCCGAACAATTTCGAACCCAGTAGACTAAAATGACGCACTACAGCCAATGAAATAAAAGATCGTCATCGCTGACTTACGTCATACATATTTCTTCTCCTTCCGCCATACTTCGATATTTATCCCGAAACTTCGATCAATAGTAAACAAGCGGGTCCAGAGAATTCTACAACAATATCGACCAACAAAAATTATCAACGTTATACAAAGCCTCTCCTAACAACAATGCAAACTCAAATCAAAGGTAAATAAACTCCATCATTGAATACTTTGCAAAACGAAACGATTAAATCTATCGTGCGTGCTTCCGACGTACTACCATTCGCGTTTCAACGTAACATAACCCCCCACTCAAGAAGAAATTTACCCAATTTCTTTCAACAACGTTGAAACGTAATGCACAAACAAAGTTCAGAATTAAAACTTATTTCAGACCGTCTGAACACTGTCAATGTTCTCAGCTCATTCACACAGAGTCAATGTTTCTCATCTTCAAATCTGTCTGGATATTGTCAATGTTCACAGTTCATTCACACAGAGTCAATGTTTCTCATCTGCAAGTCCTTTTGGATATTGTCAATGCTCACATTCCATCTACACAGTCAATGTTTTTCCATCCGCAAGGAAA
Source organism: Oncomelania hupensis (assembly GCA_036898135.1). Lineage (NCBI taxonomy): Eukaryota > Metazoa > Mollusca > Gastropoda > Littorinimorpha > Pomatiopsidae > Oncomelania > Oncomelania hupensis. The sequence continues at coordinate 42,762,987 of CM072513.1, forward strand.
CGACGCCCTCGTCATTTGCGGTCGTCATTGGCCCAGGGTCAAATACGACGATCACGTGGGCTTTCCTGGAGTCAGTGCATCCTCCGTTGTCTTTTTCTTCCGTCGGATGTCCGACGCAGTCGACGTTGTCAGCTCCCAGAATGCATTCGCTGGGTCTCACGGTCAGGTTGGCTTCTGCGGGACGGTGGAACAGCTCCCTCAAGGTCTGCAGATGCTCCTTCCAGGTCTGGGTGTGGACTTCATGTTCGACCAAAGTCGTAGAGCCTGGGACATCATTGAAGTTATGGGAAACTCGCCCATAAGGTCCTTGAGCTCCAACTTTTGACCTTCCGTCAAGCTCGGTCCTAGCTTAACATCATTGATGCCTTCTTTGCTGTGGAAGTCTCCCAGTTCCAACAGTTCTTCGCTGTCAAAGCTGTTGTCGATCTCAGCTGCTGTTGCTGCATGCACAATCTCTGATGGCCTTTCCACGTACAGCTTAAGGAGGTTGGCGTGGTATATCTTGGAATGCTGGCCGACCTTCACCTTGTAGTCGTTGATTCCCACCACGGTCTCCACTTCGTACGGGCCTTTCCACTGCATCAGCAACTTATTATGATCGGTAGGTAGCAGCACCAGCACTTTGTTGCCAGGTTTGAACTTCCTGTTCACAGCCCTACGATCATAGTAGTGCTTTCCACAGTCCTGGGATTTCTTCAGGTTTTCTCTGGCTATCTCGAGAGTCTGCTCCAGCTTCTCCCGTAGCTCAAACACGTACTGGTAGCTGTTCTTCACCTCTGGGGTCTCTACTTCTTTCGTCCACAGTTCTTTCAGGATGTGCATCGGCCCTCTGATGGTTCTTCCGTACAGCAGCTCGAACGGAGAAAAGCCGGTGGACTCCTGCGGTACTTCTCTGTAGGCGAAAAGTAGGGCGTTTATGTAGCGATGCCATTGTCTGGGCTGCTCGCTGCACAGTTTCTTCAGGGTGGACTTCAGCGTAGCATTGAACTTTTTGACACGCCCGTTGCACATCGGATGGTAGGGTGTCGTAGTCAAATGCCGGATGCTCAGCAGTCTGTTGACCTCCTTCATGCAGTCAGAGACGAACTGCGTCCCGAGGTCTGTCAGAATTTCTTCAGGCACTCCAAGTCTACTGAACATGTCCACCAGTGCCTCTGCTACAGTTTCAGTGTCAATCTTCTTCAGTGGCACTGCTTCTGGGTACCGAGTCGCATAGTCTACTAAAGTCAGTACCCACCGATGACCTTCTCCACTCGGAGGTCTTATTTCGCTGATTAAGTCTAAGGCCACCCTCTTGAAAGGTCGGTCGATCAGAGGCATCCTCTGCATAGGCACTTTCGGGACCCTTCCTCGAGGTATGGTCTTCTGGCAAATGTCACATGATCGGCAGAAACGGCTGACGTCCGCATGAAGTCCTGGCCAGTAAAACACCGCCTGGATTCTATCCGACGTCTTCTTGATACCCAGGTGACCTCCCATGATTGAGTCATGCGCTACTTCCATCACCTGGCGCCTTAGGGGTAACGGTACCAAGACTTGACGTAGTGGTTTCCCTCCGTTGACCCTCGGGTGCTGGAAGATTCGGTACAGGATCTTGGCCTTCACCTCAAAATAGACCGTACCACTGCCTTTAGTCACGTGGTCTTGGCGGTTCCTGTACTTGTTTAAAGTACTATCAGCTTCCTGGAGCTGGATCAGCTTATCTCTGTCCACGATGGCAGCTTTAGAGTTGGCGGCGACCTTCAGTGGCGTAGACGTCTTGTCTCTCTTGGCCTGGGCCCTGGTAGTAACAGCACCGACGATCTCTGGTCGGCAGGGCTGAGCCGGAGTAACCACATTGTCCCGTAGCAGCTCTGTAAGGTCTCCATCGGGAAACGGCAATGGATCCTCCTCCACAACTTCGACGTGTTGGGTTGAGGCAGGACTCCATTCTGGATCGGGGTCGTCGGGTCGTCTCGCGCCGTCGATATTCCCGATCATCAAATCATACAGCGGCTTCTTCAGGCAAACCGCTTCGACTTCGCCTATGTAGAAAGGGGTGTTGACATGAATCTTCGCAACTGGCGCTCTCACACATTTGCTGTCGGCCATAAGTGTCCATTTTGAATCGCCAGTGAACTGTTCTTTAGCGATTAGGTCTTCTCTGACGATGACCCCACTGCAGCCAGAATCTCTTAAAACAGTCACTTCATGATTTCCGACGCGTCCCTTTGAAACAGGCATGTTCTGGACGGTCACAGCTGCGCTGGCGACGACGGGGATGGATTTTCCGTTGGCAAGGAGAAGTTGGCCATCGGTCATGCACTCTTGCACATCCGCAGGAGTAGCTGTGCGCTTGGTCTCACTCGGAAGAATGACGCTCCCGCCGCACACTTGATGGTCAGATTTACTGTTTCGCCGTTGATTGGAGAAACGTCTCTGTCGGTTGCCCATCGCTGCATTGTCCGTACTGCCCCGCTGTCCGCTACTTTTGTTTTGAGGACAGTTAGCCGCTCTGTGGTCTGTAGCGTTGCAGGTGAAACAGCCTCTTGAATGCCCTTTCCTGGGAGGTGGCGTGGAGTCCGTCTGTTTCTGGTTCGTCTGGCTCCCCTGGATCTGGTTCACATGGTTTCCAGTTTTCTGAAAATGTTTCGTCGCGCTGGGTGGCCCCAGGGTCTTCCCATGAGCGATGAGATATCTTTCAGCAGCCTCAGTCACATCTTTAAGCGTCTGCAGCTTTTGTTCTTCTAAGTGGGTCGCTAGGTCCTTGTGACAGGCATTGAGAAATTGTTCCTTCACGATCAGGTCATGGAGACTGTCGTAAGACTTCCTTTCGCCTGATAACTCCACCCACTTGTGTAGATATGACGACAGGCGCTCCACAAACTGCTTTGGCGTCTCGTCTGACTTAGGCATTCACGGAAGCGTTTACGGTAGCCCTTCTCTGTAAAGTTGTAGCACTGCAACAGGGCCTCTTTCAAGTCGTCGTAGTTTTTGGCGTCATCGTTCGACAGTCTGGTGTAAACTTCGAGCGCTTGCCCTGTCAGAAGTGCACTTAGTCGAATCGCCCAGTCTCGAGGTTGCCAGTTGGAGCTTTCGGCGAACCTTTCGAATCTCGCCAGATAGCTGTCGATCTGGTCCTTCCCGTCGACGAAAGCTGGCAATTTTGGAGCCGTATGGTCGTTGGTGACTTGTGGCGCATGCTGATTGTTTTGGATACGCGCCAACTCTAGCTGGTACTGACGCTCACCTTCAAGACGCTTCAGCTCGAATTCTCTGTCTTTTTCTTGCCGCTGCTGTTCAATTTCCAGACGCTTCTCTTCTAATTCTCGTTCTTCTCGGCGACGCTGTTCTTCCATTTCCAGACGCTTCTCTTCTAATTCTCTCTCTTCACGGCGACGCTGCTCTTCTAATTCTCGTTCTTGTATTCTCTCCTGGGATTTGACGTACTCCGTCAACTGTTTGCCTTTTAGATTCAGAGTGTCACGCCAGGGAGGAATAAAGGATTCTGACCACTCAGAGATAGTTAGATTTTTTTCTGATTTCGTTGTTTATATTGATTTTCCTTCTTTCAGTCAGACAATAATTACGTTACACAACAATACATTACATCACCCATAACTCTACATACATATTTCATGCAACATCACATATTCCATCACTCATAACTCTACATACGTATTTCATGCAACATCATATATACATAATTAATGCGAAAGTCATGCATCCACAAAAGTTTTTCAATTTAGAATGTTTATACTAGTTGATGCCTCTCTTCCTTGCACTGACGACGATCACTGTTTTTCTCTTTGTACGAAAATGAAAGTTTCACGTCGATCGTCGTCTGCTATATCTATCATAATCGCTTCCCTACCTTGATTGTTGATCATATTGTTTCTTGGTTTACACTAACTTGTCATCTCCACTTGCGCACTGTCGTCTCTGTCCTAGTCCTCACACTTTAGTCCTGTATCGTCTGTTGATTTCACCTCTCACTCTCGAAACAGTCCATCTCTAGCATCCTCCATGTTCCGTACTCGATGCGGAAGAACCCAGAAAAAAACATCTGTTGAACATAATAAATAAAACATAAAGGTCCGTGAATAAAACCTTCCATCAGTAAGCGTCGTCTCGTTGCTAAGCTATTTCCGCCGGAAATCGATGTTCGAATCCATGGTAACGATAGCGGTCTCCGTAGATTGACGATCATCTCCGAATGCTTCCGAATTCGAATAAACGATAAAACTCAACAAATGGCATGCACCCGTATAACGATAATATATTTTCAACATAGCAACCATTCGTTCACGCGATCCAATCATACTCAAATCACTTGGCTCGACGAAACGTTCTACGATCACCAGACCCGCCCCTTGCGCCCGATTATCAGTTCGGTCCCGATCTGCCGACGCCCGCACGATTGTCAATGATTTCCGTACTGAGCCATTTCGCGAATTTATCTCATCTTTACAAATAAATAATCCTACCTACCCAAATGATGTGTGATATGAATTTAGACTATTCGTGCCACTGTGTCCAGATGCCCTTGTCGGTAACTGCCACAATCACAATGGTCACTGGTTGTCACTTCCCCCCAGTAGACACGGTTTTCTCCATACTCCTCAGCTATGAGAGAGCTGCACATGAACTCTTCTCATAACTTAGATATCTCTCCTCCGAAATATCTTTCCGCAGGCACCCTGCTGCTGAGTATGTTCCTCCAAGCCGCTGTCCACTCCCGAGATCAAAAATCTCCTCACGTTGTCTCAACGCTTTTGTTTACCACCCTCTGCTCATGCGCGACCCACGTCAATTTTCAGACTTCATGACATGCGCTCATATCGTCACTTGATGACGCATACTCCATATCTTATTTCCGTCTGCATTGATTAGTAGGCCTACGTCGAGAGAATGCATAATGAAATGTGACACAAGGCCCTTCCCCAGCTAAAACTCTAGTTTTAGTTTATAACTACACATTTACATATGAATACTCTACATATAACATATTTATAACAATAATTATTTCCCTCCATAATATCGCTGCTTTGTGCATGTCATGCATGCCGTCTTGTCCATTCTCGTTTCCACTGTTTATTTCTTTTCCTCGTCGGCGATGCGACTGAGATAATCTGCGCCCACATTGTCTTTTCCTTTTATTACCTTCACGTGGAAGTCATGTTGCTGTAATTGCAGCGCCCATCTCATCAAACGGCCATTTTCTGTCTTCGACTTCTGCAGATAATGTAATGGCTGATGATCAGTTTCTAGCGTGAATCTTTGTCCATATAAGTATAGCTCAAATCTCTTAATCCCCCACACAACTGCCAAACACTCTTTTTCAATAGTAGAATAGTTTCTTTCGGCTAACGATAGCTTCTTGCTTGCATAAGCAATTGGATGTATTTCCTGATCCTTTTCTTGCATAAGGACGGCTCCCATGGCTGTGTTTGATGCATCCGTCCTCAAGACGTAAGGTTTGCTGTTGTCAGGTAAATGCATCACTGGTTTACTGCACAAAACGTCTTTCAACTTTTTGAAAGCTTCCTCCGCTTCTTCAGTCCATCTGAGTTTGTCCGGCTGTTTCGCTTTTGTCATGTCGGTCAAAGGAGTGGCTATTTCTGCAAACATTGGTACAAATTTGCGATAATATCCAGCCAATCCCAACAATGCTCTGAGTTCCTTTTTAGTTTGTGGTTTGCTGGCATTCTGCAACTTGTTAATTTTGTCTTCTTCGGGTCGTATTCTACCCTGTCCCAATTGATGTCCGAGGTACTCCATTTCCTCGTATCCAAAGAAACATTTTGATGGTTTAACTGTTAACCCAACTTCCTCCAGTCTCGTCAACACTGCTTCCACCGCTTCAAGATGCTCTTCCCATGTTTCCGTCGCCACTAAGATATCGTCAATGAAATTGTCCACATCTTTGCGATTTAGTGGGCTCAACACTTTTCTCATCATTCGCGAAAATACGGCGCCTGCCGTCTTTAAACCGAACGGCATTCGCGTCCATTGGAATTGCCCCACGGGTGTGGTAAATGCCGTCTTGTGCTTGTCCTCCTCATTCACTTTGATTTGCCAGTAGCCCTTTGAGCAGTCTAGCTTGGAGAAATACTTCGCTTTCCCAACCTTTGCGAATATTTGATCAATGTCTGGTATTGGCTCTGGATCAAATTCCAACGTTTCGTTCAATTTTCGATAATCCACGCAAAATCTCACTGAACTGTCCTTTTTCTTGACAAGTACGATGGGTGAATTGTACGCTGATATAGTTGGTTCTATAACGCCCATTGTCAACATCTGATCCACTTCTGTTTTGACAATTTCCATAACTGCGTGAGGTAGCGTATACTGCTTCACGTACACTGGCTTTTGAGTTGTGCTGCGCAATTCGCATGTCTCAATATCCGAATTTCCCGGCAATTCTTGTAATGCTTTCTGATGTCTTCTTCGCACTTCGTGCATCTGTTGTGCTTTATTCGCATCTAACTTGTCAGAAATATGGCTATCTTTTATACTCTCCGTAGCTTTGAGTGGCAATGTCGGTACTGTTCCTATGGTTTCATCATAGTCTGCATAACCCTCGACATCTTCTTCCGTCATGACTACTGCGATCATTTCTGTGTCTTCTCTTTCCATGTAACTTTTCAGTAAGTTTGCATGGTACACTTTTTCCTTGCCGTGTACATCCACCTTGTAATCAAACTCATTTATTTTCTTCGTTACGGTGAATGGTCCTTTCCACGTCAGTTGTAGTTTGTTCTTCTTTTCAGGTAAGAGCAACAACACTTTCGAACCCTCGTTAATGTTTCTAGACTTTGCCTTCTTGTTGAAATTTCTTGCGTGTCTTTGACTGGCTTTGAGCAAGTTTTCTTGTGCTATGATACATGTCTGCTCAATCCTATTTCTCAAGTCAATCACGTATTGTGCTGTCGTTTTCTCTTCTTCTTCGACCTGGTCCTTCATCCAAACGTGTTTCAATATTTGCATCGGCCCTTTGATTGATCTGCCGTACAACAATTCAAACGGTGAAAACATCATCGATTCTTGTGGCACCTCTCTATACGCGAATAGTAGCGCTGGTATCATGCGGTCCCACTCCTTTGGCTGTTCAAGACACATTTTCTTCATCATTTGCTTCAATGTGCCGTTGAATTTCTCTACTAATCCATTCGATTGTGCATGATGTGGTGTCGTCTTGATGCCTTTCACGTCCAGTAGTTTCTGTAGTTGCTTCATTAGATCTCCCACAAATTGGGTTCCTTGGTCTGAGACTATTTCTTTTGGTATGCCCAGCCTGGTCCAAATAGTCCAAAGCGCTTCCGCGATCTCGGTAGTTTGGCATGTCTTCAGCGGTACTGCTTCAGGATACCTGGTTGCATAATCGACCATTGTCAACACGTATCTGTATCCTCTGTCTGACATGGGAATGATCGGTCCGATTAGATCAATGGCGATCTTCTCAAAAGGTGTGTCTACCATGGGTACTTTACCTAATGGTGCACGCATGTGTCTGCCTCTGTATGTTGATCTTCGGCATGCATCGCATGATGCGCAATATCTTTGCACATCGCCGCAAATCCCTGGCCAATAAAAATCAGTCCATATTCTGTTCTTAGTTTTTCTTCCGCCCAGATGTCCGCTCATCGGCGTATCATGTGCTAATTTCATGATGTCTTGTCTGTATTTCTTGGGTACGACTATTTCAATATTTGTGTTTTCTTCTGATCATTTTCCTTGAATTCTCGAGTCAGCACTCCATTCTTCCATCTATATATAGCTTTTGTACGCTTGTCACCTTGTTTCATTTCCACAGACCCATCCGCTGCATCTCTGCATTTCTTCAACGATTCATCTTCCTTCTGTGCTTGTTTTAGTTGTTCTGGCGTGACGTCAACTATTTTCGTTTCTGCAATTTTCAGCTCTTTTTGACTCCGTTTTGTTGCTGCACTTCGTGTTTCTATTTCTGCGCATAATTCCTTTGCTTTGATTTCTTCTAGTTGCTTTGGCTGCCTTGTCTCTGTCGCATTTGTTTCCCTTGTTGCACAGGTTCCCATTATAGGATACACTGGAATGACGTTTAACTGCTCTTTGTTCAGGAATCTTGCGTTTCCTATTAGCACTGGCATTGCTGGTCTAGGCATGACCAATACTTCTGCGTTCCCCTCGAAAAATGGTGTCCGCATAAATACCTTGGCAACTGGTACTTGTTTGACGTCGCACGACGCAAATGTTACGGATCTTATTTCGCCCGTATACTTGTCTTTGGGTACCAATTCCGTATCCACAACGCTAATCGTAGCTCCCGTGTCTCTGAGTGCTAACACTTCTTTGCCTTCTATTTCCACTTGGCATAGTGGTTGATAATCTATCTTTCTGCATTTATCGCATAATGCCATTTTGTGATCATCTTCAATCTTGTCCCCAAAATATGGTATTCCTACTCTCAATGCGTGATGATCTATTCTCTCGTGATGCTGACGATGCGTGTCCGCGCTACCGCAGTTCAATGCAGGTGCTGCTTCGCATGGTGAATGGACATACATCACATTTTGTTTCCTGTTTGGGCATGCTGCCACCTTGTGAGGTCCTCCACAGTTGTAACATTCCAGCTTGAATGACACTCTATTTCTAAATGGTGGATGTTCGTTTCTGCTCGTCGGCTTGTTGTCGCGTGATCCCTGTTGGTTGTTATCTCTCCTGGGTGATGAACTCCTACTGTCTCTGAATCTGATTCTGTCTCTGCTGCTATCGACGTGCATACTACGAGTCTCATGTCCTCTACTTCTTCTGGATATCTCATACGTTTCTGCTGCCTCAGCGGCTGCGTCTACTGTAGCTGGTCTCCGGTCACGTACGAATGTAGCTTGCTCTCTTGGCAACGCATCTACAAACGTGTCCACTGCCAACAATTCTACTACGCTGTCGAAGTCCTTGGTTTTTCCTGAGAGTTCAATCCATCGGTTTATCCATTGAGTAATCCAATTCATTAGTTCTCTGGCTGTTTCATCATTCTTCTTCTTGGCGTTCTTCAACTTCTCTCTGTACTCTTCCGACGTCAGTCAAAACTTTTTCAGCAACTCATTGCGGATTTGTTGGAAATCTTCAAAATCCAAGTGTTGCATGTGCGTAATAGCCTCTGCTGCTTTCCCCTTCAGCAATGCAATTAAATGCAGTCCCCATTCGTCTTCTGGAATGTGGTCTGCACTCATGACTCTCTCGAACTTCCATAGATATATTTCCAAATCTTCTCCGTCTTCGTAAAATGGTAGCTTGATCTTAATCCTGTGTCGCCCCTGCGCATTATTATTTCTGTTCCATCTCCCCTCATCATTTGGGTTTGCTGCTTGAATTTCTAGTTCCTTCAAATGTGCTTGTCTCTCGGCTTCCCGTTCTTGCCGTGCTGCCTCTCGTTCGCGTTCTTGCCTTGCTGCTTCTCGCTCTTGTTGCGCTGCTTCTCGTTCGCGCTCTTGTTGTTTTTCTTGTTGCGCCACTGTTGACCAATTTTTTTCTCTTCTAACACGTATGCGGTCAAGTCTTTCCCTGTTAAACCTAACAGCTCTCCTTCTTCTTTCCATTTCTGCATCTTGGCTTTCATGTCTGGTTCTTGCGCCATTTCTGTTTGGCTTCTGGTTTCAGGCATGGTGTCTCAATTTATCGCAGCTTCTCTAATTCGCAAAAAGCGAATATAAAGTCTCTCACTAATCTATCGCGTATATGTCCGGATTTACATATACGTTTTCTACGATGACGCTAACTGGTGACTGAGATAAAGTCTATCGCGCTACTCAGTCTATGTCTCTACAGATTATCTGAAGAATAGAATTTTACTAATCTAAATCTGTACTTTCATCGACAACCCGCGCAATCGCCCGATCGTCACCGACGCCAACAACCAAACACAAACAATACTCGACTAAAAGAAAGAACGAATCTAGCGATCGCAAAAATTTCGGAGCTGAATACCTCCCGATGTTTCACAACGCCCTCCAACCGCCCACAGGTAAATTTAACTATTCTGAGTGTTCCTTTGACGTGACAAAAAACACAATGGTGGAGAGTTTAGACTGCTCTAAATATTTCTCCCGTAAGTGGCCTTGGCCGATACCGCTACCGTTATACTTAATGGTTAGACCAACACTTACTTGCCACTGTGGTTGGATACAACTATCCGTGGTACGAATCCCCAGGATATATTTTATTTGTCTTCACAAATGATAAATATCCGTGGCTCGAATCCCTAAGAAGTTTCTCAGATTGTGGTTACCAATGGTGGTTACAACCTGAAACGTTTCCACGGGATGGGATCTCAGGACGAAGCCCCCAAAATGTTGTCACGCCAGGGAGGAATAAAGGATTCTGACCACTCAGAGATAGTTAGATTTTTTTCTGATTTCGTTGTTTATATTGATTTTCCTTCTTTCAGTCAGACAATAATTACGTTACACAACAATACATTACATCACCCATAACTCTACATACATATTTCATGCAACATCACATATTCCATCACTCATAACTCTACATACGTATTTCATGCAACATCATATATACATAATTAATGCGAAAGTCATGCATCCACAAAAGTTTTTCAATTTAGAATGTTTATACTAGTTGATGCCTCTCTTCCTTGCACTGACGACGATCACTGTTTCGTCTCGTTGCTAAGCTATTTCCGCCGGAAATCGATGTTCGAATCCATGGTAACGATAGCGGTCTCCGTAGATTGACGATCATCTCCGAATGCTTCCGAATTCGAATAAACGATAAAACTCAACAAATGGCATGCACCCGTATAACGATAATATATTTTCAACATAGCAACCATTCGTTCACGCGATCCAATCATACTCAAATCACTTGGCTCGACGAAACGTTCTACGATCACCAGACCCGCCCCTTGCGCCCGATTATCAGTTCGGTCCCGATCTGCCGACGCGAGCACGATTGTCAATGATTTCCGTACTGAGCCATTTCGCGAATTTATCTCATCTTTACAAATAAATAATCCTACCTACCCAAATGATGTGTGATATGAATTTAGACTATTCGTGCCACTGTGCCCAGATGCCCTTGTCGGTAACTGCCACAATCACAATGGTCACTGGTTGTCACTTTCCCCCAGTAGACACGGTTTTCTCCATACTCCTCAGCTATGAGAGAGCTGCACATGAACTCTTCTCATAACTTAGATATCTCTCCTCCGAAATATCTTTCCGCAGGCACCCTGCTGCTGAGTATGTTCCTCCAAGCCGCTGTCCACTCCCGAGATCAAAAATCTCCTCACGTTGTCTCAACGCTTTTGTTTACCACCCTCTGCTCATGCGCGACCCACGTCAATTTTCAGACTTCATGACATGCGCTCATATCGTCACTTGATGACGCATACTCCATATCTTATTTCCGTCTGCATTGATTAGTAGGCCTACGTCGAGAGAATGCATAATGAAATGTGACACAGAGCAACCCCTTTCTGCCAGAAGTCAGCCATCTTGATGCTTTTCTGGAAAGTTCTTTTCTGGAAAGTTCTTTTTCTAGAAAGTTCTTGACTGTGCTGTACCTTTCTAGACTGTTCTAGAAGAGCACTCTTTCTGCAGTAGCGCTGATGCTTGTCACTAGTCGCTTTCGCTGACGCAGGCCCCGCGGTCCTCGTCGTATGCGACGCTGCACCACGCTGGTGTTGATGTATACGCTCCTGTGCTGAAGTAGACGCGACGTCCGCTCGCCGCTCTCTGTAACACTGGCGATGTAGCTCCGAGACTGTCCCTCGACGTAGTCTTACGGCAGCCACGTAGTTCCGATCTGTTGTTCGCTCATGAAGCAACTCTTCAGCGACTACACGCCCTTGCAGTCAACCCGAATCTATCGGTGATGTAGTCCCAGTGTGTTGGCCCCTCTCGACGCAACTCGTTGGCAACTACCCTCGATGACTGCCTCTCGTAACGTTGACTCGCTTGTTGTAGCAGTTGAACCCTTGGCTATGGCGTGAATCGCGGCTTGACCCCCAAAATGTTACACTCGATATGATGTTGGTGTTTTTCTTTATCAGTATCCGATTCAGCCCCAATGCAGAATTCCTGATAAGGTGTAACTCAGATTCGTTTATTCACGCAGCCTGCTCAAGCAGCATACAAGTCACAAAGTCGACGTATGAAGTTTTCCACTTTTATTCAGCATACATCAACAACTGCATACAATCGCTCAATCGCCTTTCCACTCTCAAGTTTACCTTCCAACTTACTATCAACAACAATAACTATCTCAACAACAATCCCTCTCAACAACAGTGCGGCACACAATTTTATAACCTCTCTCTCTCTCTTTTCCCGAACAATTTCGAACCCAGTAGACTAAAATGACGCACTACAGCCAATGAAATAAAAGATCGTCATCGCTGACTTACGTCATACATATTTCTTCTCCTTCCGCCATACTTCGATATTTATCCCGAAACTTCGATCGATAGTAAACAAGCGGGTCCAGAGAATTCTACAACAATATCGACCAACAAAAATTATCAACGTTATACAAAGCCTCTCCTAACAACAATGCAAACTCAAATCAAAGGTAAATAAACTCCATCATTGAATACTTTGCAAAACGAAACGATTAGATCTATTGTGCGCGCTTCCGACGTACTACCATTCGCGTTTCAACGTAACAATATGGAAAACATACAAGTAGTTTTTGTACTTACGTACTACGTAGAGATAATCCGTGAATTATGCACCATTCACAAAACACACACATAAAGTTCCAGTCACCGTCGACAGAGAGAGTTACCCACACAAGTCTCACGGAGGTTAGGATTCGTTGTGTCTTTGTTAATCCTCTGTCTATGTATTTTTCCCTTCATTCCTCTCGATTTCTCCTTGTCCTTATCTCTATCTGTCCTAGGCTTTCTCCTCTCTTCACCGTCCCCTTCACCACCCTCAATCTTCCTCGGCCGCCTCTGTTGCTGCTGCTGTTGCTACTGCTGCTGATGTGGCAGCTGCTGTCGTTGTGGTTGCTGGTGTTGCTGTGGTGGTTGCTGCTGCTGTTGCTGCCGCTGCTGCTGCTGCTGTGGTTGCTGTTGTGGCAACTGCTGTTGTTGTGGTTGCTTTTGTTGCTTTTGTTGCTGTCACCGCTTCCAGTCTTCTTCTTCTCCTTCTTGAAGCTTTGTATTCTTCTTTTTTTTTTTTCTTCTTCTTCTTCCTCTTCTTCTTGAAGCTTCGTCTTCTTCTTCTTCTTCTCCTTCCTCTTCTTCTTCTTCCTCTTCTTCTTGAAGCTTCGTCTTATTCTTCTTCCTCTTCTTCTTGAAGCTTCGTTTTATTCTTCTTCTTCTTCTTGAAGCTTCGTCTTATTCTTCTTCCTCTTCTTCTTGAAGCTTCGTCTTATTCTTCTTCGAGGGGTTTACCAAACTAAATTTCTTGATATTTAGACTTTCTCTGTATTACCACATATACCTTTCTCTTCTCTGTGATGGGACCAGACCAGCAATATAATTTAAATCTCATATGTGTCGAACACAGTTCACACATACGCAAATTGTAAAACTAATTATAACAACTGATTATTACATCTTGACACCGATTAATTTCATTCACAAAAATAAATATAATGCTATACATTGCAAGTTGAGGTTTCAACTTCAAATCAAATACTAATCCAACTTCAATTCGTTAATCAAAAATATACAACGATCCACCATCTCCATCACCTCCCTAATCCATCCTTCATACTAATATCAAAATTATTTATTATTAACTCTATTCCACAATAAGTAGAATATAATCATTGTAAAATACTATTATGTTTATAATACAATATTTCAATGATAAGCAATATATACCTGCAGTACCTGCAGACACAGCTGCCAGAAGTTCAAACACAACCACTCCGTGGTACAAACAGGAAGAGAAATGACTACCTTTGAATGTACATTGGCTAGCCGTCACATGACTAGCTCAACCAATCAGAATTTAGTTATCAATAAAAAATATTTCAAATAATGTCTTTACACAGGAATAGACTACAATACCAAAAGTCATCGGACCGAAATATTATAAAACCGGTCCGTGACATTGTATGACTGGCTCTTATTGTAAACGGCTGTTGCAGACGAAATGGGCTAATCAAATCAATAACTATTTCAAATTCTTCCAGATTTGTCTGCTTCTTTGCCTAACTTTGCGTCCACTTGCAAAGAAGAAACTGTTTAATAATAATAATAACGGATTTTTATATAGCGGATACTCCAGCCCATGACCAGACTCACCACGCTTTACATAGTCATTACATAATTATAAGTACATGCACTCGATAAAACATCGCTTTCGCTACAATACACCAAAAGACAGAACAGTAAGGGTACAAATTATTTACACTTTTGTACACAAATTACAATTTACAACTATGTACACAAATGACAGAAGAGACAAATAGAATAGCAAAAACATATTCACAGCTATTTATATGCCCGGTTAGGCCCAGGAGGAAAAACAGTATAAATATGTACAGCCGTGTATACACTTACGGATCAGACAGAGACAAAGAGGAGAGAATGGCAGCGGGATACAGATCATTCTGAATAGTGAAGTTTGAAGAGGTGGGTTTTGAGGGCCTTTTTGAATGCTTGTGTTGATTGTATGTTGCGGATATGGGAGGGAAGGGAGTTCCACTGCTTAGGTGCGGAGTAAGCGAATGCACGTTGGCCGTATGTCTTAGTGCGGGTGACGGGAACCTTGAGTGTGCGAGTGTCGGCAGAAGATCTTAAGGTGCGTGAAGGGGAGTAGACAGACAGTAGATCAGCAAGGTAGGAGGGACAAGAATCTGTGAAGAAGTTGTGACAGAGAACAGAGAGTTTGTACTCTATGCGTGCTTGCACAGGAAGCCAGTGAAGGGAATGTAGTAGAGGTGTGATGTGATCGCGTTTCTTTGCTCGGAATACTAGTCTAGCTGCTGAGTTTTGAACCTTTTGTAGCTTGTCAATGATGTGTTTTGGGGAGCCAGCGAGGAGAGAGTTGCAATAGTCAAGACGAGAAAGGACGAGAGCGCAGACTAGGGTTTTGGTGGCAGTGAGCGTAAGATAGTGGCGAAAGGAGCTGATTTGGCGTATGGCCGTGTATGCAGAGCGACAGATGTTGGAGATGTGGTTGTTGAGGGACAGGTCATCGGAGAGAATGTAGCCGAGATTTCTTGCTGAGGATGAGAACTTAATGTTTGTTGTCCCTACCGTAAGCGATGTTGGGAGAGGCGGGAGTGAGGAGGAGGTGTTGTGCTTGTGAATGAGGAGGGCTTCGGTTTTATCGTCATTAAGCTTAAGCTTGTTGCGTGTCATCCATGACTTAATGTCTGTGATGCAGTTCTCCAAAGTCTGAACAGTGGAATTAATGAGAGAGGGGGCTGTGGATTTATAAAGTTGTGTGTCATCTGCAAATGACTGACTCTCAACAGCATGCTTTCTAAGCAGGAGAAGCATTGGCTTGGTGTACAGAGTGAATAACACCGGCCCTAAAACGGAACCCTGAGGCACGCCGCACACCAAGTCTGCTGTGCTGGAGAAACAGCCATCGACAGTGACTGCTTGTGATCTGTCGGAAAGATATGAGTGGAACCAAGCCAGGACCGAGCCGGAGATTCCAAAGTAGTGTTGAATAGTGTTAAAGAGAATGTGGTGGTCGACTGTGTCAAAAGCGGCTGAGAGGTCTAGTAAGGTGAGAACGGAGACGTTACCCTTATCTAAGGCCAGCAACAGATCGTTGGTTACCTTTAGGAGGGCTGTCTCAGTGCTGTGGAAGGGTCGGTAGGCAGATTGGTTGGGGCAAAGTAAAGCGTTATCATATAGGTAGGCAAAAAGTTGTTTGAGAACAATTTTTTCTATGACTTTGGACAGGAAGGAGAGGTTTGAAACAGGTCTATAGTTCTTTAGATTATTTTTGTCTAAACTTGGCTTTTTAAGGAGGGGTTTGATGACAGCAGTTTTGAGCACAGACGGAACAACACCAGAGGACAGACTCTCGTTGATAATGTGGGTAATGGTCGGGAGTAGAGGGTCAAGATTCTCTATCAACATGGGGGTAGGAATGGGGTCAAGAGAGCAAGATGTTGGTTTATAATAATAATAATAATGTTCGTCATTTATAAGGCGCCTTAGCCTAAGGATCAAGGCGCTGGCCGATACAGGATCTAACTCAAACCGTCCGAGACGCCCACCCGCAGCCTTTGGCGCATGGTCTGACGCCCGGACAACTGAGCACAATCCTGGGCAGCCAGGGATGGGGGAGAAGGACCAAGTGCATGCTGGGTGTGTTCTTGTTACCGGCACTCACCCGTCTAGGACATGAGCGTCAGGATCTTTAAAGTCCGTTATGATGGAATGTATGCGACACACAGACTAGACCTCGGTTTATACTCTCATCCGAAGGAGTAGGAAAACAGGAGTAAAGTGTCTTTCCCAGGGACACAACACAATGGCCCGGCCAGGGCTCGAACCCGGGACCTTCAGATCCTCAAGCCGAAGCACTACCATTAGACCACAGTGCCTCCCGGTTTTGAGCTTAAGATGACTTTCTTGACTTCTTGCTCTGTTACTGGTTGAAAAACCTCCATTTTTGCGGTAGTGAGGGAAGGTGAGAATGGGTTAATGAGTGGGATCTCATGGCTGTCAAGAGCGTCCCTTATGTCAGCCACTTTCTGTGTGAAATAATTACAAAATACGTCTGGTAGCTGACATGGTGGATGCGTGGATGGGAGTGATGTTGCCTTCATATTGGGCATACTTTTGTCACCCATAGTTTTCATTTAAAAGGTGAAGAACCACCATTTTGCTTTGCATGTGACAAATCCTTTTCCATCTGCCATTTTATGTTTGAATGTGCTGATCTTTTTGATGAGAAAAAAAGATATTTTGATTCGATACCTTTTAATTAGATTTTTAAAGTTTGCAATGGTCAGAACCTTAAATTTTTATGTGATATATGTTAGTATTATCGCTTATAGGTCATGTCATTTTGTTTGTGTGCTTGTTTAAATTTCTTCAGTTAAGCTTGTTTTATATACTTTTGTTTTTTTAATCATATCTTAATGTTAGCGGTCTAGTCTGATTCAGAATAGTTTTTAGTGGTCATGTTTCAGCTCTTAGCAGTCCACTGGACCTTATAAACATTGATTATCTAATCTAATCTAATGTTTTCCATGGATGGAAACTTTTTTAATGTG
Source organism: Oncomelania hupensis (assembly GCA_036898135.1). NCBI lineage: Eukaryota > Metazoa > Mollusca > Gastropoda > Littorinimorpha > Pomatiopsidae > Oncomelania > Oncomelania hupensis. Next base: position 42,780,165 of record CM072513.1, read on the forward strand.
AACCTTTGGACGAATAATTTTTTTTTGTCATTTATCTTAAATAACATGATAGTAAAGGTGTCCCTGTAACTTTTAGTCCTTATAGAGACGTTTGGGACCTCTCTTTTCTCATCAGCCTTATAATAATAATAATAATAATAATAATAATAATAATAATAATAATAATAATAATAATAATAATAATAATACAGGATGCTATATACGCGCCTTTCCCCAAACCAATCAGGCTCAAAGCGCGGCGATCTATACCAACATACACGCTCACCTGTCTCATCCACCCTCACACACACCAAATACACATCCAGCACTCAAACAGGTGTAAAGGCAGGGAGATCGCTATTAGAAGACTGAAAGAAAATCGAATTTTTAGTTTTGAAATTTTTATATTGACTGCGTCCTGTACCATTATTGAAGGCAGTGCTCATATCCTCTCCCGTATTGTCTTCTTTGGTTCTAAATGGAGTCGGGTACAATTTACAGCTGGGTGGACTGGGGTGTATAGTATATTATCTACCCCAGAACATGCCTTTCAGGCTTTGTAAATTGAAACTTTTGTATTCCTGTTATCTCTTATTAGGTTGAAATATTTTTATCCAACAGAACATCAGGGAATCATGTTTTTGTTGCTGTTCATTTTAGTACATATAATTTAATACGTTTTATTAATTTGGCCACAAGCATTTCCAATATTCAAAATCCCATGGCAAACTAAACAACAGTCCACAAAGTCAAACACAACATTGAAATCATAAATATATAAAAAATTAATAGTTACTCTACATTGACGGTCTGCAGTTGACAAATGATGTATAAATACAAAAGGTAATGACAGGAAAATATCCAAAACTAGTTTTCGCTGGTTTGTGTTCATTAAAAAAATTTTTTTTTAAGGGTAATATATATGATACATTCTGGATTCTGTGACCCAAAAGACCGAATGCATCATATATAATACATCCTATAACTTTTGAAGTTTAAGGAATTTTTCAATAAAACAAATTGTTTGTCACTTCTGGAGGACTTGATGCCATTCAACAAAGAAAATAATTTGTTATTCAAGTTTTTTCTAGGTTCAAATCAATTATTAAAGAGACAAATCAGTTATGAACCTTTCCTACCAAAAATGTTTTTGCCATCCAATTATTCACATTTGCGCCATTTTTATTTGTTGAAAAATGTTGTCAACCTCCTGAAACATCTAGAACAATTGTTCTCGCATGCTGAGCAATGCGGGTATGTAGTCACCGCCCAAAAACATTTTTTCAGATTTTTGCAAATCTATGCAAAATGAATTTTAAATAGTCCAAAAATTATATATTTTAAAAAAATGTGTTCTTCGGTCTGTCAGAGATTTGGCGCCCACCGTCCTTCTATGCAAAACTTGCAAGTGGCTTAATATCTCAGAACCTATTTCAGCTATCACAGCCACACTTTTTAAGATTGTGTATATCCATAAATGATCATTAAATGACCACTTCATATTCAAGGCAACAGGTTCAACAAATGTTAGTTCAAAAGTGAGTTTTCACCAAATTTCACCTTTTTCCTGTTATTAATATTGAACATAATTCTTTAGTGCCTGATAGATATGAGTGATATATCTCAAAGATCTTAGATCAGATCACTGAAACTGTCCAAAGTATGTACTTTGAAGATGCCTTGTCCCTAGTCCAAACGTGTTTTATTTACATATGATAGATTAATCTTTTATATATGTTGAGTTTTTGCGTTGATTTAAAAAAAAAAAAGGGTACAAAATTTATTCATACCTGTCAAGGGGTTTTCGGGTTGTGGTGTAGCAATTTAACAGAAAAACCATAGCAAGTGGAGGTTTGGTGTAGCACTAATGTGAATCACGCGATTCGCAATAAAACTGGAAACTTCTGCATCCAATATAAACACACACATCCAATGTGTTTACAAATTTATTGTAAAATCTTGTTAATTAACACTTTAGCTATTACCATTATCATTATAAACATTTTCATGTACGTTTTTCTAAATAAAAGTGAAAATGCAAAAAAAAAATTAAACATACAGGCAGAAAATAAGCTAGGCAATCATAAAAAACAAACAAAATAAAAAAACAAAAAAACAAGGGAGACAATCACTGACACAGAAAAAGCAGATGAACCTTTTTTCCCCCAAACAAATTTGCTTATTCACAAAACATGGTTTACAATGCCAAGAAAATAACTATCAGCATTGCACAAAAGCTTATACCAATTAATTTAATAAAAGTATAACTAAATGGCAGCTGATATAATATGAAAGTAATCAAAGAGAAATGAATAATGTTAATGACATGAAACAAGTAAATAAAAAGAACAGTCCTATCAAAATGTACACAATGAATAAAAATTATCCATGGTCGCTTGATTTTTTTAGGTGGAGGGTTTGCCATTTTCTTTGTTCAACTCCGTCTGTCTCTCCCTCACAAAGACTGATCGTAGACTGAAGTTCTGAACGAACACGTGTTGCGGAAGTGCGGTGCTTTTACTAAGTGTCTTTTTAACCGGACTCGACCGGAACAGACTACTTTCACGCGAAAACCCCCGTGGTTAAAAAATATCGTCACTTTTGAAAAATTGCGTAGCAGCTTTGTGATACGCCGTAGCAATGGGAAAATGTTTGAAATGCGTAGCGCTACGCAAAAATCCGTAGCACTTGACAGGTATGTTTATTATCCTTCTGTGGAATGGATCTTTATTTAGCCCTTAGTATGCACAACATTGGGTTATTTGATCCTACATGAGCATGAGATCACTTGAACATCAAGCCCAATGTCAAGGTCATCTCAAGGTCACTTTTTTGTGCTAAAGACAACTTTTGCTGCAGTTTATTTGATTATACATTGTATTTGGAGCTGTAGGTCAAGGTCAAGAACATCAAGAAAGTCAGTATTACTTTGCATTTAAATTTTTTTTTAGGCACTCAATTCCATGTTAAATATTGCAAGTTCCAGGAGTATGTGAGTCATATAAGCTTTACCCTTCTAGTTATTTTTATAGTTCACTTGTATCTTGGATAAATTTTGATTGTAAAATATTTGATAATTGATTGATTGACTTTGTAATTTATTAATTGGATTGATTTGATTGCAGCTAAAGTACATCGGTCGGGAGGTTCAGGGCACACCGGCTGTGGGCATTGGGAACATTCACAAGGCCGAGTCACAGAAATTGTTGGATGATACTTTCAAGAAATCTTCATAAAATTCTACTGTGTTAGTGCTGGTATAGAACAAACATTTTCTTGGACGTTGTAGAAAGTTGTGGGTGCGTCTTGACTGTGTGAGAAGCCACTTAAACATAACTAGTATTAGTATTTATTAGTTTATTAATAAAAGCTAAGAAATATTTTTTTTCATGTATCAGCGTTTCTGGGTTTAAATTTGGTTGATATTTATTTTTTCACTTTTCCCATTTTCAAAGTTGCTGGTTCAAGAAAACATATATTCTAATTCATTGGGACTTTTTTTTTCAAAGCTGCTGGTTGATTTACTCAACAAAACATCATATTCTATGCTGCAAGTAGAACGTGTTTTTTTCTTTGGCATTCGTGCACAAAGTCGAAAGTATGAATGTTATTAATTTGGCTTAGATTTTGTCCATTTAACTCTATCCAGTTCTAGACTTGTATTTCACTTGTCTGAAATAGTCGGGAATCAGAACGAGACAAAATGTCGGTCTGTCTATCAGTCCATTGGTAGCCAGCCATAGCTCAAGAACCACTGAACTTCATTATGCATTAACTAGGTTTGTGACCTGCCTCCTTTGCCACCATTTGCTCTACTGCAAAGGTCAAGGTCGCTGGAGTCATTTTGTTGCTAACCATGTTTTGTTCAATATCTCCAAAACGGATAAAACGATTTTGTTGAGTTCTGGTATACAAGTACTTCAAATCATGGGCCATCCTTCAGTAGCAGTCCGGTCGTCAGTCTCAGTCAGTTGGTTGGTCTGATGTTTCAAATTTAACTATTTTGTTCAAAACACTGTTTGCCTTATCTCCAGAATAACAACCAACTTTTTTTCATCTTAACTTCACGGATACTTTTAACTACTGCTAAACATGATAAATAATTCACATTTTGTACTTTCTCAATGATCAAGTCAATGTGCTTTACCATTTTATAAACATGTTTTGCGCTGTATAAAAATATTGGCAGGCAATTTTTATAATTTTTTGCTTGTATGGTAATTTGGATCATGGTTTCCATGTTTTCCTTTTGCTTTGTTAGGACAAAGCTGTCTCAACATCATTAAGAAAATTCACTTTTGAAAGTGCTTATTTTTCAACCAGGTCATTGAATGTCTGGAAATATATTTTAATGGCTTGCCATCTTTCTCCAGTCAGAATAAGTTATAATATTATTTCTGTGGTTTGATTACATGTATTAAGAAACAGGCATCTCAATGGTATCTATTTGAGGACATATTACATGCATCAACAATGAAGCGGTTGTGATCCTCACAAAAACATATGTGTAATTCAGTTTTTAAATACATATATTTAGAATTTCTTTGATGTTTTGGTTTCATTCATGAACATGTAATACATGACAAGCACAGAGAATCACGCTAGACAAATCACCCTTGTAAAAAGTCAAACTGTGGTCATATGCCTTTACTTGGCACACCTCAATGATGCATGTTTATTTTTCAATTCTCACATGCATGCATGTACCTCCTCCGCCCATGCCCTCCTCTCTCTCCAATTCTGAAAATGAAAAAATAATATGTATATATACATTAAAAAAAATGTGTGTCCGTCCATCTGTCCACCAGTTCAAAACTTCAGTATTCGGAACCTTATTTTAGCTCACAGCCAAACTTGGTATGGTGGTATTTCCAAGAGTCCTTGTTAATGCATGACTTCACTTCAAGGTCATGGTCACAGGGTCAACATGTTTTTTTAAAAAATTTAACTTTTTCTCGGTTATTAATATGGAACATGATTGAGGCATGGTAGATATCAATGAGACTCACATACATTTTGTCAACCTCACTCAAAAGGTTGGTCACTGGAGCTGTCCGAAGTCAGTTCATATGGGAACTTTGAAGTGACCTTGACCCTAAACTTATGATAGATTAGAAGTCCAAACTTGTAGGTAGAGATAGCCTGATCTTTTCATATATGTGATATTTTTACATTCATCTTAGTCAGTCATTTTTAGGCTTTACAAAAACATTTTTTTTAAAGAGTAGGTACTTTCTGCGCATTTATAATAGGCATTGTTTTTAAATGGCTTAAACAATAAACAAGCGAGTGGCTTCCCTTGTTTATGAGAGCAAGCAGTTTGTACTGGTGAGCAAATGCATAGGCTGGAGTGTAAACTTACGAAATTGCATAATCCTCTTGGGAACCCTCTTTGAGGTAAATCCATCTGCACCCGGTGAGAATCTTCTCGAGTTGGGTTTCAAACCATGAAACCGGTTTAGATGCTTTTATCCATGAACTAATTTCCCGTCTTCGCACAAATATGACGCTTATATTAGCGATCGTTTTGTAGGGTTTTGTTGTATTTTATTATTTTTGTTATTTAAACAAATATTATTTTTCATTCTTAATAAGTGCTTTTTTAGCTCTAGAGCTGCTCAAGGCACTGGCCAGTATGGGATCTAACTCAAGCCACCCTAGGCACCCACTCTGACGCTTAGACGACTGAGCAGTCCTAGGCGACCAGGGATGGGGGAGAAGGGAAAACTATACACTGAAACAACCATCACACTAATAGCAACAGTTAGATGACTAGTGCTCACAGCCAATGTTTATGTCGAGGCCACAGGGAATCGAACCTTTGTAACACGAGCTCACTGCGCTACCAACTGAGATGTCCCATGTTTCGACAAGCAGGTGCTTATCACAGTGGTAGTTCACCACTGAATCATGTAATTTGTTTTGATTTTATTTTGATTACATCAAATTAATGGGATTGGATGAAATCCAAACTAAACTCACAACTGTAAAAGTAACTTGAAGTGAGCTGTTTACTATTAATAAAGTGTGTGCGTCAAGAAAGAATCGACTACGAATCAAAGGCTTTTTAAAAAAATGTTTTTTAAACCACATCAAGTATCATTTTCATCTACTTTCAGGCTTCCATAAATACCTCGCTAAAGCTTAACACTGACCTTGCTGCAAATGTAAGTCCAGCATTAGATGGTTTTCACACTCAGTTACCATAAATATTAAAATAAATTAAAAATTAAAAAAATTTAATTAAAAAAAACAAACTTTCAGTTGTTTGTCCGTTTGTTTGCATGTTTGCATGATCCACTTCGGGCATCGACTTATACGTTTCATGCTTGACAAATGAAATAATAAACTTTACCCCCATACATCTTTTAGGATATCTGGAGTTAGTTTTGAGTGTTCCCCATGCACAATGCTTTACTGTCTGCATCTTTTTCATGGCAGAATATAGCCAAGTCGTCAGAGCCATTTGATGATCAGGGGGTTACTTCATCAGGTGAGGCTGGATGGTGTTGAAAGTTGAAAAAATATCCAGGAAAAGAATTCTGGCATAGGACCGGCCTCTCTAGGTGCCTCAAAGAGTAGACTACGGTGATGTTGGCGTCTTCGTTGTTTCTGTTGGGCGTGTGGGCGAACTGCATGAGGTCCTGAAGGACAACGCACTCAAGTCACTTAAAGGGAATGGAAGTGGCTGGGCAATAGTAATTCAGGGTTGCAGAAGAGAGATTTTTGGGGGAAGTGATAAGGTTGGAAGACTTCCAAAGAAGTGTGTTGTCCAGTGTCCTATGACCTCTTTATGGGGTCTTCCAGATACCCTTCTGGATAAACTGCAGAAAGTCCAAAACATTGCTTCCAGAATTGTGCCCCACTTTGAACCATCTGAACATTAAACCCATTTTTCAGTCTTTGCATTCGCTCCAAGTGAAAAAAAAACGTATTGACTATTAAATCTTGTTGCTTGCGTGCTCATGCACAATCTAACCTGTGTTTATTAGTCTTGAAAAATTTTCATAAGGTCTTGACAGTTTGGAAAAAGTTTGGGAATTTTGGGATGATTTTAGAGTATGAACCCTGACTGAAGACACATTTTTTTTGCTTTGGATTGAATCAAATTTTGCCAAGTACCATTTTGATTCTATTTCACTGCCCCTTGTCCCACCAGACTTTCACTATCATTTTCATTTTTTCTATTTTTTCCTTATGCTCATCAAGCATGTTTCAGGATGGTAACTGCATGTTAGAAGTGGACATCATTATCATTTTCGACTAAGGGATGTATCAATAACCTCTGTAGATCAAAATTTAGCTCTGCATTTTTGTTGTAATTATAATAATAATGATTGTGCTTGCAATTTTATTTAATGGCTTATTGCAATTTTTGTTGTCTGAAAAAGTGTTATTCTCACTGAAATTTAAATTTAAATCACAAGAATGTTCTATATCTACTTACAAAACCTTCTTCTACATTGCTGGTGGTTGTCATGCTCAAATCTTAATTTTATTTCTGTGATGCTGTTTACTGCTTTTCTCTCAAGTTTGCCACCCATGAATTCAGAAATAATTATGGACAAAGATATTTTTCTGATAAATATTTATGGTCCTAATAATGATGATCCTGAATTTTATAGTGAATTAGAAAAACGAATTAGAGACATGAATGTAGATGATATTATTGAAGGTGATTGGAATCTAGTGACGGACTTTTACAATAATTATAGACAACATAATAATAAAAAGGCACAGGAACAAGTACTTCAAATAATGGAAAATTTAGATTAAATCGAAATTTGGAGGGAATTAAATTGGGAAAGTTGCAAATGTTGACAAAGAACCCCAGTACAACAGAGCAGGCTTGACTTTTTTCTTTCTGATTCTTTGTCTACCTTTGTAACTGATACTGATATACTTTCTGGATACAAAACAGACCATTCTATTGCCACTCTAACCTTGACTTTTGGATCATCCCCAAAAAGAATTATTTTTTGGAAGTTTAAAACATATGTCGATGAAATTAGCTCTACGACTTGAAGATTGTACTAGAAGAATACACAGCCTTACCATATAGCAGGGATAATTTAGTAAGCATTCCTAGAAAAGAAATTCAGCTCACAATCTCGGACCTATTATTTTTGGATATTTTATTAATGAAAATTGGACAAAAGATCATATTATATGCTTCATATAAAAAATGTCAAAACACAGATATAGAAATATAAATAAAATTAGAAGAACGTTATAATGTGCTAGAAAAACTGGTCTTTAACACAGGATGGAAATGCAGAGATAGTAAAGATAATCATTGAAATTAGGGGGAAAAAATGGATTCAATATATGCAACATTGAAAAATGAGTTGGAACCCTAGCAAATTAAAAAATTTTGGTATCTGGTTTACAAACGACCTAAAAGATTGTATACGAATAAATATGAGATAAAAGTTTTTGGAGGTAAAGGTATTGCATAGAATCTGGTCAAAAAGACAACTCCGATTGGAAGGATTGCCGTTCTTAAGTCATTATGTCGAAATTAATCCATTTGTGGATACTACTTTCCAATCCTCCGGACAAGGTAATAAATTTGGTACAAAAAACTGTTTTTGAATTTTTGTGGAATTATAAGAAAGACCGAATTAGCCGAAAAAGTACTATAAAAATTATTGTAAGGAGGTCTTGGAATACCGAAATTAAAGAGTATATTCAATCTTTGAAACTATCTTGTATAAGAAAATGGAAATTTTAAATGAAAAAGTATCATTAGTTCAATACTTCCTTCTTTGAAAAACATGGATAGGTTAGTAGCAGATCTTCCGATATATACTCTGTCAAATGTAATGAGTGTTGGATTGACCTTTTTCAGCATATAAATCATTTACTAGTAATATTAGTATTCAGAGCACTGAAGAACTGTTAGAACTTATTTTTACAATAACAATATTGGAATTAGAAAGAACATCATTTTCTATGAACAGTGGTTCTGTAAAAATGTCTTTCGCATTGGCCATTTAGTCAATGAAATTGGACAGTTTTTGTCTATTATGGGTTTCAAGAGAAATATAATGTTCACACAGATTTTGTTACATATGCTGGCTGTGTTGCAACCATTAAAAAGTATGTGTGTTCTTTTTCTGTTCAATTACAGAATAACAATTATTTTGAATTGAACAAGGTTTGGAAAATTCTCGGTTTGGTCTGCAGGGTATTACGGGTGTATTACGATATATTTATGTCAGATATGACACAACCAAATTGTTGTAGTAAATGGAAAGATAAACTCGGTAAAAGACTCAAATGGAACATTATATTTAAGAAAATTCAAAAGATTCGAGATATAAAGTTAAAGTGGTTTCAATTACGGATAGTGCATAGGAGCAGACAACAGAGACAATCCAAAGACTGCATGTTTGTATTATTTGTTTATTGTGAGTTTCTAATGTTGTTTCAAGAAGTAGAAGCTAATAAAGAATTGTGTGTCTCCCAGCAGCTTATTTTTTAGAGTTTCCTGTCACATTCGACCATTGCTTGCAATGCCTATGGCTTTATTAGATTAAATGTCATTTATGACATTTTGCTGTTAAAATGTCCCATAAGATCGATCATAGAGTTCCAAAGATGGGATGTATCACACTCGTTTTTGCGCTTGACAGTTCGCTCTGGAAATCGTTTTGAATACCTTCTGCATTATTTTGACTTTATGCGTTTGATGCGTGAGCAGATTAGGTCAAACTCGCTCCAAGGTCAAGATCACAGGAGTTATTCAAACTCAGTTCACATGGTACTTCAAAGTGACCTTGATTTTAAACCATAAGAGAGAACACGTCTAAATTTGTTGTAAAGAGATAATTTTCTGTTTTTGCCTTTTTTTGTGCGTGTCTTTTTTGGCACTACAAAAATATTAAAAATGTGTCATCACGCAGTGGCATGGCTCTGTATTTGAACAATTTTATGCATCAACATTGGGTTATTTGATCATACATGAGCATCAGAGGTCACATGAAGGTCAAGATTATTGAAGATTAAAGTCACTATTTTGGGGCATAATGAACTGTTACTGTATTTTTAAAAATCCTACATGAATGTCCAGACAAATCTGCGAGAAATGCCTACAGCACCAACATCTATATCATGTGTTTATAGACTTCAAGAAAGCGTTTGACTGAGTTTGACTGAGTCTGGCATGCAGCTCTGTGGGCAACCATGAGAGTGTCCTAACATTAACATCATCAGCCCTAACATTATTGAAGTCATCACAAGGCTACCAGTGCAGTCCTCCATAGCACCATCGGGAACTGGTTCAGAACAATAATCAGCATGTATGGGATGCATTTATTGTAAAGTGACCGGCTGGTGGAGTGTTGTCATTAGGGTTCTTTCAGCAGATCTTTCATATGGATCGGGATTGAGTCCTCTTTCAAACAAGTTGTGGTCTGATATGGCTATGCAGTCTGCTGGACCCTATCAACAATGACTAACTATTTAACTAGTAATTTATACAGTTTACTAAAATTATTGTTATCAAAGTAATTAAAGGCTCTCTTAACTACTCCAACCATTTTGTTGGCCTTTTTAATACAATTCTGAATGTAAGGATCAAAAGATAGAACTTTATCCAATTCAACACCTCTCTCTTCTCCTCACAAGATGCCACTTTCTTAATGTCACTGCTAATCTTCATCAAATAATCATGCTCAGGATTATTCCTTCCGGCATGCAAAACCTTATACTTCTCTACATTAAAATGCAAATCCCACGTGTCGGACCATTCTTGCAAATGATCCAAATCAAGTTGCAACAAATCTTTATTGCTTGATTCATTATAGAATTTAGTATATGCGAATAATTTGCATAGGCTACTGACACAATCTGGCAAGTCATTTATGAAAATAATAAATTCATAACTTAAAATTATTTGAACTGTAGAAGTTTTCTAAGATATAAAAGTTTAATTGAAGCTGTAATGCACGTTTGATATCATTACTTGTTCTGAATCTTTTTTTAAATCCTTCCCACACAAGTGAAACTGACCTGCAGAATTTCCATCCCCAAGATTAGACAGACAACCAAGATTGGGGTGGTGTTGCTATATATGTTAAATGTCATCTCATTTGTAAACTTAGACCAGACCTCACCTTCATGTACCTAATTTAGAAACAATCTGGATAAAAGCACAGCTTGTCCGGTCCTGATTTGGCTCGGAAGAGTCCGCTGGACCTAAAGCAACAATAAATCAATCAATCAATCAATCAAAAAGCACAGCTTAACAAAGAACCATTACTAATAAGATCCTTTTACCATCAACCTAGCCTGCCTGTTTACTGGAATTTAGTTCTAGAAAGCCTTCAGAAAGCCAACGCAAGCTGTAAATTCATAATATTAGGTGACTTTAATGACAGAAGTACCTCCTGAAATTTGCAGTGATCAGTGTGCTATCAACAGTATTCACAAACTATTCCTATATAGTTGTTATTTGTTTAAATAAAAAAAAAATCTGTTTTTTTTTTAATTGTGTGTTTTGTTACATTCATTTAGAATTTTACAGGTACAGTGTACTATGATTTTATATTTTTGAAGGTCACTGTTGATATGTGTCTATGTGTGAATGAAAGACAACTCGAGTTGTAAATGGATGATGTACATTTTATATGGCTTGCCATCTTGTTTGTTTTTATATTTTGGGTAACAGACAAAATGATATATAATTATGGTCATTAGCTTCAAATAGTTCAACCAACTGAGCTATCCGGCCCCACTGAAGTTTATTTGTTCGTACATGTGTATGTATAGCCGGAGGTCGAGTTAATCACAAGGTCAAGAGCACTGAAAGGTCAGTGCCAGTATTTGCATTTTAATGCCACCATTTCTTTTTTTATTTTTTTTAAATTTCTGGGCACTCTCCATATTAAATATTGTTCCTTAAGGGGCATGTGAGTTATATAGGATGAGCTGAAATGAATAGCATATAAAGGTATTTATTGTAAAGATTCTCTCATTTTCAAATGTAATTAAATCATGAAATCTAAATGTTGGTACAATGGAATGTGACTTCGTTACATGTGATACTGATAGTTACTACTACTGAAGCAGTGATTGCTCACTGAGTATTGTAATTAACGACACGTTGATTTTAATTGAAGGTGACGATTTGTATAGGAAATATATCCATGAATTTACATATTATTTTCTTATCTGTTGTATGTAATTTTGCTTTCATAATAACAGATTTTATAATGTGTAAGCTTGAGAGGCAGAGAGAACGAAAAAAGCAGGATTTGTTCAGGGTCAGGAATGACAAATAGAATGTGTTCGAAATTATTACTCACATTATTTGTGCAGTATATCATCATACCTTGTGGAGTGTATCTGTCACTGGATTGTTATATATTTTAATATAATGTGTATACGTTTCCTTATGTAATGCAGCATTCTGAATTAATCAGGATGTATGCGTTTCTGGACTTTCATTTCAGAATAAGTCTATTCCTGATTAGTTTATCATTTAAGAACATATTTAGTCGATTATGGTGTGGTGTTTTATTGTATATTATAAAAAAAACTGTACATAATTTTGTATTAAAAATTAATTTTACATGCTAATAATTCTGAATGAATCATAAATGATTTTTGTATCATTTCAGCATTTAAAAAATAAAATCATCTGTTGTGTTTACTGTGAATTACTGTGAAGCAGTTGTGACCCTATGTATTGCTACACTCCTTTTTTCATACATACATATGATACATTTATACGAGAAAGAGGGGTGGAAAGAGAAGAGGGAGAAAAAAAAAGAAGATACAAAAAATTGAAGAATAAATACACACAGTTTGGAAGAATAAATACACAGACAGTTCTGTTCTATTTCCAGATGTTCATAATGGTTCAGCTTGTATTCTCAACTGCAAACATAACATTTGCAGTTGAATTACAAATGTAAGATTGCTGTAAACAACACATAAACACAAATTACTTTCCTTCGTTTATGAAAGAATACATCCTAATCTTACAACAAAAGAGAAAAAAAAGTTAAACTATTTGCCACAATAGAAGGTAATATGGTATTTTGCAATGACTGAACAGAATTTAATAAATCTACAAAGAATCAAAACTGAACAATTTTCAACTAACACTAAAATATGGGGAAATAATAGTTTACAAATAATTTACCCAGAAATGTAACATGTTTGTATTGTACATGAACAACAAATTTAAAAAAAAAAAGTACTGATGGACTGCAGATGGCACATATTCCAGTAGAAAAAAAGTTTCTACTGGAATATGTTGCGCCAAATCAGGACCACAACTTGGTTGAAAGAGGACTCACCACTGAACCATATAAAAGATCTGCTGAAACAACCCTAATGGCAACACTGAAGGCATTCCACCAATCAGTCGCTTTCAATACAGGCATCCCACGCAGGAGACTCTGAGCCTTTTTTCTTATTTATCAAACTCCTGTTTACAAAAAATAGAATATAAACATCATTATAAAATATTAACAAAACACATGCATATGTGCTAAATGATAATACCATAGAAAGTCCAAGTGACCATTTCGCAGAAAGCGTCCAATATCCCCAAGATGACCCCATACACAAATTAGTTTTGGGAGAGTTTTCAAGAAAAAAGATAGGTGACTGGCATTTTGAAAGAGTGAATACTGTAAACAGAAAAGCTAAGGAGTGATAGAAAAGAGGAAATTTGAAGCACTAAATTTCTAGAAATTAGGGGATTTATGCTATAAGATAACCTGCTATCCCCCACTGGGGAGTTGAAGAAAATGATTGAAACTTTCAAATCCTACCAAGCAGCAATCACTTTTCCAATATTCCTTCTATTCTTATTTGTTCTGGGGTGCCTGGTAGCTCAGCTGATTGTGAGCATAAAGGTCGCGAGTTCGATTCCCGCAAGGGGCGAACTTAGGTGACTTAGATACGAGACTATTAAGGTCATTGAAAGTTCTCCGCTTTCCTCCCTCGATCTACAAATTTCAAAAATAAAAAATAGGTTCCTTTTCTACCTTCTAATAACGATCTCTCTGCCTTTACATCACATGTTTGAGTGATAGATGTGTGCTTGCTGTGTGTGTAAGAGCAAAAAATATTCAGTTAACACAAAGAAGGATCATTCCGAAAGATCCTATATAAATAATGCATGAAGCTCCCCAAATGGTCATCATGATAAAAAAATCAGAGGAGGCAATCCGATGCATAATAAAAGTAAACAAACCTCAAATGTCGAATGTTCATTTAAAATTCAACAACCCAGAACGTGCAGTACATATGCACAGATGATTGTGAAACAATAAGTAAATGATCCATTTGGGTAATAAAATAATGTACAAGTCTATAAGTGCAAAAAAAAATAGCTTGTTTATTAATGTATGTAGATGTGTTTCAGAAGGATGAAACATGAGACCAAACTTGGTGACCAAAAAACCGATAGTCCAAAAAGTTAATCCAGCTGGCAAGAAAATCCAGTGTAAAAACATATCTTTTTTTTAGCAAACAGATTGATAACAAAGTGTTTCAGAGTGATGAAGCATGAGACTAAATTTGGTGAGCTCAAACCGATAGTCTGTTACTACCAAAAGTTCATCACGAGGACACAAAAATTACAAAATGCACTATTGCTATGCTAATTGATAACCAAAATCATGCCAAATTCATTGATGTGAAGTCACTGCATATCCAGATATGCACTGGATGCCGTTTTCTATCAATGGCGGCAACGACAGCATACTGCATAGATCCCGCAGGCCATTGGTACTCATTTCCTATCCCTAAATAGCCCTAGCTTAAACCCGATATAAGAAAGACTGCTGCTGAACATGCTATCATTTGTTAGTTAGTTAGTTATTCATTGCTTACAGGATCCAGCGGACTGCAAAGAGCCAAATCAGGACCACAAAATCAAGATCACAACTTGGCTGAAAAAGGGCTCACCCCCGAACAGCATAAAAGATCTGCTGAAACAACCCCAGTGGTAACACTGAAGGCATTCCAACAGCCGGTCACTTTACAATAAAGGCATCCCCATGAAGTGGACGCCGAGTTATTGAACCCCCATTCACAAAAACAAAATAGAATACAAACATCATTATAAAATATCAACCAAACACATACATATAAAATGCCTACATTGCTAAATAATATCACATGAAGCCCTAGTGACCATTTGGCAGAAAGCGTCCAATATTCCCAAGCTGACCTCAAACACAAATAAGGAGTTTTGTCTCAGAAGAGTTTTCAAGAAAGGTAGGTGATTGGTGTAGTGAACAAGTACAGTAGATTGATAGAACAGAGTAGGAATAAGAAAGAACAAATGAGAAAGACAGCGACAGTGGGAATTTAAAGCACTAAATTTACAGAAAGTGGGGATACTATTTGTACAGAAAACCATTGGCACTCCCATTGGGAGAATGCTATCGTTTGTTATTCGAGAAAGGCTGTACAAGACAACAAATGAGAAAAGACAGCGACAGTAGGAATTTAAAGCACTACATTTCCAGAAAGTGGGGATACTATTTATACAGAAACCTTCTGCACCCCCACGGGGGGAATGCTATCCTTTGTTATTCGAGAAAGGCTGTACCAGACAAATTGATTGATTGATTTATTATTGCTTTAGGTCCAGCGGACTCTTCCGAGCCAAATCAGGACCGGACAACCCCCGATGCGCATAAAAGATCTGTTGAAACAACCCCAGTGGGAAAATTGAATGCCCTCCACCGGCCAGTCACTTTACAATAAAGACATCCCACGCGAGGGACGGCTGAGGGTTGACCTCAACTACGCGAACTCCCCGATTACAAAAACAAAATAGAATACAAACATCATTATAAATCATCAACAAAAAAACATACATATAAAATGCCTATAGTGCTAAATAGTACATTCATAGGAAGCCCTAGTGACCACCCGGCAGAAAGCGTCCAACATTCCCAAGCTGATCCAACAGACCTCATACACAAACAAGGAGTCTTGTCCAGGAAGAGTTTTCAAGAAAAAAGGTAGGTCATTGATCTAGCGAAGAAGAATATAGTATAGCAGAGTGGTAGGACAGATCGGGAATGGGAAAGAGCAAATGAGGAAGACAGCGACAGTGGGAATTTAAAGCACTAAATTTTCAGAAAGTGGGGATACTATTTATACTGAAACCCCCGGCACTCCAACGGGGGGAACTGTTGCCGCAGTTAATTTGTCATGCCTACAAAGGCAAGACAGGTTTTCAACTGGGGCTTTCACTGTACCCTTTATAGGTTAGAACAATCTACAGTGGCAAGATTGCTCATGACCCCAAGGGGTACCAGACAAATTTGAACTGACCAGAGTTTAGCAAGATGTGAAGCAGGCAGTGCAGTAGATGTAGGCATATTTTATGGTCTAGATCAAGAACAGTATAGATTTAGCTTTAATGTTATTGACACTACTGTGTACATTGGTTTCCAGACAACAAAAAACTAACACAAGTGTGTTCTTTCTATAATCATTATTGAGGAAGATTTATGTCACATAGGTAACACAGTTTGATGGCATCTACAAATAAGCATAGTTTTCAATCATTTGTGATACCTTGTTTCATCCGAGAATCTGAAGAATGAAAGTTCAGGGCACTTGAAATGACCATTAGTGCAGTTAATAGCAATGCAGTGATCACTCCCACGTGTTTTTCCATAGAATTTCCTCTAAGTTGTCTCTTATGCCGTAGACCATTTTCTATCATTATAACCGCTTGGTGGCGCTGGCAACTTTCAGTTTCGTGTGTCAGTAAACTTTTTATGGTGAGAGTGGGTGGAACAAGGTACCGATCACTGCGTTTTGAGTATGATTAGTAATTTGGGTAAAAGCTCGTATAAGTATACAGCATAGCATCCAGTATTATTATTTAAGTTTATTCTTGTGGAATCCAATCATAATCCAAATAGATTTATTCAACAAACATACACAATTTTGGTACCGCAAGATTTGGGAAGCAAGAATGTTGTGAAATTGAATCATAAACAAAAATATTAATTTAAAAATAACTGTGAAAATGCAATTGTTAAACTCATTTATAACCTAATCGATAACAGAGGGAGATTCTGACTATTCATCAAGCTTCACCGGGAATAGAATGAACAAAATGCTGATAGATATTAAGAAAGTGTTACCATTACAATTGAAAAATTATCAGAATCAAAAACAAGAAGAAATATCAATATTACATTACATTATATGATTATTGCTTTAGGTCCAGCGGACTCTTCCGAGCCAAATCAGGACCGGACAACCCCTGATCCGCATAAAAGATCTGCTGAAACAACCCTAGTGGTAAAATTGAAAGCTCTTCACCAACCAGTCACTTTACAATAAAGACATCCCACGCAGGGGACGCTGAGGCTGTACTCTAATTTATCGAACCCCCGTTTACAAAAACAAAATAGAATACAAACATCATTATAAATTATCAACAAAACACATATATAAAATGCCTACATTGCTAAATAATAACATCACAGGAAGCCCTAGCAGAAAGCCCTAGCAGAAACCTGGCAGAAAGCGTCCAATATTCCCAAGCTGATCCAACAGACCTCATACACAAATAAGGAGTCTTGTCCCGGAAGAGTTTTCAAGAAAAAGGGTAGGTGACTAGTATAGCGAAGAAGAAGATAGTATAGCAGATTGATAGAACAGAGCAGAAATGAGAAAGAGCAAATGAGAAAGACAGCGACAGTGGGAATTTAAAGCACTAAATTTCCAGAAAGTGGGGATACTATTTATACTGAAACCCCGGCACTCCAACGGGGGCAATAACAATATAACGTTCCTATTATGTAGATAGGGTGAAGTGAAAAATACACAGAAATGAAGACTATTAAATATTTTATCATTTTTATATAGCGCTTTTTCAAGTAACAGAATTTAACTCGAGGTGCTTACTTGCACTCAGCACAATCCTGGGCGACCAGGGATGGAGAGAAAGGACCTAATGCATGCTGGGTGTATTTGTCCAGCGCTCATCCTTCTAGGACATATGTGTCAGGATATTTAAAGTCCCTGTGATGGAATGCTTAAACAATTTTAAATTAAACATAAAAGCGAGAGTTCAACATAAAAGCATTTTTAAAAGAATAGCTGCTTGGCAGGATGATACTTCTTAATCAAGCTGTTAATATATAAGAAAACAAAGTTCCATGGAATTTTCTATATTAATTAAAGAGGAAAAACAGCTTTAAGGACTGAAATTTTTTTCAAATGCAACAGTCAAGTAAATAAATAAAAATTGTAAAAAGACAAAAATTATTCCCTAAAACCATTAAAAACTATATTTATAGAACTGGTATAAGAAACAAATCCTCTTGGCAATGTTTTGTTTGTTTGTTGTTTTAAATTCTGCATGAGTGAATATTTTATAATGATCACAAATTGCCATATTACAAGGAATATATTCTTGCAGGTAATTCGGACAAGTACTGTTTATAGCATAGCATACAACATCAGAATGAGTTTCAGCGAGCAGTTAAAAAGAAACAGCTTTGTTTCTATACATTTGTGTGTCTACACATTCAGTTTACAAGTCAATGCCAGACACAGCACCAAATCATAAATTGCTTGGAATACTTGAACAATGAATGAAAGAGGAAGGGGGGAGGGGAAGGGGGGAACATTCTGATTCATTATTAATTACAATGTTAACAAAAATTCACTCCAAGCATGATTACATACACTGCAGATTGATGAAATCTTCTCTTAACTCTTAATCATCCAAGCAAAATTTGGCCGCCATGTATGTTCGACAATTCTAAATTTGACCTCACAATTAATATTTTCTACATCATTCAACATATTAAAATTAACACTGAGCATGCAATCATAAAACAAGCAGTTTTTCAATGTAAAATTTATAGCACATGAAAAATAAAATAAATTAATATAACTATCAAAAACTCTGTGAATGTTTTTCTGTCCAGACAGTATTGTTGACAAAACACTGAACACCGTCACTTGCAATATTCACCATATTAAATATCATATATTAGTATGTTCCAAGAAACACATTTGCAAATACTTGTAAGGAAACATTTCAAATAAAATTAACACCAAATGAACAAAGTTTACACAATAGACCTCTTGCCACTATCAGGCTGCTACTAAGCTCTGATGACCTCAGCTAAGTATCAGAGGCTGTTTAAAGCATACACACACGCACAGACATTCAGCTAGTGTCAAGGTCGCCAGTTGGTTGAAACTGGCATATTTCTTTCTCCTGTTGATGCAGCTGTTCAGCATACAACATACACAAACTTTATAATCAAGGCAAAATACAAAACTACAATGTATTCTTTCCAAATTCATCATACCTTTTTCTGCTACACAAATTATCTATGCAGTGTATGTAGTCTTCGTTTCCAGTCTGGCAAAACTTTCAGTTCAAGGCCACTGTAATCTGGTGAAAACACAAACCACAAAACTCTCTTCTGTATTGTCATGACCTCCACATAAATGCAAATAACAATTAAATGAATACAGAAAATAATGTTGCATTAGATTACTCTCGTCATCACAAATACATGATTGCCTTTAAATTTTCAAGACTATGTGCACTATGTGCTTTCAAAAGTCTAGCGTGTACATAATTATTTTTCTCATTTTAGTTTGTTTCTGCCGTTTTCAGTCCTGATTATAAATGCGAAATGTTCCGAAGGCTTGGTATCTATAATTTTATATTTCTTGTTTATAGGGTCCAGTGAACCTGTAACGGTCAACGGTCATAGCTGGACCACACTCACACGAAAATGGGGTCTCTTACAAGATGGTATTTATAATGCAACAATGTTCGAATGAGGGAAATTATATGGTGGTTTATGGAATGTTTCCATTTTTTCCTTGTCAATTTCTGATTATTTTACAGAATAAAGCAGCCCTAGTAAGGCTACCTGGTTCTGGTTCTGTTCATTACATTGCTGACATCCATTTACTGGCATCCATGCAATCGTCAAAATTCACATGTTTAGTTTTAGACTGAAACAAAATTTTTTTTTTGAAAAGCAAAAGAAAACTTTCAAATTCAGTAAGAAAACAACTAGTAAGAGTATCTCTATACACATATTATTAATACATTACATTACATGATTATTGCTTTAGGTCCAGCGGACTCTTCCGAGCCAAATCAGGACCGGACAACCCTTGATCCGCATAAAAGATCTGCTGAAACAACCCTAGTGAACTGAGAACTCTCCACCAGCCAGTCACTTTACAATACAGGGGACGCTGAGGCTGTACTCTAATTTATCAAACCCCCGTTTACAAAAACAAAATAGAATACAAACATCATTATAAATTATCAACAAAACACATACATAAAAAGTGCCTACATTGCTAAATAATAACATCATAGGAAGCCCTAGCAGAAAGAGTCCATTATTTTAAGAATATTAAGTGTGTTTTATGTCTGCTGTAGTGGAGCTAGTTAGTTAGTTATTCGGACTACAAAGAGCCGAATCAGGACCACAAAATCAACATCACAACTTGGCTGACTCACCCCTGATCCGCATGAAAGATCTGCTGAAACAACCCCAGTGGTAACATTGAAGGCATTTCACCAGCATTTGCATGTTGGGTAAAATAAAGACATCCCACGCAGGGGACGCTGAGGCTATACTCTAATTTATCGAACCCCGCGTTTACAAAAACAAAATAGAAAAAACAGTAGGTGACTGGTCTAGCAAAGAAGAAGATAGTATAGTAGATTGATAGAACAGAGCAGGAATGAGAAAGAACAAACGAGAAAGACAGTGACAGTGGGAAAGCACTAAATTTCCCGAAAGTGGGGATACCATCTATACTGAAATCCTCACATCCCCACGAGGGGATGTAGTGGAGCGAGGAATGGTTCGAGAAACAATAGTCATAGTGAGCAGCAAGCACAGCTAATTTGGATGTTCAGTGCTTTTGTTTCAGGGACAGATCCAGTGTACATATTTTCTAGACTATAGGCGTTTCTTAATTTGTCCCAGTTTCACACAGGAAATTCTGTGAAAACAGTTTAGGTTATGCTAACTTCCTGAAGACCGATGCATAGGGATGGGGTTGGAGGGAACCTAATACACTATTACAATGCTATTCCATTGAAATCCTCTTCAAAAATGAAGTGAACATTTTTCAAGATGCAGTTGTCAATGTGATCATTCCTGGCATAAAAGGGGAGTCAAGGGGTAGTGCACTTTACAGCCTTTTATCTCCCTGAAAAAAATTCCCCTTTAAAAAATAATGGTTACTGGAGAGAATGAACATTGAGGTTTGACGTCTACTCCCACCATTGGGAGACATGGATAATCATCCCAGGGAAAGAGGGGTAGTGACCTGAATTAACACTGAACCACCAGAGCAACCATACTGCTAAAATGGACAGTGAAAATGCCCACATTTTATACTGCCCACCATGGTATTCAAACCAGGCGAACACTCTACCCCTTCAGCTAAGGCGGTGGGGGTTACTGGCATGTTGGGTAAAGTAAGGAATTTAGAATAATTATGTTAGTTAGTTAGTCATTGTTTATAGAGTCCAGCAGATTTAAAGAGTCGAATCAGGACAACTTGGTTGAAAGAGGACTCGCCCAACAAAACACATACATATAAAATGCATACATTGCTAAATAATAATAATATAGAAAGCGTCTAATATCCCCAAGCTGACCCAACAGACCCCATACACAAATGTTTTGGGAGAGTTTTCAAGAAAAAAGGCAGGTGACTGGTCTAGTGAAGAAGATAGTAGATTGATTATGGTACAACAGAGTAGGAACGAGAAAGAACAAATGAGAATGACAAAAACAGTGATAATTTAACGCACTAAATTTCCACAAAGTGGGGATTCTATTTATACAGAAACCCCTGGCACCCCAAAGAAGGTAATAATTATGTTAACAGTGATCAAGAAATGGTATGTAGTCAAAATTGATATTTAAAGAAGCAAGTTAGTCATTGTTTATAGACTCCAGCAGACTGCAAAGAACTCATTTAGGAGCACAACATGGTTGAAAGAGGACTTACCCCTGATCGGTATATAAGATCTGCTGAAACAACCCTAGTGGTGAAGGCACTCCACAGCTGGTCATTTTACAATAAAGGCATCCAATGCAGAGGACTCTAAAGCTGTACTAATTTATCGAACCCCCGTTTACAAAAACAAAAAAGAATATACACATCATCATAAAATATTAACAAAACACATACATATAAAAGGCCTACATTGCTAAATAACAATACCATAGAAAGCCCTAGTGACCTACCAGACCCCATATACATGAGGAGTTCTGTGAGCTTTTTAAGAAAAAGGTAGGTGATTGGTCTAGAGAAGGAGATAGTAGATTGATTGATTGATTGATTGTTGCTTTAGGTCCAGCGGACTCTTCCGAGCCAAATCAGGACCGGACAACCCCAAATCCGCATAAAAGATCTGCCGAGGAGATAGTAGATTGCTATAAGTTTAACAGATTAAGAACGAGAAAGAACACATGAAAATAACAGAAACAGTGGTAATTTAAAGCACTAAATGTTCAAACAGTGGTGATACTATTTATACAGAAAACCTTGGCACTCCAATGGGGGTTATTTTAAGAAGAGGGAGTGTTTTTTTTCTGACTGCTGTAGCAAGGTCAAGGTCATCTCAAAACACAATCAAAGTCAGTATTACTTTCCATTTTAATGCCACCATTTTGTTTAGGTTTATCCTGATACTCATTTTCATATAGAATATTGCCCTTCCAATTTAACATATATGCCAAAATCATTATAAGATTTTAGTATTTATTATTATTATTTTATTATTATTGAGGATTTGTATAGCGCACATATTTTGCCATACTTGGCGACTCAAGGCGATGGCCGATACAGGATCTAAATCAAGCCGCCCGAGGCGCCAACTGTATGTTCATTTAGCTAGTAGTATTGGAGCCTTAAATTAAAAGTGACTAAAGCAGTATCAAAAACAACAGCTACACACTATAATAAACAAACAAATACAAGCCATAACAAAATCAGCTTCATATAGCTGTGTTTGTTGTATTGTAGTAAACACAGTAATAGTAATACATTCTTGACAAACTGTCCACCACGGTAATCAATGGCAGTATTTAGCGATGAATCAAAACAGCTCAAATAATTACATAAATTTTACAATACATGCGTTGAGCTGTATTAATTTTTACATCAAGATATATGTGTGACATGAAGAATAGCCAGCAGTATCGGGATAGTATTCACACAAGAAAGTTAATGTTTCAAAATAACGTTCATTGAAAACTTTGAAATGTGCCTTGACCCTTTTGCCTCAAAGTAGAGTTCAGAATGGATTCTTCATTTCTTGATGGAGCTCATGGCTATGGGTTATTTACCCCGGATATATATATATATTTTTTTAAAAACCTGGAGCACACATTTCATGACAGTTTGTGTACAGTTCCCGTTTGACATCACAAATTAAGTGAGCTCATTTTTCTCTGGTAGTCAAGAGCTAGACAATTCACAATTATAATGAAAGACAAAATGTGTACTGTGAATCCCTTCCATGTTGCAAGAGATTTTCCTTTCCAAAAGAGGTCCAAGGTTCAGCTTATGCAGTAA
Organism: Oncomelania hupensis; assembly: GCA_036898135.1. NCBI lineage: Eukaryota > Metazoa > Mollusca > Gastropoda > Littorinimorpha > Pomatiopsidae > Oncomelania > Oncomelania hupensis. The sequence goes on from CM072513.1 coordinate 42,803,736, forward strand.
TTATAGCACAGATCAACTTTAACAATTAATGGCCAGAATAAATCATTAAATGACACAGGGTAAAATGCAGCAGTCTAAAAATGCAAAAGGGTTTAAAAAGTCAGGGTTTGCTGTTGTTAAAACGTGGACAGAACATGGACATCATACAAGCACCAAAAATATTGCAATTGCAATATGTAACATTAGCATAATCTCAGAAATGGTTAAAGCACTAAATTTCCAGAAAGTAGGGGATACTATTTATACAGAAACCCGCGGCACACTTACTTTTTAAATATAGGCGCATGCTCAGGTGGAGCTGCGTGAAATCAAAACTGCCATAACGGAATTAAAAAAAATTATTTTTTGTTAATCTTGAAAAAGTCATTGAGGCATACGCAGTCTTTATTAGGGCGCCTACACGACTTCAGCAGGGTGTAAATACGCCAAATGGCGTACAATTCCCATGCATGAAAAACTTTTATTCCATGCGCAGTTCACAAAAAAACAAGCAAACGTAAAAATCTATTTTCAGTTGAACATTTTCAATAATGGTACAGGACGCAGTCAATATACAAAAATTTCAAAAATTAAAATCGAGTTTCTTTCCGTCTTCCAATAGCGATCTCCCTGCCTTTACACCACCTGTTTGAGTGATTGGTGTGTATTTGGTGTGTGTGAGGGTGGATGAGACAGGTGAGCGTGTATGTTGGTATAGATCGCCGCGCTTTGAGCCTGATTGATTTGGGGAAAGGCGCGTATATAGTATCCTGTATTATTATTATTATTACATTCCAATTCTCCAACACACTAAACAAATTCTATGCCCACAGCATGCTCAACTTCTGCAAAATGATTCTTTCTAGGTTTATCTGTAAAAAACTGATGTCGATCAATTGTTAGATGCGAGATTTGACACACCCCACTCTCCCAAAGAAAGAAGAAACCAAGACAGAAATGGAAAGAATTTCATCTTGACATTCCCATGCAAAGAGAGCATGGTCAATGTTACACAAATGCTCTTGCACAGAAATAGTCCAATCCACATAGCTTGCACTAAAACATGTCCTTCCACATCGAAAAACAACTATCTTTCTGGTCAATTGCAGAAAGATTAAGCTAAAGCAGCTTGGAAAAGAAAAAGAAAAATAAATTTTTAAAAAATTCAACAATTGACTTCATACAATTCTGCAAGAAAGGAAAATCCAATTACCCAATTTAGCAAATCGACATTTCCCTCCATGTTGGCAGAAGCATGAACAGTGTACAAGATTTCTCCCACAATGACACAAAAAGATGGGAGTGTGACATTCAAGACCATCCTCCTGTCAGCTTGTGGAAGAGTTCTTCATTCAGCTGCTGGTTCTTGTCCTGTGAGCGTGTTGAAAGGAATATGTAGCCTCCGATGAACTCATGCGCTGTCTTGCAGGAACACTCGATGGGTGCAAAGGTGACCTTCTCGTCTTCAAAGTCAAGGATAACAGTCTCGTTCTCCCAGTTGACATGCCAAGTCTGAAGAAGGTTGTAGCGCCAAGTCTTGATGGAGTCACCTGTGTTCAGGTCCATACGGATCACTCGGTTGCTGGCCACGCCCAGCAGCTCCTGCAAGCAATAAGCAGTGTTTGCAGTGTTTATTAACCTTTAGGCTGCGCTGTATACGTACGAAGTACGAGGTGCTTAAAGCCGGCCTAGTGCGATGTCTACGTACATTGTACGAAGGGAGGTAAAAGCGTTTATAAAATAAATCCTTGGTCATGATAATGAAACAAAAGTTGTTTCCCTTCAACTGTAATGCTTTGGAACGAAAAATCTTTGGGTTTAGAGGTAATTTTCAAACAAAAGTCACGTGTCGAAGCACTTGTTGCTAGGGCGAAATTTTCCGCCTCGTTCGTCACCATCATGGCACGCAGAACATACACGGCAGAAGAGGTGGCGCAAATGTTTCCGGAAGAAAACTTTGATGATGATAGTGAGGATAAAGATTTTGATACGGGTGATGATGTTTATTTGACGGAGGCTGGAGGGAGTAATTACGATTCGGACGAAGAAGAAGATCGCCGCATACAATCTTTAGCAGACGATGATAGGTGAAAAAAACTTCGTTATTTTCACTAGATCTATAATATTATTATTTGCCTTTTACACAGACTATTTCTGTATTTATCAGACTTTCATTACAGTCCATTTTGGTTCACATAATTTTTGGTAATAACTCTTATTTCTATTTTTGCAATTCTTTGCGTATGACTTCAAGAATGGGTGTGCAATTGAGTGAGAGTGAATTTGTTTGCTCATGCCCCTAACTTTCCATCCCATAATTGTACTAACCAACAATCTTACACTTTTTTGTCTGTTCTTTGGAATCTTTATTCAATTTCTTTTCATTTGATATATACTTTTATATATCTAGGTGTAATAGTTTAGCAACAATGGCATATATAATAAGGCATGTGTGTTTTTAATCGTAAATCAAAATTTTCTTTAACACAGAGCAGGAAAAACGTGTCAGCAGGCTAAGGGTTAAATATACTTTGATGGATGAAGCCTTTCATGCATTTTGAATGAAAGTAAGCGGCTTTTGTGATCTATCATTCTGCCAGATCCTCGACAGTGGCTGGTCGTCATAAAAATCACATATTCAGTGATGCACATGTTTTGGGACCCTAATAGGACATGATGTCCTGAACACAAAAAAACAATAGGACATGATGTCCTGAACACAAAAAAGTAATAGGACACTGGCATTGTTGCCAAAAAGTCTTGTTGATTATTTGGTAATACTGAACAGTAAAGAGGCACTTCGAAACGGTGAAAGTTCAATTCTTTAAAATGTAGCGTTTTCTCTTGCTTTCTGCGTTACTGTCTTTCAAAAGCTGCATAACAGAGCCAAATTTCATGAGAGGCAGCTTTTCTTTTATTAGCCAGTTTACAGCTCATGCTGTGGTGATCATTGCCTCCTCCTGATTTGTCAACATTAGATCCTCACAAGCCTCTTCATTTTGTTGCTCTTGGGGCACTTGGATTGCTAGTTTGTGACTAGCTGTAGTCAAATGATCTTCCAATGCACTTTTTTTTTTAAAAGTTAAAGCAGCCGCGAGTAAACGAGTTTTTCGCCACACCAGAACTTTTAAATACCGTATAGAACATGGCATTTTTTTCATCGTCAAATGTTACGCCTTCTGAAAAACGCGATCAACACGAGTACTAGTAGGCTGACTCGAAGTTGACGGTTTCTCGGCCTCGCGACCATCGGCATCAGAAGAATCCTCCACAGATCGTGTAGGCTTTGCTTCTTTTAATGTGCTGGGAGCTGAATTACCCGCAAATAAGACGATGATTGAGATTTGTTTTTTTATCCGCCTTCATTCTTTTTTTCGCAGGCATTTCCGATAATTTCAATCGAATGTTTGGCTTACCAAAAGTACAAGTACAACGCCAACACAGATCCAACGTAAACTCAAGTCGCGAGCACCGATTGACTAAAACAAAGCTGTATATGTTTCAAGGGCGCTGGTTGGCTGTGTTGCTTTGTGACTCGGGATAAAAATAGCAATCCCACGCAGGCGATGACAATGGAGATAAGGCATGTATACGTTTCAGCATGCAGACGACGTTTTGTTTTCCGTCTAGCGAGGCATAAACATTTCGCCATTTATGCAAAATACACGAAAACTATCGGACACGTGTCCGACTCGCCATCGTTTTAATCGGACAAGGTGTCCGCCTTGAGGTTTCACAATCGGACATTTAAAAAATCAAGCGGTCAATGTCCGGGGTCCGGGCAACTTGTGCATCACTGCATATTTCTCTGCTGATATTCATCCCAAGCAATGTCATAACCATTGCTGGCACCTCTCTAGGATAGCTTCAAATCTATAGCTTTAGAATCTCAATCTGTGTTTTACTGAAGTTACAAGTGATGCATAATCCCACTTCTAATAGTTTGATACTCCACTGTTTGAAAATATGTACTAAATTAGACATCAGTTTCTCTTATTTCTTCTACATATGTCAACACATAATTTTCTTATTTCTTCTATGTGTCCACACACTGCCAACACAGTGCTCACCTCTTTCTTGCAGTTCTGCATGCGGATGCGGAAGTATGTGATGCCAAACTCGGGCAGTGATTGCCACGCTTTGATGTATGCCATCTTGGCTTCCATCAATCCCATCTCCCGCACATTGGCATGCGCCTCCATAATGCGCTGAACAATCTGAACACAGACAAAAATATAATTAAAACAGTAATAATGTGTCTCATAGTGAGAAAATATGACATCAAGTGTTCTATTTAATCTCAACAAATCAAATAAACTTCGAATCCCAAAATCTAACAGAAATATCCCTAATAGGATGTAGGTGTTTTCAACACTGACAGAAAAAAGTCAGTGTTTGCATGTACATCCATTCCAATTTGTTCATACACTGAAAAATCTGAACATGACATTAGATACCAGGAAGAACTAGGATTCACTGCTCTTAATATCACAAACAATGTCTCATTATGTGTAGTGCCTGGTGGTAATGTTGAGCCTAATGGGGTTGATTTGGTCAGATAGGTCATTGGGGTCCACCTTCTGCTAGTCTGTGTAAGATTGTAGGCTGTTTTGTGTATTTGTAATTGGAAGTGAGTTTTACTTCAACCCTTCTTTCTCTCTCCTCCCCCCCCCCCCTCCCCCACCCATTACCATGCCATACCATTACCTCCATAGAGTGTAGCAACTGGGTCGCTCGTTGCTGCAGCAACGCCGGCTCGCTGGCTGACAGCCAGTGGCCTCACACTAATCTCACAAACTCAGTCTATGAATACTGCTATACTGCTCGCAGACAGACAAAGATGGCAGGAGAAAGAAAGGCACGTGATTCTTTGCAAAACATTCCTGATTCTGTCGTGCCCCAAATTTTGTGTGAATATAAAAACATACCTAAGCCTGTCTTGGACCGAGGAGCTAATAAATTCCATTCTGGTTACATTGACAAAATATTTGAGCCAGAATCTCAGGAAAATTCGAAGATACAACTCACAGCAATCGGTTACCAGTCCATGAGAAAAAATGCGGATTCCCACAAGCTGACTCTTGAAATATGCAGAAAAGATTAGATTTTTACTGAATCCTACTGTTCCTGCAAAGCTGGGTAAGTTTATGAATTCTTAATGTATATATTTATTTTTATATGCCAAATATAATAAGAAAAGCTTCACTCTGCTTTTAGCACCACAAGGTTGCTAGGACTGACCCAGTTTTAAAAAACCGGCTACTTGTGTTTGCTCCTCATGTCATTCGCGGTCACTGTTTGCTCGTCAGTGTGTCTGTAAACACGACTTCTTTGTTCTGCTGGCCAGTACTGCTATCAGAGTGTGTTTTAATTTTGAATCACGGTGCCTGTCACTGCCACTGTATCGTATCCTGATTTATCTGCCTTGTTTTCAACTTTGGACATCAGTTTATTCTGCCCAGATTTAAATATATTTACATTGGAAATCAGTGCTGCTAGCCAAACTAACGTTTAAAAGAGAGAGAGAGGTTACATTACATTACATTACATGATTATTGCTTTAGGTCCAGCGGACTCTTCCGAGCCAAATCAGGACCAGAGAGACGTTATCTTAAAATATTATAAAATATTTCAAATCTTTAAAAAACAGCTTGTTACTTTTAAATACTCAAACATGACACCTCTTTAAAAGTCTTCTTTAATACTGATGCATTAAAAATATGTTCTCTTTCTTCAATCAAATTACTAAATTCAGTCCTATCAATAAAATTTAAACTAAACAAAACATGTCGATATGATTTATATGCGATAAAACAAACCAATATCGTGTAAAAATTGAAACAGGTGTTGATCATTACATATTTAAAAAATCTCTTTGAAAGGTATAGAACCAAAATATGTTTATTTTTCCTCAATCAGATCAGCACATTCAGACATGAAATGGCAAACGGAAAAGGATTGATCACATGCAAAGCACCATGGTGGTTCTTCTCCTTTTAAAAGGAAACTGTGGGTGACATAAGTATGCCCAATATGAAGGCGAGACAAAACTGTTTCTTCTTTGCGAGTGGATGCAAAGTTAGGCAAAGAAGCTGACAGATCGGGAAGAATTTGAAATAATTTGTTGTTGATATGGTTAGACCAGTCAGTCTGCCACAGTCGTTTACATTAAGATCCAGTCATACAACGTAGGTCAGAGTAGGGAACAAACTGGAAAATCTCCGTAGGTAAATCGAGATGCAAAGCATCTTTAGCTGCTTTGTCCACTGCAATATTGCCGCGGATGCCCATGTGACCAGATACCCACATAAAAACTATCTTTTTACCATCAGAGACAAGTTGTGTATGGAGGTCATGGATCTCTGCCAGAAAAGGGTGTGATATCTTTCTCGTGGAAAGAGCCTGGAGCGCTGACAATGAATCAGACATGATTAAAAACGAGGTTCTTTTGGATTTATAAACTTGTTTCAGAGCGAGATGAATTGCCTTGAGCTCAGCTGTATAAACAGAACAAAAATCAGGTAAACGCTGTTGCAAAGGCTTGTCTAAGTGTCTCCCGGAGACCAACGCAGCAGCAACTGAATCTCCTTTCTTTGACCCGTCTGTAAAAAGTTTTTCATATCCTGGGTATAAGGCACACTGTTCTAAATAAAGTTGGTTATATACGGTTTCAGATGTATTGTTTTTGAGGAAAGCAGACAATTGCCAATTAATGTTGGGGGTACATAATTTCCATGGAGGAGCTTCAGTCCGAAGCTCATCATCGTTGATGGAAGCAACATCGATGCCTGCTTTTTCCAAATGAGCCTGCATTCTGATGCCAAACGGAGGTATTGTGTTAGGTTTGGCTTCAAATTTCTGAACAAAATCTGGGTTGAAAACACAGTCATAAGCGGGGGTTCATCACCCCTGTTAGTCACCTCTTATGACACGTCGGGAAACGTTGGGTCTATTCTAATCAGTGCCCGAACCCACAGGGCCAAATCTAATTAATTCTAACAATACGAAATGAAGAAAGAACACAATTTAATCAAGGGAAAAAATAAATATAGAAAGGAAAAAATGTGCACAATTATATGCTATGTTAAAAGTATTACATTTAGTAATTCTGGTCTTTCAGATATACCAACAACAAAAAATAAAATAAAATAAATAAATAGATAAATTAAATGTTATTATCATTACCATTATTACTACCATTATTATTATCATTATTATTACCATTATTATTACCATTATTACCGCTACAACCACCACCACCTCTACCCCACCACCACCACTACTGCCATTATTATTATTACCATTATAATCACCATTATTACTGCCATTACTGTCAATATTGTTATTATTCCTAAAGAAATAATATATTTTTTTCTTAAAATTAGACATCTCTTACGATATTCGGTTTTGAGGTTAATGTCATAAAGAGTACCATATCTAAATTTACTTATGACCATTTTTGTAATAATAGTGACATGGTTAATACATCTCTCTTCGACTAATCTTGTCAGGTTTGTAGCCAAAAAGGCCATCTGTCTCCGACAACGTCACAGACTGACCAATTTTTTCCAAAAATTTAGAATTCCAAAATTTCTTTATTTTAGGACAGACACAAAAAAAAGTGTTCTATGTATATATCATTACAAAAGGAGCATACCGTTGAATGTTTTATGCCCATTTTATTATTATTACCATTATTACCGCTACCACCACCTCCATTACTACCCCACCACCACCACTACTACCATTATTATTATTACCCTTATAATCACCATTATTACTGCCATTACTGTCAATGTCTCCGACAACGTCACAGACTGACCAAATTTTTGCCAAAAATTTAGAGCAATGCTTCAAAACTTTCGTTATTTTAGGACAGACACAAAGAAAGTGTTTTATGTATATATCATTACAAAAGGAGCATACCGTTGAATGTTTTATGCCCATTTTATTCAGTAGAATGTTAGTTGGGTAAATATTGTGTATAATTTTCCAGTGAAGGAGCCAGTCTTTCTTCTTCTATGCTTTTAATTATGACTGTCCAGTGTGATGCACTCAGAGCCAGATTGTATTTGCGAGGCCAAAAATTGATCGCACATGGATAAGTGCCTAAAGATAGCAGTTGATGTAAACACAGCGCAGTCGGCACTGATCGTAGGATAGGAAAGAGCAGCCGTGCGGTGTCCCTCATGCTCTCCTGCAGGCCTATTGCTTCGCGTGTGCTAAGAGCTGAACGCAGAGCTTTGTATTTAAATAAGCGATAAGGTGCGCTGTCCGCAGTCTCGCACAGGCCCTCGTAGGAAATTAATTCACCATTAACAATAACATCAGCAGAGCTGCCAACCCCTAAAAAAAATTTCAGTAGCAAACAAAGAAAAATATCAGTAGTTTCAGCTCAATTTCAGTAGCAAATGTACGAACAAGAATTTTCACATGATAAAATGAGCATTATTTAAAATGTTGATATTAGCTTAAATAAAAACCAAACACCAACACAAAAAGCATTAACTTTCAAATATTTATTTTTAAAATGATAGAAATGTTCCTGAAAAAAAACAACAGTTTTAACATTTTGTTCGGAAAAGCTAACCCAATGGCTCACTACATGTACTAATGGCATGGATACTGCATTGGGCTGCTGAGCTAAAAATAGCGCACACGCAAAGCGCTATACGAAAGTCTATGATATTGACGAAAGCCTACGTCTCTGGCGGCTTTGTTTCGATACTTGTAAAAAAATAGGTATGCTTTGAAATTTTTCTTCCGTAGTATTTCTTGAAATGGCGTAGTTGCGGAATTAAAGAACATTTTCCGGAGAAACTACGGACGTTCCGTAGGGGTTGGCAGCTCTGCATCAGTAACAAAATTTGTTTGCATAAATCCATTGTCGAAAAAATTAACATTTCTTTCTGTATGTAATTTTTGTGTTGTTCCACAGACATACGTTATTATCCTTTGAAATAAATATTAAGCTTTCATTTGTTTTTAAGCCATGTACATAATACTTGTTTCCAGAACACAGATTTTAACAGATGTATTCCGCAAAAGTCAGTAGGCCTCACATTAGCCATAAAGCATGACAAATCAGTTCCTAGTTTGGGGCTGTTTCTTGTTGGTTTTCTGTTTGATGTGGAAAAGGATGGCTTTGAAAGGCCCAAGCTCCAGTTTTGTGGGTAGAGGCTGTTTAGAAACCTCTATTTAGATGAAGCAACGCCTGTGAGCCATCGGGTTAGCCCACCTGCGCCATCACGGTCGCGTTCCAAAATATCTGAGAGTGGGGTTTCCATCCCAGTTTTTCGATCGTCTCCTATTAAAGTTTAAAGAGATAGGGAGATTTCCGGTTATCAGCTTTGTGGTTTTCACTTCTTCTCAGTTGGAAGTCTGGATGATGAAAGGGTTTTTGTCACATAGAGCCACTAAATGGCCATGTAAAATAATGCCAAAAATCAAGTTTCACTCTCACTTCACTTGAAAGGAATGCCACAAAGAGCTGATTCGTTGTGCACAAATAGATCCGTGTCCACTATTTTTTTGCATGCACCAAAGATTTCATGAACAGAAAAAGGTTTATCTGTCACACAAGGTAAGCTGCGTTGCTGCACAAACACAGGGAGCACATATTCGATATGTAGGCCTACACTTCTAGTCACCATAGTTTCAAAAAGTATTGTAGAGAGTACTCACAATCACAAAAAGATTACTTCTTGAATGTAGGAGTCGTTGAAAATGCTGTAGGCACAGTACACTGGCCTGTAGGGGAGGATTACAACTCCAAAACGAGCAAATAGCTGGAGCTCGAGAAACCTACAAATGTCCGACATCGGACATTTTACCGGAGGTCGATAAAAAATGCAATAAAACCAGACTTTACGACTTTAGGCAGGTGCGAAATTAACTGATAATGAATATCAGTGCCAGAAGCAGAATTATTGGATTTTAGGATGGAATCTGTCAATTCCTCCATAGAAAAGGGAAGGTTATATGGTTCACAATTATCGGAGTCAAAAAAGCAGGGTTCTCGTACTTTTTTACCTTTGATGTTTTGGAATTTTGGGGAATAATAATCACAGACCTGATAGTGATCTAAGAGAGGTTTCCTCTGAAATGACATAAGACATAAGACATAAGACAAGACATAAGACAATTTATTTCGCTTCAACTTTTACATCGAAGAAATCTTGGTGCGCATGGGGTACTCAGATGTGTATAATTATATGTAATTCGCTTATGTTTAAATACAGAAGAAAAGCACACAATTAAAAAGAAGAAAGGCAATACTGAATGACAATTACCGGTCAAAAACGAATTTTAGCATTTTTTGAACACATTTCTTTGCATCTAGTGACATTTTGTAGCTATTATACACCTTTCATAAGAATGCCATTCTTCACACTTTAAAAAAGACCACTAGGAGACAAGTTGTAGTTGTGGAACTGATTATCACACAACAGACATAATGCACATGTATCAATGAACAAATATACCTGATAATGGGAGAAACGGCGAAAATATATACACAGAAACAGTCAACGCTGCACCACTATTCAAAAACAAAGTATGGTGCCGCAAAACCGGAAGCGAGTAAAGCAACTTTCGTCTTCCGATACAAAACAGCGACAAAACAGATTTCGCAGAGAACTATCAGGTCTGAATCAGGCAACGAACTGTGATTGATGGTAGAGGCCAACAAATCAGCCATTTTCATTCATTCATTTCATTTGGTAGATTAACGTCCCCGGACACATAAGCATATAGGGGACTTGAAATCAGCCACCTGCATTTTGTCAGTGATAATCTGTCCAGGTTTTTTCAGACCTTGGATCACAGCATTGAAGTTTTTTTCATTTAATTCTTTTTATTATTTCCCAGACTGTTTTGGTAGAGGCTTAGGTATGAAGTTTGAACAGAAGGTTTTCTAGGATTTACGCCTTTTTGTTTAAAGAGACCTAGTTTTGGCTCGCAGCTTCTGTTCTGGTGACTGTTTATTTTCAGCAGTAGGATTCTGAAAGAAACTTCGTTGGGCTTGTTTCCTTTGGTGACCAAGGGGTCTTCGGAGCACTGCTTTTAATAGATGATTTGAGTATATTTGTCTCGTTGGGTTCACATGTCTCACCAGCAGGGTTGATAGTCTTTACTTTTTTTAATTAAATAAATAAATTTTCGTTAATTTTTTCAAAAAAAAAAAAATACATTTGCGTTAAATACATGAATAATTATTTATTACTCAGCTCAGACCCAAAAAGTGGTATGCAGTAAAAAAAAAATTACATACAACTTGTGTTAGAACCCATGTAATCTATGAAAAAAATCAAGAACAAAGAATGTGATTTGATTTAATGTTTTATTAACAACAAGATATTAGACTTTTTTTTTTCTAATCTGTCCTTGCAACACTCATTCACACCCCTTCCAAGCATTTTAACCCACGCACACCAACGAGACAAAGAAATTAAGCTAAGCATTCAAATACAGCAGCTAGAATAAAAAGAATCTCTCACATACACCTTATGTTTATAATATACACATATTTACAGAAATTCCCCAAAATTCTCCATTACAGATTTTGGGTTGCATTTTAAATTTGTACATAATTTCTCAGACAGGCATACACAATCAAGACAAAAATACCCATGCTTTGGACTGATGCAGGGTAGGCTAGCCGCAATGTCTACATAGGCTAATCCAAACCGCCTCAAACTGGCTACAACTGGGTCAAACCGGCTTCGAGAGTGTTGTTCGTGGCCGAAAATCAAACTGAAGTAACGAAATTTTTAAAGAAAAAAATCGATAATCGTTACTTTTATTTTTTTATTCGTTGAATTTTCTTTAACTTTTAAAAAACATTAACGTGTAAAAAAATTTTTAACCAAAAATTTAATTTGCTAAATCGTTAAATCTTCCAACCCTGCTCACCAGCTGTGGTGCGTATCTTGGCCAACCTTGGCATTCCAGTCGCCTTGCACTATGATTATGTTCTTCTTTGGCACTTGGTTAAGGACAACCTGCAGAGTTTCATAGAAATCCTCCATTTCGCTGTCGTCATAGTCTGATGTTAAGGAATAGGCCTGGATGATGATGATGTTAAAAGAAGCTGCTCTCAGACGGATGGTAATAAGTCTACTGGACAGCAACCCATGACAGCAGTGGCTAGAATGTACTTGATGGACCAAAATCCAACACCGTTTTCGTGCCTGTCATCTCTCCCACCAAAATAAAGCTTGTGGCCTTTGTCAGTCGTTGTTTCACCTAAGCCTTTCCAGCACAGTTCGCTGATACATAAAATGTTCCATCGATGGTGGTCCAGCTCGTGTCTCATGACAATGTTGTGTCTCTTGCGGATCTTGCTAAGTTGTCCATCAGTAGCACACTTATCACCTCCATCCTGGTGGCCAACGGAAGGAGCGGTCCTTGGTGACCCAGGCGACGACCGGTCCGGTATGGAGTGAATGGTTGTTTTCATCATGCAATGTATCTTGGGCAAAAAAGACGTATCAAGGGTCCAATCCTTTCCAGGCTGTTGGCCACAGCCGATATCCATGAATACAGTGGCTCGCCTTGGCCCCGAGCACAAGGTCGTTGAACATGAGGTTCCTCGGTCCTGGCCGGTGACTTCTGTGCAGAAGACTTTCGCCCAGTGATGCCGTGCTGACATCACCCCTGTTAGTCATCTCTTACGACATGCCAGGAAACGTTTGGTCTATTTTATTCCGTGCCCAAACCCACAGAGCATAATCTGATACTGGCAAACACGCTTGGTCTCCACAAAAAAATCAATTCAATTCAATTCAATTCAAACAACTTTATTTATCCAGATTTGGCAATTACAATGGGGGTATGAGTGCTCTCTAAAAAAATCAAAAAAAAAAATCACAACAATATCTGATATACATGAGGATGTCTACAAACAATAACAACTTGCACAAAACAACTTGCACAAAACACAGCGGCAGCCCCCCGACACCATCCGCACATACACACTGCCCATGCACACACATACATCCAGTTCATAGACATTTACCCAACACAGGCATACATCACCAGCAGCACTCACCACAGACACAGGCATAAAAATAACAAGGTAGAAGATTCATTAAAGGAAAAAGCAGCTAAGATTAGTTATTATCAGGCTAATTGTTTTTACTTTTAGTTTTATGCATTAATTGTTCTTACTCTTGTTCATCAACTGTATTGCATGAGGCACAAACGATTTTAAATACCGATTGGTCTTGCACTGTGGCATTTTAAACCTCCCAGATTGCATCAAAACAAATTCCTCAGCTAGCGCATGATGTGGCATAGAAATAATCGAAACAGCCCTCCTAAGTGTTTGTTGATCACAAAAAGTACTCAGGTCTCTTTGCCTGTCACCAATTATTTTTGAACATATATTTACTATTGGGTGCAGACTGTTCTTATCATGTACAGAAAGGCTGTTAAACCAGCAGACAAATGAAAAACACAACAAGCTTTCTATGAAAGACTGATAAAAACGGCTAAGAATAATAGAGCTAACAGAGAAACTTTTAAGTTTACGAAGAAGATACATTCTTTGTTGGCCTTTTTTTAATGATGTTCGCAGTGTTGGCGTCCCATTTTAATTGACTATCAAGAACAGTTCCTAAATATTTAAATTCATCCACTTTTTCAACAGGCTTGCCATGAATCGTACTACTCACATCCTCGTCTTTCTTCCTTCTAAAATCAATATACATTTCTTTTGTTTTTAATACATTTAACTCTAAAAAATTGTCATCACACCAATTAACAAATTCTGCCAAGCTCTCTGTATGACTGCTTTCTTTACCTATAAGGAGAGACAACAAGGCTGCATCATCAGAAAATTTAACAAGATAAGTTCCCTCCCTTGAGCTTCTACAACTGTCAGTATACAAAAAAGTAAAAAAAAGGTGACAGACAACATCCCTGAGGTGATCCAGTGTTTGTTATAACAGTATCAGAAAAAAGACCATTAACATAAACACGTTGCTGTCTACAAGTCAAAAAATCTAAAATCCAAGAGACAAGCTGATGTTGAATGTGAAAATCTGAGATAAGTCTTTGTATTAAAATATGTGGTTGAACAGTATTAAAAGCAGAGCTAAAATCTGCAAAAAGAATTCTGGCATGTGCATTTGGTTTCTCTAGATGTTTATACAGAGTGTTAAGGATGAACAGCTTCATGCTTGGCATCATCAACCCCTCTCCTAGCTCTATATGCAAACTGTAATGGATCTAAGAGTGATTCTGTTGCAGATAAAAGTAGGTCTTTAACAATTTTTTCCAGTGTTTTCATAACTAAGCTTGTTAATGCTACTGGGCGAAAGTCATTAAGATTTTGAGGATTGGCAATCTTAGGCAAGGGCACGATATTGGAGAATTTCCAGAGAGCAGGGATAGAGCCAAAGTCGAGAGAGAGCTGGAAGATGCGAGAAAACACACCGCCAAGCTGTTCTGCACAACAACGTAAGACACGCCCACCTATCCCGTCAGGACCTTGGGCTTTATTTACATTTATTTTCTTAAACAAACCTGTTACTTGCTCTTGTGAAATAACAATATCATTTTGGGGATGCAAAGATTCTTTAAGAGCTTTAATATTATCAGAAAAATCATGTTTCTCAAGACGATGGACAGGGCACAGTCCCGGCAGGGAGCATCACAACCAGATCGACTACATCATGGTCAAGAAACGCTTCAGATCAAGCATCAACTGGCAGGACACGCACTTTTCCAGGAGCAGACATCGGAAGTGACCACGATCTCGTGATGTCTTTCCGGCTCCACTTGAAGAGAGTAAATACAGCAAAGTCTGACAGACCATCACACAAGCCATTAGACAACACGATGACCTGCTCACAGTGGTGAAGAAACGGAAACTCCGATGGTATTGCCGCGTCACCAGATCACCAGGCCTTGCAAAGACCATCCTGCAAGGCACAGTTCAAGGAGGTAGAAGAAGAGGGAGACCGAAAAAGAGGTAGGAGGACATTCAAGAATGGACTGGCTTGACATTGAGTGAAGCCATCAGGGTTGCTGAGGACAGAAAAAGATGGTTAATCATCTGTGGTGCCCCAACGACCTCAAGAGTTACGGGATAGGATACGCTAGGGTAGGATAGGGTATATTTTTGGAAGCACAATCTATTAGGATATTAAAAAACTCCAAGGTTGGATCTTTGGAATTTAGAATGTCATTGGTCCAAATTTGTCCCAATCTGCTTTTTTAAGATTTCAGCGCTGCTGGGGCTCCTTAGACTGATCTTCTAGAAACTTTAGAACAATAGGAAAGTCACTCCCACAGAGATCTCAATGAAGTTTCCAATCCAGGACAAAAAAAAAAGAGAACATCACAGATGGCCAGGTCTAAATTAGAAAATGTTTCTAAATGTCTATAATCCTGTAGAAAAATTACACTTGGTCTGTTTTTAGTAAGCAGGAGCTATTCGTAGTTGGCTTTAAGACCTCTAATGTTCCATTGTATTAAAAAGGTCATGATAGGAAGAAATAAAGGTGATGTATTGGAATTTTTGGGAATAATGAACAGACGACGAACTGTGATGGATGGCAGAGGCCAACAAATCAGCCACCTGTGTTTTGTCAGTGATAATCTGTCCAGGTTTTTTCAGACCTATGATTATGGCCTTCTTTGGCACTTGGTTAAGGACAGCCTGTAGAGTTTCATAGAAATCCTCCATTTTGCTGTCGTCTCCCACAGAGATCCGAATGAGGTTTCCAATCCAGGACCAAAAAAAGAAAACCTCACAGATGGCCAGGACAAAATTAGAAAATGTTCCTAAATGTCTACTACAATAGGTACGAGAATCTGAATTGAAACAGAAGTTGAGGTCATCGACAACATTCTCCAAAATGTTTCCTTGGGGATTCTGACGTTCAGATCCCCAACAATCACGAAGGGAGATGGGAGTTGGTTATCATGTTTAATAAGTCAGATTTGCATATGGTTTTTGAAGGGAATAAATATAAGGAGCAACTTCAAGTTACAAATATTACTCTGTCGAGTATGGGTGTTGCTATGAATAACTTGTGCTCCTTTTGTGAACTGCACCGTGAAAACATACAGCATTTGTTTTGGAACTGTGTGTATGTTCGTAATTTTTGGACTCAACTAGAGACGCTGTTAAATGACAAATGTTTAGTCGCTGTAAATTTGCAACTTAATGAACATATTGTACTGTTTGGTGTTAGCGATAAATTTAGACCAGATAATATTTTTGATTTTATCATTCTTACAGCAAAATTTTTTATATATCGATGTAAGTTTGACAAAGTAATGCCGATATTGCCGAATTTTATTACATATTTGAAATCTCAATATGAAGTAGAAAAATATTCTTCATATATATTAATGACAAATAACAAGTTTTCTATGGAGTGGCATCCTTATCAACCAATCTTATCACAAGATATTTAAGTTGAAAAAGGTTACTGCTTTACTATATTTCCTTACTTTAGTGCTGTCGCACTGTAGCACTCACTACAACTCGGCGCAAGCTCAAAAGAATGGCAAAGGTCTTCAGGTTGACCCTTCACTACCAAAATAATTGCCCCCTCCCACCTTTTCCCTCCTCTCCCTGTCTCTCTCTCTCTCTCTCTCTCTCTTTCTCTCTTGTCTCTGCCCCTTACTTATCTTCCCCTGCCTTACTCCTATATGGTTTATTGAGATATGTTGTAATGTTTGTATGCGTATATATAAATATAAAAAATGCCAATGTTTAAAGAACTATATATTGTGGCACAATGTTTTGCAATTGGTAATTGCTTCACATGTTTACGTGTAATGTAATTTATGCTTTTTGGCATTAAAAACAAGAAAAAAAACAAAAAAAAACCTTCAAGTTACTGTTACGTTGAAACGCGTACGAAAGTATGTCGGAAGCGCGCACGATGGATCTAATCGTTTCGTTTTGCAAAGTATTCAATGATGGAGTTTGTTTACCTTTGATTTGAGTTTGCATTGTTGTTGGGAGAGGTTTTGTGTAACGTCGATAATTTTCATTGGTCGATGTTGTTGGAGAATTTTCGGGATCTGCATGTTTATTACTGTCGATAGAAATTTCCCGATGGATATCGAAGGTCGTGAATGTTCCCGGAAGTAGAGGAAATGTGTATGACGTAAGCCAGTGATGACGATCTTTAGTTCGATTGGTGGCAGTGCGTCATTTCTACCGTGTACCAAATTGTTCGAGAAAAGAGAGAGGTTATTTAATCGTGTGCCGAGTTGCTGTTGGGAGAGAGATTGTTGTTGAGAGTTGCTGTGAAAGTTGTTGAGTTGAGTTGAGAATTGTATGCAGTTGTTGATGTGTGCTGAATAAAAGTGGAAAACTTCATACGTCGACTTTGTGACTTGTATGCTGTTTGGACGGGCTGCGTGAATAAACGAATCTGAGTTACACAACTATCAGGAATTCAAGCATCGGGGCTGAATCGGATACTGATAGAAAACACCAACATCGAACAAAGTGTAACATTTTGGGGGTCAAGCCGCGATTCACGCCATAGCCAAGGGTTCAACTGCTACAACAAGCGAGTCAACGTTACGAGAGGCAGTCATCGAGGGTAGCCGCCAACGAGTTGCGTCGAGAGGGGCCAACATACTGGGACTACATCACCGATAGGTTCGGGTTGACTGCAAGGGCGTGTAGTCGCCGAAGAGTTGCTTCGTGAGCGAACAACAGAGCGGGACTACGTGGCTGCCGCAGGACTACGTCGAGGGACAGTCTCGGAGCTACATCGCCAGTATTAGAGAGAGCGACGAGCGGACGTCGCGTCTACTTCAGCACAGGAGCGTATACATCAACACCAGCGTGGTGCAGCGTCGCATACGACGAGGACAGCGGGGCCTGCGTCAACGAAGGCGACTAGTGACAAGCATCAGCGCTACTGCAGAAAGCGTGCTGTTCTAGAACAGTCTAGAAAGGTACAGCACAGTCAAGAACTTTCCAGAAAAAAAAACTCTACAGTCAAGAACTTTCTAGAAGAAGAACCTTCCAGAAAAGAACTTTCTTGAAAAGAACTTTCCAGAAGCATCAAGATGGCTGACTTCTGGCAGAAAGGGGTTGAACTGAATCTAAAAGGCAAGCAGCTGACGGAGTACGTCAAGTCTCAGGAGAGAATACGAGAAAGAGAATTGGAAGAGAAGCGTCTAGAAAAAGAAATAGAACTAGAACAGAAGCGTCTAGAAATTGAACAGCAGCGGCAAGAAAAAGAAGAGCAACGACGTCGTGAAGAAAGAGAAATAGAGGAGCAGCGACGTCGTGAAGACAGAGAATTTGAACTGAAGCGTCTGGAAATTGAACAGCAGCAGCAAGAAAGAGATCGTCAGTACCAGCTAGAGTTGGCGCGTATCCAGAACAATCAGCATGCGCCACAAGTCACCAACGACCATACGGCTCCAAAATTGCCAGCTTTCGTCGACGGGAAGGACCAGATCGACAGCTATCTGGCGAGATTCGAAAGGTTCGCCGAAAGCTCCAATTGGCAACCTCGAGACTGGGCGATTCGACTGAGTGCACTTCTGACGGGGCAAGCTCTCGAAGTTTACACCAGACTGTCGAACGATGACGCCAAAAACTACGACGTCTTGAAAGAGGCCCTGTTGCAGTGCTACAACTTTACAGAGAAGGGCTACCGTAAACGCTTCCGTGAATGCCGGCCTAAGTCAGACGAGAAACCAAAGCAGTTTGTGGAGCGCCTGTCGTCATATCTACACAAGTGGGTGGAGTTATCAGGCGAAATGAAGTCTTACGACAGTCTCCATGACCTGATTGTGAAAGAACAATTTCTCAATGCCTGTCACAAGGACCTAGCGACCCACTTAGAAGAACAAAAGCTGCAGACGCTTAAAGATGTGACTGAGGCTGCTGAAAGATATCTCATCGCTCATGGGAAAACCCTGGGGCCACCCAGCGCGACGAAACCTTTTCAGAAGACTGGAAACCATGTGAACCAGATCCAAGGGAGCCAGACGAGCCAGAGACAGACGGACTCCACGCCTCCTCCCAGGGAAGGGCATTCAAGAGGCTGTTTCATCTGCAACGCTACAGACCACAGAGCTGCCAGCTGCCTTCAAAGCAGAAATAGCGTACAGCGGAGCAGTACGGACAATGCAGCGGTGGGCAATCGACAGAGACGTTTCTCCAATCAACGGCAAACCAGTAGATCTGACCATCAAGTGTGCGGCGGGAGCGTCATTCTTCCGAGTGAGACCAAGCGCACAGCTACTCCTGCGGACGTGCAAGAGTGCATGACCGATGGCCAACTTCTCCTTGCCAACGGAAAATCCATCCCCGTCGTCGCCAGCGCAGCTGTGACCGTCCAGAACATGCCTGTTTCAAAGGGACGCGTCGGAAATCATGAAGTGACTGTCTTAAGAGACTCTGGCTGTAGTGGGGTCATCGTCAGAGAAGACCTAATCGCTAAAGAACAATTCACTGGCGATTCTAAATGGACACTCATGGCCGACAGCAAATGTGTGAGAGCGCCAGTTGCGAAGATTCATGTCAACACCCCTTTCTACATAGGCGAAGTCGAAGCGGTTTGCCTGAAGAAGCCGCTGTATGATTTGATGATCGGGAATATCGACGGCGCGAGACGACCCGACGACCCCGATCCAGAGTGGAGTCCTGCCTCAACTCAACACGTCGAAGTTGTGGAGGAGGATCCATTGCCATTTCCCGATGGAGACCTTACAGAGCTGCTACGGGACAATGTGGTTACTCCGGCTCAGCCCTGCCGACCAGAGATCGTCGGTGCCGTTACAACCAGGGCCCAGGCCAAGAGAGACAAGACGTCTACGCCACTGAAGGTCGCCGACAACTCTAAAGCTGCCATCGTGGACAGAGATAAGCTGATCCAGCTCCAGGAAGCTGATAGTACTTTAAACAAGTACAGGAACCGCCAAGACCACGTGACCAAAGGCAGTGGTACGGTCTACTTTGAGGTGAAGGCCAAGATCCTGTATCGAATCTTCCAGCACCCGAGGGTCAACGGAGGGAAACCACTACGTCAAGTATTGGTACCGTTACCCCTAAGGCGCCAGGTGATGGAAGTAGCGCATGACTCAATCATGGGAGGTCACCTAGGCATCAAGAAGACGTCAGACAGAATCCAGGCGGTGTTCTACTGGCCAGGACTTCATGCGGACGTCAGCCGTTTCTGCCGCTCATGTGACATTTGCCAGAAGACCATACCTCGAGGAAGGGTCCCGAAAGTGCCTATGCAGAGGATGCCTCTGATCGACCGACCTTTCAAGAGGGTGGCCTTAGACTTAATCGGCGAAATAAGACCTCCGAGTGAAGAAGGTCATCGGTGGGTACTGACTTTAGTGGACTATGCGACTCGGTACCCAGAAGCAGTGCCGCTGAAGAAGATTGACACTGAAACTGTAGCAGAGGCACTGGTGGACATGTTCAGTAGACTTGGAGTGCCTGAAGAGATCCTTACAGACCTCGGGACGCAGTTCGTCTCTGACTGCATGAGGGAGGTCAACAGACTGCTGAGCATCCGGCATTTAACTACGACACCCTACCATCCAATGTGCAACGGGCTTGTCGAAAAGTTCAATGCTACGCTGAAGTCCACCCTGAAGAAACTGTGCAGCGAGCAGCCCAGACAATGGCATCGCTACATCAACGCCTTACTTTTCGCCTACAGAGAAGTACCGCAGGAGTCCACCGGCTTTTCTCCGTTCGAGCTGCTGTACGGAAGAACCATCCGAGGGCCGATGCACATCCTAAAAGAACTGTGGACGAAAGAAGTAGAGACCCCAGAGGTAAAGAACAGCTACCAGTACGTGTTTGAGCTACGGGAGAAGCTGGAGCAGACTCTCGAGATAGCCAGAGAAAACCTGAAGAAGTCCCAAGACTGTGGAAAGCACTACTATGATCGTAGGGCTGTGAGCAGGAAGTTAAAACCTGGCAACAAAGTGCTGGTGCTGCTACCTACCGATCATAATAAGTTGCTGATGCAGTGGAGAGGCCCGTACGAAGTGGAGACCGTGGTGGGGATCAACGACTATAAGGTGAAGGTCGGCCAGCATTCCAAAATATACCACGCCAACCTCCTTAAGCTGTACGTGGAGAGGCCGCCAGAGACTGTACATGCAGCAACAGCAGCTGTGACCGACGACAGCTTTGACAGCGAAGAGCTGTTGGAACTTGGAGACTTCCACAGCAAAGAAGGCATCGATGATGTTAAGCTAGGACAAAGCTTGACGGAAGGTCAAAAGTTGGAGCTCAAGGACCTTATGGGCGAATTTCCCCATAGCTTCAGCGATGTCCCAGGCTCTACGACTTTGGTCGAACATGAAGTCCACACCCAGACCTGGAAGGAGCATCTGCAGACCTTGAGGGAGCTGTTCCACCGTCTCGCAGAAGCCAACCTGACCGTGAGACCCAGCGAATGCATTCTGGGAGCTGACAACGTCGACTGCGTCGGACATCCGACGGAAGAACAAGACAACGGAGGATGCACTGACTCCAGGAAAGCCCACGTGATCGTCGTCTTTGACCCTGGGCCGATGACGACCGCAACTGACGAGGGCGCCGTTTTCTTGCGGATGAAAGAACATTGACTGTGTTGGTGAACTAAGAACATCGGTAATATCTAGACGGGCTTGAAGATGAAAAACATTGACTGTGTAGATAAACTGTGAACATTGACAGTACCCAGAAAGACTTGCAGATGAGAAACATTGACTCTGTGTGAATGAACTGTGAACATTGACAATATCCAGACAGATTTGAAGATGAAAACCACTGACTCTGTGTGAATGAACTGAGAACATTGACAGTGTTCGGACAGACTGAAGTAAGTTTTAATTCTGTACATTGTTTGTGCGTGTGTTTCAACGTTGTTGAAAGAAATTGGGTAAATTTCTTCTTGAGTGGGGGGTTATGTTACGTTGAAACGCGTACGAAAGTATGTCGGAAGCGCGCACGATGGATCTAATCGTTTCGTTTTGCAAAGTATTCAATGATGGAGTTTGTTTACCTTTGATTTGAGTTTGCATTGTTGTTGGGAGAGGTTTTGTGTAACGTCGATAATTTTCGTTGGTCGATGTTGTTGGAGAATTTTCGGGATCTGCATGTTTATTACTGTCGATAGAAATTTCCCGATGGATATCGAAGGTCGTGAATGTTCCCGGAAGTAGAGGAAATGTGTATGACGTAAGCCAGTGATGACGATCTTTAGTTCGATTGGTGGCAGTGCGTCATTTCTACCGTGTACCAAATTGTTCGAGAAAAGAGAGAGGTTATTTAATCGTGTGCCGAGTTGCTGTTGGGAGAGAGATTGTTGTTGAGAGTTGCTGTGAAAGTTGTTGAGTTGAGTTGAGAATTGTATGCAGTTGTTGATGTGTGCTGAATAAAAGTGGAAAACTTCATACGTCGACTTTGTGACTTGTATGCTGTTTGGACGGGCTGCGT
This sequence comes from Oncomelania hupensis, assembly GCA_036898135.1. Lineage (NCBI taxonomy): Eukaryota > Metazoa > Mollusca > Gastropoda > Littorinimorpha > Pomatiopsidae > Oncomelania > Oncomelania hupensis. The sequence goes on from CM072513.1 coordinate 42,826,159, forward strand.
GAATAAACGAATCTGAGTTACACAACTATCAGGAATTCAAGCATCGGGGCTGAATCGGATACTGATAGAAAACACCAACATCGAACAAAGTGTAACATTTACTCAAGCAGCAATCGCCTCTAAGTGTGTGGGGTCAATGTAACTGGGTTAAATAAAATGTCTGACCGATCAAATAAAACGTTCCAACGAGAAACATTGGATTGCAAACAAAGTATCCAGACAATTGGAGTATTTTATCAGGACAGAAGAATTTCCTGTAGACAAATTATACTTGGTCAGTATTTAGTAAGCAGGAACAACTGTTCGTAGTTGGCTTTAAGGCCTGTAATGCTCCATTGTATTAAAAAGGTCATGATAGGAAGAAATAAAGGTAGTATGTTCTGAATTTAAAGCAATTTTCTACTCTTGTTTCTCCTTAACAGACTATTTTTAAGCTGGAGGAGGTGCTGCCTCCTGTTAAGGTGACTCCTCCATGTCAACTGATTCTACCTCCAGGGTGGTGAAACGATTCCAAGTAATTTCTTTTTTGAAGACAACAGTCCTGGCCTAATGTCAGTCCTTGAAGAGGACTACGAGCTCATCAACCACTGCAAGGCCCCGGCCGAAGCTGTTTGACCTTGATGGGGCAAGGAGGTCTTGGATCAGACGTCCTCCCTTGTACTGGAGGTGCAACAGGGCAAAGTAGAGGTGTGCTAACGGCTTTTAATGTGGCCACCAGCACGTTCACTTGAGGAGGTGGCATTGTCTTAGTGGTAGTCAGCCCGCTTGGGCTCGACCTCTGCTTATTACTAGAGGCATTACTATCTTTTTCTTTGTTTTCACAATTAAACAGACGTTTTTCTAGTTTTTGTAAATTCATTCAGAGAATTCAGAAGTGATCCTAAAGCAGATTTTTCAGAAACAGAGATCATTGATGAGAAAGATTTCAGCATGTTTGGTAAAGTTTGTTGAGGTCTATCTATCTATCTATCTATCTATCTATCTATCTATCTATCTATCTATCTATCTATCTATCTATCTATCTATCTATCTATCTATCTATCTATCTTATCCCGTAACTCGGAGGTCATTGGGGCACCACAGATGATCGCAGAGGTGCCTACCCCAAGTCTGACCATTTGTGTACTGGCTGCATGAAAAAATTAAAATTTTATCTCTAAATTTATTATTAATAAGCATACTTACCATGAATCACAAGTGCAATGTTTATGGCGTTGCTAGGAGCGAGTGCCTCTCTAACGGAAGTAAACAAAATAAAACAGTCATAGAGTTGCTTCCCCTGACCCACACTCCCCGTGCCTTTCGTGCCATATCATGCGTCAAAGCGCTCACAGCCAAAGTCAGTATACCTCATTCCTTATTTGGAACTGCGGGGAGGTGGGAGGGACATCAAAGTGATTCATGGTAAGTATGCTTATTAATAATAAATTTAGAGATAAAATTTTAATATTAATGTCACATACTATACCATGAATCACAAGTGCAGATTAGCACGAAAAGGACGGAGGGAAGCAACTGTATCTGAAACAACGTTACCTGGAACAGGCTGAAGAAGAGGACCAGGATGCAAGCGGGAACCAGCCGAGGCCCACTGAAGCCCGAAAACCCCTAGAGAAGGCCGGACAACAGCCAAGCGTGAAGACGGAGGATGCTTGGGTTGCCGTGTGGAATCCCGGATCGAGGCTGCAGAAGTGATCTCGCCCCAAGAACGAGAGGAACGCACCTCCCCTGGGAAAGACGGGGAAATCGGGGAACCAGGGCTGAGCTGGCCAAAAGGGAGCCACGAGCATGAAAGAAGGAGACTCCTCCTCGGCTTCCATGAGAACCTGTGGAAGGAGGGAGAATGGCAGAAAGGCATAAGCCTCCAACCCCTCCCAAGAAAAGGACAACGCGTCCACCGCCCAAGCCAAGCAGCCTGTGACCGGCGACACAAACAGGGGAGCCTGGAAGAGTAACGAGTGGCAAAGAAGTGAACAGAGGTTAAACCACTCCGCCCAAACCGGAAGAAGAACGAAGTGGGACAGGGTCCATACCGTGTGGACCACACAATGAAGGCGACTCAGAAGAACGGCTAAGACATGACAGAGCCGCTGCAAGCTTGGCTACAAGCGAACAAAAGAAAACAGCTAACCACAAAAGGAGGAAAACGATGAAGAGCCGGGCAAACGGCTTCCATCTGCAAGCTGAAAGGCTGCCGATACGAGCACCCCAACCGACCAAAGCCGCATCCGTGAAGATGACGGCCACCAAAAACGGAGGGGAGATAGGAGCCCCTGACGAAAGCCACTCAACATTCCTCCAAGGAAGCAGAGAAAGGCAAAGGCCCTCCGTGGCCAGAAAAAGAGCGTCCCAGGAATCGCCGGACTGACTCCAACGGGAAGAAAGCCAACGTTGAATCGGCCGCTAGCGAACTCCCGCGAGGGGAACCAGAAGAACCATAAATTCAAAATGACCCCAAAAGAGAGGCCATAAAACTGGCAGAAACGACATCCTGACTCTCCAAAGGGAGCAGAAGGGACTGAAGCCTCTGCATCCGACGAGCGAAAGGGCGGACCGACCAATCGCGAGTGACGAACGACATCCCCAGGCAGGTGAAAACCGGAGATGGAGACAACACGGACTTGAGAGGGTACACAGAGAACCCCAAGCGCCGCGTCCAAAGGAGAACGAGCCTTGACCAAACGGTCATCAAGATAAGTAGAGAACCGCACCATGAGTCCGCGAATTACAGGAGCGAGTTCAAAGACAATCCGTGTGAAAACCCAAGGACTACGAGACAAACCAAAGGGAAGGGTTTACCATGAAAAACCTGAACTCTTCAGACGAAGAGCATCCAACGCCTGTGAATAGGATGCATAGACACACAGAAATAGGCGTCCGAAAGATCGATAGAGGTAGCCCAACCTAGGGCCGGGCGCCAACCGCCGGAAACCTACGGGACAACGAAGAGGCGACCATAGAACCCCGGGGAGTGAGGGCAAAGGACCTTCTTCAATAACACCCTTCTGGAGAAGGGCTATGACCTCCGGGCCCAGAATCGTCTGAGCCCCAGGAGAAGACAGGGGGCGGAACAACGGCGGGGAGCGACGAAGAGGGGGCTGAGAGGAACCCCACTAAAGATCGAACCCCGACCAAATCACCTCGTGCACCCAACCGCTTGCGGGGGGAAGGCCGAGCCAAGCCACCCGCCTGGAGGGGGAGAACACCTAGGGATGCAGGCAGGGCTGTACAGGACTGGTGGAAAACGCGCCACTGCGTAAAACGCCTACGACTCACCTCAACCCTGCCGCGGGAAGAGGGAATACCACCCCGCACACCCGGAGAAGAGCGACCGCGGACTGAGCGACCTTAACCCCTGTCAGGAAAGAGAGGCGGGGCCGAAGGTATGGCCCGAGCCCAGAAGGCGAAACCATCTGACATGGACCGCTCCGACCCCTCACAAACAGCCGTGCGAACGTAAGGACCCAAAAAGAGAGTCGGGTACTAAGGGTGCCACCCGAAGCGAGGAGGACAAGAGCGGAGGTAAAAGGGACGCGGACTGAAGAAAAGCGTCACGACGCACAAGCAGCAGGTTGACATAGGCAAAAAGCCTGAGATTCGCAACCCAGAACGAAGTAGGTATAGTGGGCCTGCAATAAGGCCTAACCGAAAGGACAAAACGTCGTCCCAGAAGACTTGCCCAGCCGAAGACAGCGCAGTATTCAGCGCGTCAGCGAGAGAAGTATACACAAGGGACCTAACAATAGACCCCTCTGTCTGTGCCAGACCTCTGACCGAGAGAGGAACTTCCCGACAACACCGGGCAATGAGGACGAACTCAAACAAAGAGCCCACAGAGGAAGCTCTAGGGAACCGAGGCACCCCTCAAACTAAGAGGTAGAGGCCTCGCCCTCTATAAGTCCTCTAGCCGTAGCAGAGGTCCATTCCCCCCCAAAAGTAACACTAGAAGACTCCCTGAAAACAAGGCAAGTCTCATCAGACTCGGCAGAAGCAAGAGTCCCGCCCACGAAGGAATGGAGGAGCGGTAGGGGCACCGAAACCTCCTCCACCACCTGAAGACAAAGCCGCAGCGCGCAGAACGGCCTCTTTAAACAGAGCCTCAGGTGAAAGGGCCTGGTATAACAACACCCCATTACCCGTGAAAACAGGAACTAGGGTAGAAGGAACCAAGTGTGCCCCACCCCAAACAGAAGCTGGCGCACACAAAGGCAAATTGGCTACGCATGTGATCCAGAAAACCCGTATCATCAGAACCGGACACCAGTACCCCCGAACCACAACCGAACCCGGAAGTGGCAGAGACCGAAGGGTGAACAGGGAATGCTTGACCCAAACCAGAAACTGAAGGGGTCACGGGTGAACCGTAACCCCCCGATCCGGAAACCAGAGCCCCCGCCCCACGACCGCAAACGGGAGTGGAGCACAAAGGAGGATCGGATGGGAGGGAGAAGCCAAACTGGGAACGGGAGAAGGTAACAAGTGACCCGTACCCCCATACCGGAAACCAGAGGCCCCGCCCCACGACCGCAAGCGGGAGTGGTGTAATAGGGGCTGGAAAGGGGAGGTGAGGGACAAACCGGCGAACCGGAAACCACACCCCTTGTCGAAGCCGGACGTAACACTGCGAGCAGTGCTTAATATGTCTCAAGCTCGATGGCCCCGCCCCACAACCGCAAGCGGAAGGGGAGTGTAAAGGGGACTGGAAAGGGGAGGTGAGGGACAAACCGGCGAACCGGAAGCCACACCCCCTGTCGCAGCCGGACGTAACACTGCGAACAGTGCTTTATATGTCCTAAGATCGACATTAGCCAGAAGTTCCGACCCGCACTGAATCCCGCAGGAAACAGCTGGGAAGGCTTCAGCAGGTAGCTTGTCCGGCTTAGCCGGGGCGTCCCCACTGGAAAATTTTATGTGGTCCTAAACTAGGGTGACCACTTATATGAGCCAGAAGTCCCGACTCGCACTGAATCCCGCAGGAAACAGCTGAGAAGGCTTCAGCAGGTAGCTTGTCCGGCTTAGCCGGGGCGTCCCTGCTGGAAAAAATTTATGTGGTCCTAAACTAGGGCGACCACTTATGTGTTTCTGGTCGTAACCTTGACCAGAAACGGCTCCAAGGACACTTCTGGCAAGACCAAGGAGCCACCCCTCACCTCACTACCGCCACTCCCCACCTCACTACCACCACACTACAAACCTGAAGGGTAGAAGACAAAGCAGGAGGTGCAGGAGCAGAAACGCAACGTAGCAAAACAGAGGTAATGTCGGCAGGAGAGGAAACCGACATAGTGAAGCGAACGGCCGTCGAAGTAGAAGAGACGCGCATAGACGGGGTAGAAGCCGACGCACAGCCACGTTGAGACAAGACAAGGAAACCCAAAACACCGCCGGCGGTAGTAACGGCAGACTACAGGGCGAACGCAAAAAGTCAGCAGAAGAGAGTTAGAGTAGACACAACCTCACTCAGCAGGTGCCAAAAAAGGAATGAGGTATACTGACTTTGGCTGTGAGCGCTTTGACGCATGATATGGCACGAAAGGCACGGGGAGTGTGGGTCAGGGGAAGCAACTCTATGACTGTTTTATTTTGTTTACTTCCGTTAGAGAGGCACTCGCTCCTAGCAACGCCATAAACATTGCACTTGTGATTCATGGTATAGTATGTGACATTAATTGTGTATTTTGTGTAATGTCAGATTTCGCGCAACTCGCAACATTTGATCAAAGAATTATTGTCATGAAAACTGCCACATTCACAAACCATCAATTCATACTAATTCCAGCTCACCATTTTAATCCTCATGAAACAAAATAATACAGAACTCAACAAGTTATGGCCACAAATGCACACTAATATATTATTTTTTGTGTTATATTTTTACTCCATAACCCCCCAAAAGATCTTCATTATATTGTCCAACAATTAATTAATATGAATTATATATAAATGCATCATTATTTTCGTATATTCTGCTGAAACTGGCAACACTTTTTGTTTTCTGAGCATACTAGAGTGTTCTGCATTTTGTTGTGTAAATACAGTGCCTTTTTATCCACTTTGTATTAATTTTAGACTCCTGAGCCACTTTTGGGAAAAACGCGTTTTATTTTTATGTGAGGGTTACCCACTTTGAACAGTTAAATGAATGCCTTAATATTGACCGATTTTAACAATTTAAATTTTTTTTAATCTTCTAAAGGTTTGCACTATGTAATAAAAACAAAATAAAACATCCTGCAGGCCTGAAAATGGCGACTAATTTAGTCGCGACTAATTTAGTCGCAACTAATTTAGTCGCCATGGCTAGTGGAAAAAAAAATTGGCGACTAAAAAAAAAACTTTAGTCGCCAAATGCGAGTGCGCTAAAATGAACTTTTTTAAAGTTTGGCTAGTAAAATTTTTAGTTTGGCTAGTAAAATTTTTAAGGTAGTAGCCAAAGGCTAGTGGGACCTTTTTTTCATTTTCAAGGCTGTCCTGAACCAAAATAAAATGTTATATATACCTAATCTAAGTGTCGCTGAATGTCCTATGCAGAGCAATGCTGAACTCTTTGTTGCAGTGAGCATAATGAACTCATTTCGAAGATTCGATTATTCCTCAAAAACGTTCACGGTATTCGCGTAAGAAATGTTGTCGCGCTTTTTGCTTACTAGCAACCTTACCCCGCTTTTCTTCAGACTTGCTCTCATTGTCACTCTCGTGTAAACGCTTTCGCGACACCATGTTTAGCACAATGGCGGGCACAATGGCGGATACAAAGTCTCGCACTATCTTTCACGCACGAGATTTTGCACATGCGCTCTAGGGTCAGCAAGTAAAGGAAAAAGCAGATCAGAACCATATACAGGGTTCCCACTTACTGGCAGTAAAAAAATTCAAGGGGTTTTCAAGGGGTTTTCAAGGGATTATTCTCTATAAACCTGATGTGAATGTCCAACTGTTTCTGTTTTAATTCCTTGTTCAATGACTCGTCGAACAAAAGCACATACTCAATCTGTGATTTAACTTTCTTTTTTAGTAAAGACTCAAAATATGTAGCGATGCCAAAGGTTGCCAAGTATCTGCTTTTTGTCTCTCCACACTTGTAGTTGAGTGCAACTGGTGACTGCTTAAACATTTTTGAAAATAAAAACGCATTGTCCTGAGCTGATCTGAAACTATGGTGACTGTTCACAAGGTGGATGGTCCACAATACTTCAGCTTCAAGCACTTCGGTCCCCGAAATTGATGTGGGGATGCTAGGCTGGCATTGTTTGTTTGCTGGTGTGGCAGCTGTCTACAAAGATGTACTTGCACTTGCAGACACGAATTCTGCAAGCTTTACAACAGGTTTGCTTGCTTTCTGAAGTTCCATGTGCTTTTTTCCTTTCGTGTGGCTTACTACAGCCGCCTCTTCCATTGCACGAACATCGACATTTTTTTTGCACAATTTGCAATAAAATGCATGCTTGTCTTCCACCTCCTTTATCCAAAAGCTGAACTCCTTCTTCAGCCATGACTTTTGAAAAACGCAACTGCCCTTCGGCATTTTCAGCAACGAAGACAGAAAATCAAACAGGCGAAACAGCGGAAGTTTTTACCGGAAACAAGAAGTTCGCATAGCAATAATTAGAGTTATGTCCCTTGTTAGCAGACGACCAATTACGACCATTGTAACCGGCATCGACGATCGGTAGAAAATCGATTTATTTAAACAAGGGTTGTTTTCTTTCTTTAAAAAAAAAAAAAAAAAAAAAAAAAACTTGTTAAAAAAAAAGTTGTTAGATAGGCAAGCGATTTCACAATGGTAATTTTCAAGGGGTTTTCAAGGGGAAGCCGATATTTCGCTGATTTTCAAGGGTTTTTCAAGGGTCTCAAGGGTCCCCTCAATTTTCAAGGGATTTCAAGGATTTCAAGGGGCCGTACGAACCCTGCATATATCAAATCAGTGCGAAAATTTCTTTTCTTTTTTTTTGAGGAGGGGGGGGGGGGGGGGGGGGGTACACCACGAAAATGCATATTTTTAAGGAACTGCTCGTATTGTCATATTTTATGTTGAAAATTTGTAAAAATACGCGCCAGCGCGTACGGTAGGCACCTCTGTGATCGTTTAACCAGCGTACTCCATCTTTCCCTGTCCTCAGCAACCCTGATTGTTTCGCTCAGTGTTAAACCAGTCCATTCTACATGGGTGCCACCAAGAAATTTTCCAAAATCTGAAGGCAGGGGTCCGGCGCTGCCCAGGCCCCGATGGGGTCCCGGCGCAACGCCCTGGTAGGAGGTTAGGGGGGCAACGCCCCCCCGATATAAATTTTTTACAATATTCAAAGCCAATTTAGGCCTCTCGTGAAAGCTGAAGAATGATTTACCACTAATTTGATACATACAAGACACTCACATAGAACAAGAAAAAAACTACATAAAAAGACCAGGGCCTAACATTGGCAAAGGTGACTAAGTCCCCAGACTTAGTCAATGCAAATGGGAAACATATGAACAATCAGAAGCATAGTTAAGATTGTTTAAACATTTTGTGAATGTGTATAAGAGGTGAGAGAAAGAAAAGCAAACACACACAAATATACACAAGAACAAAAAGCATTGTTTGTTTTTTTCCAAACTAATTTCACTATTGACCAACTGTATGCATTGGCAGAAATACAATGTTACATTGTATTTCTGCCAATGCATATAGTTGGTCAATAGAACGCAAAACCGGGCTGATCCAATTTTCTCAGCCACAACCGGCATTCATCGCCATCAGGATCAAACTTATTTGACATCCATTCCCACTTCCACTTATTCTTCATTCCCTTATCTACCTCTAACGCTTTTTACTTTCCAGTATCGGTATTTTCCTCTAAAAAAACGGCATAATTGGAACACAAAGTCACAATATCCAAACTTCAGTCTCAGACCGACCGGAAGTCATCAACCGGATACGCGGGTTATGCCCCTTTCAGCTGTGCATCTTTACACAAATCTGATACAAATCTTGTTTAGTTTACTTCTATATAATCTTTTTTTAACGATTTTTTTTTCTCGAAAAATCGGATTTCCGATTGTAGGCTTTAGCAAAAATTTGATTTTCCGACCATAGTCGGAAAGGTGGCACCCATGCATTCTAGAATGTTGTCCTCACATGTAACACCCTGCTTTGCCAAGCCATCTTTTATTTCTGCGTCTGTCAGACCATCAACCTGAGATGACCGTACAACTCATTTGGATGAGTTGAGTGTGCAGTGACTACTCACATTTACATCGAACACTCATCTATGTAGCTCCACCTTGGAGCCATCTCTAGCTCATATTTGTTGCGATGTCCTTTCCGACGGACAATCCACTAGGAAACTGCCATCTCTGATCTTTGATCTGTCTAGACACACCCTGAAACCCCTTTTCCACGACAAATGGGAAATGTTTTGGTCATCCTAACAATCAAGAAGCGTGGTTATGTTTTAAAGAGGCCAGACTCCTTGGCTGTACGTCTAGTTTCCATGTGGCCGTCAGAATCATGTCCATGGATTTGGTCCAGTCCGTCATAAGTTCTTTTCTGGTTTTTTGTTTTTGTTTGTGTGGTCACTGAAGCATAGGCTCAACGATGGCAGAAATAAATGGTCACCCTATGAGCTGTCATGCTAGGGAAGCGACAATAGATGGTCAGTGACATCTATAGGCCTGGGGCCCCCCTCATGCTAGACCATCCGCATTCATGATTGTAAAATTTTTAGACAGGTCACAACCATCCAGCCTCTTGCCATGAGGAACCAACGTAGGCTTGCCTGTATAGGGGAGAATTTTGGGGAGGAAGAAGGGATATAAAGAACCAGTAAGACAGAAGAAAGAAAAGGGAAAAGCCCCAAAGTTAGTGGAAAGAGTTTTAGGGTGAAAAAGAATACAGGCAAAAGAACCAGGAAGGCAGAAGCAAGACAAAACGGAAGAAAAAAGGTTGGGCTAGCTTAGTCACCCAACCCCGCCAGAGAGAAACTCAGGTTTACCCCAGGCATGCGCAGCCCAGCTCGTGGGGGCATTTATGTATATCAGGAAGAGGCAAGGGCTGAGCACAGAGCCTTGTGGGATGCCGGACTTCACATTCACATTGTCAGACTGCTTCATCAACCACAACTGCTTGTGGTCGATCCAGCGGTTTTGGTGCTTACTCCATGACTGTCAAGCTTGTATATGACCAGGTTGTGAAATGCCCTCTCAAAGTCCAGCACTATCGTTGTTGCAATGCCTCTCTCCTTTAACTGGTTCTTCAGATACACTGTTCAACGGACTGACAGATACCAACATTTGGCTAATTTTGATTCCCACCCACCCTTCCTCCCCTTCTACATAAGTGGAAAAAACACAAAATTCATCCCCGAGAACCCCTATTAAACAGTCCCTACAAAATCTTTCTTCTCTTATTACACCTAACTTGACCAAACAACAAAATTGCATCAGTTTCAACATAATCTACAATTACGATCTTTTTGAAAAGCAATGCAAGAACTTTGGCAGAGTTGTGTGATGGCCCAAATACATTTACCTCCACTGCCAGAATGATATTCTATTCCACCGCCTGAAGGTGCTCGCTCCCATCAACCAGTTCACTCAGGCTGCAGATAAACAACAACCCAGATCTTCTCTGTTGCATAAAAGACCGACTAAACAGGCCAGGAAGGAGTGCCTGTGCAAGCCTGTCGAGAGAACTGCCGGCAAGAAGGACAAGCCCTCCAAGCATTTGCCGTTGTCAGATCTGGCGTCACTGTCCTCCTGTAGTCCAAGAAATCTTGTTCATTGCCAATAATGTTGACCCCGTCGAGCTGGTTGCCAACCCTGTGCTGAGAGATGGGAATACTCTATGCCATCGCCCTGCCTTTACATCATGTTTGATAGAGGTGTGTTGTGTGTATGTTGATAGCTTTTGAGCGGGATTGCTGATTTGGGGAAAAGCTCATATATAGCATCCAGTATTATTATTACAAAATGGGGAAAATATCTAAGAAGATTACACAAGGACTGACCGATTTGGACTTGATCTTCTTGAAGAATCTGGGAGCAATGAAGTCCTCTGGCTGGATGTCAACCTGTGATGGAGCAATGACAGGTGCAGCAGATGGGTGCTGCATGCCTAGGAAAGTCTGCAGAGCAGAAACCTCCGACTCATACGAGCTGTCCGCCATGGTGCGGCCTTTAGACGCCAGCTTGCATGCTGCCATCCACCGGCAGTACTGTTCCTCCTGTACAGTCTCATTCACTTCGTTATCATCATAAATGAAAAAAATGCAAAGAAATATATTAAATAAAACCAGTCTGACTTTCAATTTTACAGTACTGCAATCTATTTTCTTCTTCTATTTTCAAAAGCATTTTTTTTTTTAAATTATATTTTAAAAAGTACATTTCCTACGGCAGGGATGGGAATGACCAAGACTTGGAGGGGAGTAAAAATGGCTGGGGGCCCAGGGAACCCAGGGGGCAAAGCCCACTGAAGCTGAGAGATTTTGCAGTTTTCAACGCAATTTTTACCACTTAGCATAAAAATAAGTGAACAAATGGAATAAAAAATACATTTAGTCACTTTACTTTTGGCTCATAAAAACATACTTTACACAAACATGCTATCAAGACTCTTTTCTGTAGTAAAGATGCATTCTTCTACTATTTTTAAAAAATTCACCAAATCATTTAGGTATTACAAATGAAAATTTTATTTTGGTTCAGGATGTTTTAGTTTGTTTTTATTATATAGTACAAACCTTTAGAAGATTAAAACAATTTAAATTGTTAAAATCTGTCAATATTAAGGCACTCATTTAACTGTTCAAAGTGGGTAACCCTCACACAAAAATAAAACGCGTTTTTCCCAAAAGTGGCTCGGGTGTCTAAAATTAATACAATTACAACAAAATGCAGAACCCTCTAGTATGCTCAGAAAACAAAGTTTTGCCAGTTTCAGCAGAATATATACGAAAATAATGATGCATTTATAAATATTCATAATTCATATTAATTAATTGTTCAACAATATAAAGATCTTTTTGGGAGTTTTGGAGTAAAATACAACACAAAAAATAATACATTAAAAGCCTAAATTGTGTTTAAGAGATAACTTGGGACCTGTAGACAATCAAGTGACATTAACCCACTTACAGACATAGTATTACTACTGCCGCACTGATGTACAAGAATAACTACTAGTAGTAGGCCTAACTCACTCGAGAATTAATTATGCAAAACGAAGACCTTGCGAAATTCACAGAAATAAACATAAAAGAAGAAAGAACATTGTTTTGCAAACAAAACTCACCCCTGGAGTTGACATAACTTAATAATGTAATGTGAAACACATGAGTTCTAATTTGAATGCGTGTGTGCGAAGCCGCGACAACGAATGAAAACAACATGGCGGCGACTCGGAAGGGGCGTAACCATTCGTCGTGTGGTCTTGAATTTTGTAGAATTTGAAAGGCTTTGCGCTCAAAAAGCTTATTTTTTGTTGTTGTATTATTTAAAACACACATCAGGTTACCTAATAATACAAAAATTAGAGCCAAGCAAATTTTAAAAAGCCCCCCTTCCAATTTTTTTTTAAAACGAACTTGAAAATGCATTTTCAAAAAGAGTAGTTGCTGTGCTGTGCCAATTTCTCATCTTTCGTTATTGGTCATTTGTTTTAGAAACAACCATTGTACGTATCCGTTTGAGACCGTAATCTCAAGCGGTAAACGCTTTCACTACATGCAGTGTAAAGTCAAGATGGCGGCAATCTCTAGCGTGTAAGAATAATAACTCTGAGTAAACGGCAATCAACTAAAAGATGAGCGATCAGTTTATTTGCTTATGTTTTTTCAGGGGCGTACCAAAAAATTCAGGAGCGCATTTGGATTTTGGTAGGTGCGTATATACGCGAATGGGTGTACAATTCCCATGCCTGCTACTGGGAACAAATTAAAACAACGCTACTCAGTTTTACATTACGGCCATTTACACACACAAATTCTGAATGATAAACAACTATAGAAAATTAAATGTGTCTGCATAGTGCATAATTTAAATAAGTTTATTGACGAATGGAATTTGGAAAGACAATAAAATAACAGAGGAAACCAAAGTCAGAAAAGCATATTATATCAAATAAAAATATAAACAAATACATAACCTGCACTGCTGCACACGCCAGTAATGAAAATGACAAAAATAAAGAGACAAAAAAACCAAGTCAAAACGCGATACTGACCATTTCAAATCTTAGGATGATTTCGCTCATGCCCTCTGAGTCAGGGACAAAAAGCTTGATAGCGTATTTCTTTGTTGACAAGTTCACATCTGGCTGTGTCTCACATCCTGAAACATACATCAATAATAATAATAATAATAATAATAATAATAATAATAATAATAATAATAATAATTATTATTATTATTATTATTATTATTATTATTATTATTATTATTATTTATTATTATTATTTATTATTAAGGCACTAATATTACATGATTCCACAATACATGAGCTGTGTGTACCTCAAATCCTGAAAAAGAAATGAAAGTATAAAGATCATTTATAAGTTATTTTTTTTATACAATCTGTGTACACCCAATGAATATTTAATTAATACAGTTATTGTATACAATAATAAATAATCTCAGAACCTCTAACGTTAATTCTCATGATAGGAGGGCCAGAGGCTTCTTCTCTGCTGCGGTAGAAAGCCAAGTGTGTATCTTTGAATGTAGTCCAGTATCGCTTATAGCTCTTCAGGGTCAGCTTCTTTGGTCTGTGGGCAAAATACATGCATGTTTTACTAACAACAAAGACTGGCCAAACATGAAAATATCAAATTGATAGAGCCAAAGCTGAAGTAATTTATGAGCGATAATATCCAGTCTGGATGAATATTGTCCACAGTTGTGGTTATTTTTGCTTTAAATGCTTGCTAACAAATGTAATTGTACATTTAGACAGACAAACCACAAAGATGCACAAAGTATTCATCCTAAAGCTGAAAATCCATACAGAAACAGTAATATAAAAATATGTTAAAATCATTGGATAAAAACAGCTGATTTGTTTCCCAGCTTCTATGACAACATTGAACATAATTAGCAAATTCTTATCTATGGGCTTTAAGTATAAAGCAGATTATAAATGGACTACATGAACTGCATGTAAAAATCAGACTTGATCATGAGCGTTTCATGACTTAAGATAATTTTCTTTCTGTCCTTACATCTCTAGTGTAAAATAAGAATCCTTGCTATATCATATAATTTAATCTTGACAATATGGTGTCAGGAGTCACTACTGAACATCTCCCAAAGCTCTATGCCATGAACTTACTTGAAGAACTTGATGTAGTCTGCTAGTTCAGGTATGTGTGTGATGTCACCATGTGTGGAGATAGAGGACCCCTCCAGTGAGCTCTGCAGATCAGCCAGGGCAGCTCCCACCTCATCATGCTCCATTGTCATGTTGCCTGTACCATCCACCAGGTCGTTCTGAGGCAGTCCTGACTGCAGCTGCACTTGGAACTGTTCACACAAAACCAGTATGCGGTATAAGTACACCATCTTTAAGAATACAAAGCTTAAAAAATATCCTGCCCTGAGAACTCTAGTTGACATATAAATCCTGATGAAAACAAATTAATGTACAAAGTAGTGCGCTGCATGTCTCATTTTGTTCCATCTCTCTTATTTGAATATGTTTGTGTGTGTGTGAGTGTGCATTGTGTGTGTGCTAGTGTGCGTATGTGATGTGTTTTGTGCAATGTTATATGAAATGTTCCCAATTTATAATTACATGCTTAGTGTTGAAATAAGGTGGTGATCAATCAGCCAGTCAACAATTATTTATTACAAAAAAGCGCAAGATGTGAATGACATTAGTAAATTTGTGTGTGTAGACTTAGAAGGGAGTATAGTGTTGTACTGTGGCGATGGTGATTGCGCTTGGGAAGTGATTACTGTGCCCCTGAATTAAATAAATGCATGCTATATAAACTAAGAAAATACTGACTATTTTAATTATTGGAATTTTGTAATATTTTGTAATCCAGTTACTGTTTTGGATTGTTGCTAAAACATCCATAGTGGGTAACAAGATTTGTAGACGATCTTCTGATACCACAGAGAATATTGAAAATGGCCATCTACACACACAAAAAATGTAATACAGGAACATCACTAGTTTTTCTATTAAAATCACTACATACAATTAGTATACACCTAAAAGTAAAACTGAAGTTCACCAGAAGATAAAAAAACAATATTTGTTATTATCTAAAGCCACCCGCAACCCTTAAAATTCTGTAAAAAGATGGTAACAAAGAAAGTGTACATACATGTAAGGCAGCAAAGACCATCATCTCCTCTTCTGTGCAATCTATCTCTTCAGAGATAAGTGCCCACTTGGCCTGCTCGTAGATCTGATTGATGCGGACGGGGTCATACTGAGACACAATACAACAGTCGAGAAGTAAATGCTTAAGATCTAAGACCTATCCTGTAACTCGAAAGTCGTTGAGGCACCATAGATCGTTTAACTAGTGTACTCCATCTTTCACTGTACTCAACAACCCTGATGGCTTCACTCAGTGTCAAACCAGTCCATTCTCCCACCTCTTTTTCGGTCTCCCTCCTTCTACCTCCTTGCACTGTGCCTTGCAGGATGGTCTTTGCAAGGCCTGATGATCTGGTGACTGGCTGTACCATCGGAGTTTCAGTTTCTTCACCACTGTGAGCAGGCCACCATGTTGTCCAGTGGCTTGTGTGATGGTCTGTCAGACTTCATCGTTGGTGATGTGCTGGGTATAGGAAATGCCCAGAAGTCTTCTGTAGCACCTCATCTCTATGCTTTGTATTCTTTGTTGTAGATCTGCTATGAGGGTCCACGTTTCGCAAGCATATAGAAAGATGGAGATGAAAAGTGAGCGCAGCAGCCTTATCTTGGAATATAGACTGATGGTCCTGTCTTTCCAAATGGGCTTCAACCTTGCCAGGGCAGCAGTTGTTTGTGCGATCCTGGAGAGAACTTCCTGTCTGATACAATGGCTTCTAAATATTTGAAGCTATGCACTGTTGAGGTAGATAGATATTCAGTGCTTATCACAAGTATATCAACTAACAAGTTAGTGTCTCCCTTCTATGTCTCTGTCGACGTGCGCGTACAACCGGTTGCTTCCCTTTACATGCTTTGTGCTCTATAGAGCGTCGTCGGCCTAAAATAATTTTTTAGAAACTTCAAAACCCAGGGGAATTATGGGTAGGGAAATCATTTTCTGAAATGACGTCGGCAGGACTCTTTGCGATTAGTGCATGGCACACGAGACACACACAAAATGGCGTCACAAGAAGATTGGTTAGATCTGAATTCGTCTCATTTGACCTCGCATTCTGCTGGAAAACAATGTAATTTGAATTTGCTTTCACAAATCAAAAGAGAGCGAGACCACAACAAAGTATAACGAGCCAAGGCGACGCAAACACTCAAGGCCGACAGAACAAAAAGCACACAAAATACAAAAGGTAAGTACCCATGACCATACAGTCAATAAAGTAGGCCTAACCACCAATGCAAAATAGGATTGATCATCACCATGATTGAATTTTTCCACCCCACCTTCCAATCGGTACGGAATCGAACATATGCTCAAATCATCATATCTTTGACAGAACTTGCATGTGCATTATACAGTGTGATGCAAGCGATAAATGAACCATCACATCGAAGCGACTCACGATCGCCTGCACTGAGCTCACATACATGTGTGCATGTTTCTATAAATCTATCGTGTTCTCATTCGATAATTGAGCAAAGCCTTTGTTCACTACCAGAAATATGCAGTTCCTATCCCAACTTTCGTTTAATTTCAGCCAGCACATCTTCGCGAGAAATGGCGACGATGACTTCAACCGTAGCTAGTTATCAGTTACTTCCCTTGAACAGATTTCCCAGAATTCTCTATTCTATTTGTAGGTTTGGGATAGCTTGTGGCTAAAACCAAGGGCAACGGGACCACCGCACATCAACTGGGGGCAATACGAGATACTAACTTGTTAGTTGATATACTTGTGGTGCTTATAGGGTCCAGCGGACTGCCAAGAGCCGAATCATTACATTACATTACATGATTATTGCTTTAGGTCCAGCGGACTGTTCCGAGCCAAATCAGGACCAGTATAGCCGAATCAGGACCAAAAAATCAAGACCACAACTTTGCTGAAAGAGGACTCGCCCCTGATCCGCATAAAAGATCTGCTGAAACAACCCTAGTGGTAGCACTGAAGGCACTCCACAAGCTGGTCACTTTACAATAAAGAGCCGAATCAGGACCACACAAAATTAAGTAACATCAGAATTAAACTCTTAAAATATAAATATGATTAAAAACATTTAAATAAAATCAGTCTAATAAAATCCAACTAAGAATACAAAACAAGACTGTATCATTTAAATGCGATAAAACAAACCAACATCATGTAAAAACTGGAACAGGTGTTGACTATTGCAAACAATAAAATCTCATTAAAAGGTATTGAACCAAAATATCTTTCTTTTTATCAAACAGATCAGCACATTCAGACATGAAATGGCGAACGGAAAAGGATTTGTCACATGCAAAGCACTATGGTGGTTCTTCTCCTTTAAAAAGGAAACTATGGGTGATATAAGTATGCCAAATATGAAGGTGAGCCAAAACAGTTTCTTCTTTGCGAGTGGATGCAAAGTTAGGCAAAGAAGCAGACAAATCTGGAAGAATTTCAAATAATTTGTTATTGATTACATTAGACCATTCAGTCTGCCACAGCCGTTTACAATAAGATCCAAACATACAACGCAGATCAGAGTATGGAACAAACTGGAAAATCTAGATGCAAGAGCGTCTTTGGCCACTTTGTCCACTGCAATATTGCCGCGGATGCCCATGTGCCCGGAGGAACAGTGCAAGGAGGTAGAAGAAGAGGGAGACCGAAAAAGAGGTGGGAGGACAACATTCGAGACTGGACTGGTTTGACACTGAGCGAAACAATCAGGGTTGCTGAGGACAGAGAAAGATGGAGTACGCTGGTTAAACGATCATCTGTGGTGCCCCTACGACCTCCGAGTTATGGGATAGGATAGGATAGGATAGGATAGGATGCCCATGTGACTAGGTACCCACATAAAAACTATCTTTTTACCCTAAGAAACAAGTTGTGTGTAAAGGTCATGGATCTCTGCCAGAAAAGGGTACGATATCTTTCTCGTGGAAAGAGCCTGAAGTGACAGTGAATCAGACCTGATTAAAAACAAGGTTCTTTTGGATTAATAAACCTGTTTCAGAGCTAGGTGAATTGCCTTGAGCTCAACTGTATAAACAGAACAAAAATCAGGTAGAGGCTGTTGAAAAGGCTGTTCTAGGTGTCTCCCAGAGCAACAGCAACTGAGTCTCCTTTCTTCGACCCGTCTGTACAAAGTTTTTCATACCATTTATACAGTGAAAATTGTTTGAGATAAAGTTCCTTATAAACAGTTTCGGAAGTTTTGGTCTTTTTGAAGGACGTGAGAATGAAGTTAATAATGGGGTTGATGAGGTTCCAAGGTGGAAGTACAGTTAGCAATTGATCATTATTAACAGCATCAACATCTATGCCTGCAGTGTCAAAGTGAGGACATATTCTGATACCTATCCTATCCTATCCCATAGCTCAGAGGTCGAAGGGGCAACACAGATGATCGTTTAACCAGCGTACTCCATCTTTCCCTGTCCTCAGCAACCCTGATTGTTTCGCTCAGTGTCAAACCAGTCCATTCTCAGATGTTGTCAGACTTCGACGTTGGGGATGTGCTGGGTATAGGAAATGCCCAGAAGTCTTCTGTAGCACCTCATCTCCATGCTTTGTATTCTTCGTTGGAGATCTGCTGTGAGGGTCTATGTTTCGCAAGCATATAGGAAGATGGAGATGACAAGGGAGCGCAGCAGCCTTACCTTGAAATGTAGACTGATGGTCCTGTCTTTCCAAATTGGCTTCAACCTCGCCAGGGCAGCTGTGCGATCCTGGAGGATTTCCTGTCACAACCCATTGTCTGATACAATGGCTCCTAAATATTTGAAGCTATGCACTGTTGAGGGATTGGCCTTGGACTTTGATGTCCGTGTTAATGCCATTGGTCATCATTTAGGTCTGCTCTGCACTTATTTCCATTCCATAGGCTCTGGAGGTGGTGTCAAGCCTCTGTACCAGCTGTTCAAGTTCTTGCTCCTCTCCAGCCAATCCATCAAAGTCATCCGCAAAATGACGGTTGGAGATTGCTCTTCCCCCTATGCTGACTGTGCCTTCGTGATCTGCAAGGGTATCTGACATGATGCGCTCTAGGAAGATGTTGAAGAGTGTTGGAGAGAGTAGGCATCCCTGACGCACACAGATTGTTGTTCTGAACCAGTTTCCAATGGCGCTGTTGTGAAGGACTGCACTGATAGCCTTGTCATACAGGCTTTTGATGACTTCAATAATTTTAGGACTGGTGTTGTACACTCTCATGGTTGCCCACAAAGCTGTATGCCAGACTTGGTCAAACGCCTTTTTGAAGTCTACGAACGAGTCTACATATAGATGTTATTGGTGCTGTAGGTATTTCTCACAGATTATTCTGAGTTTGAAAATCTGTTCAGTGGTACTTCGCCCGGCCCTGAATCCTGCTTGCTCTTCAGCTATGATTTGTTCAGCTTGGGGTTTCAACCTGGAGTATTATTTTCAGGAGGACCTTGCTGGGATGGCTGATGAGGCTGATGGTGCTGTAATTTTCACATTCCTGAAGGTTACCTTTTTGGGAAGAGTGATGACAAGTGACTGGATCCATGGTGTAGGCCACTCCCCACTCTACTTGGGGTGTTTAACACTTGTCAATCGCTTCATAGTCTGGTAGGCCTTCTTGCTGTTGTTCTTGTTCAGACTGTTCTCTATTTCCTGCGCATGCCTTTTCGGATGTTATTGTTGATTTTGCGGTAGGCATGCGGTGAGGTGTTCTTTTCCTTTTTCATCTCTCTTCATTTATCACACAGGTCCAAACGTTCAGGTGTGATCCACAGCTTCTTCTTTGGCCAGTGCTTTCCAAGGATCTCCGTGGCGGCATCTGCCACAGCTAAATTGAAGATGGTGGTCATGGTGTTGACATCTACTTCACCAGATCCCAAAATGAGCAGTGGTGCAAATTTCCCTCCAATTGTGGCATGAAATACTTCTGCCACCTCGAGGTCTTGCAGTTTGTCCAGGTCGAACTTCAGTCTACCAATTTTTAGTTTTATTTTCAGTTTTATTTTTAACTTTGGTGTTTGGGGGAAAAATCTGGACGTTTGCAATTTGTGTATTCTACAATCCTCATTCTATCATGGATCATTGAAATGAACATCATTCAAAGACATCCTTCTAAATGCTTAACTGAATTACGATTAATCTACATGTATGATAAAAACGGCGACTATTCCGATGAAGAATCTTTAAGGACAAATAATATCATCTGTGTTATATAAAAGACTATCTGCCACTACAGATATCAACAAATAATCTGTTGTGTGAATAACATTCAACTATAAAGATCTACAGACTTTGAGTTCGACGTATAATAACTTTTTAGTTTTATAAACAAGTGAAAGCTGGGCCGCAAACGGAGTTTGCATACTGACAGTATAGAGAAGGCCATATCCTATTCTGATTTATCAGTACAACTTATGTTAATCTGATGAATAAAAATTGATGCAACAACTATTCTGATACCAAAAGGAGGATTTTTTGTCGATTTGTTGGAGTATTTGAGTGTAAATAACGGGTTTAGAACACAATCGTAAGCAAGATTTTCAGGGTTTGCTTTAAGTTTGAAAAAATAATTCCTTGCGATCTGAAGCCTGCGGATCTCCAAGGGAGGTTTGCCAGCCTCAGTGTAGAGACTTTCCTTCGGTGAAGTGAGAAACACCACCAAACAGATAGAAAGATAGATATTCAGTGCTTATAGGGTCCAGTGGACTGCCAAGAGCCGAATCAGGACCACACAAAATTAAGTAAAATCAGACCAAAATATCTTTCTCTTTCATCAACCTGATCAGCACATTCAGACATAAAATGGCGAACGGAAAAGGATTTGTCAAATGCAAAGCACCATGGTGGTTCTCCTTTTAAAAGGAAACTATGGGTGATATAAGTATGTCCAATATGAAGGCGAGCCAAAACCGTTTCTTCTTTGCGAGTGGATGCAAAGTTAGGTAAAGAAGCTGACAAATCTGGAAGAATTTGAAATAGTTTGTTATTGATTTGATTAGACCATTCAGTCTGCCACAGCCGTTTACAATAAGATCCTGTCATACAATGCAGGTCTGAGTATGGAACAAACTGGAAAATCTCTGAAGGGAAATCTAGATGCAGAGCTTCTTTAGCCGCTTTGTCCACTGCAATA
Organism: Oncomelania hupensis; assembly: GCA_036898135.1. Lineage (NCBI taxonomy): Eukaryota > Metazoa > Mollusca > Gastropoda > Littorinimorpha > Pomatiopsidae > Oncomelania > Oncomelania hupensis. The sequence goes on from CM072513.1 coordinate 42,847,556, forward strand.
TTGCCACGGATGCGTTACGGATAAAAGTTTCCAGTCGCACCAGGTGGTCAACAGTACTTCGACCACTTCGAAAGCCACACTGAGTGTTGGATAATATATTATTTCTTTCGAGATACCACAGTAAACGAGAATAAACCATTCTTTCCAGCGTCTTGCATAAGCAGAACGCTAAGGCTATTTGGTCTGTAGTTTGTTGGATTAGTATGGTCTTTGCCAGGTTTAGGAATGGGTACAATAATGGCCTTTCTCCAAGTTGTTGTTGTTGTATCAAATTTTATTCATCAGATTAACATAAGTTGTACTGATCTTCTTCTCCAAGAGGGAGGACAGGTGCCAATGATCCAAATCTGATTGAAGATGTCCAGCAGTTGAGACCGTGAGTACCTTGTTAAATGTGGTAGAAATTGATAATGCACATCATCCGTTCCAACTGCTGAATCTGCACTTTTGTTAATGGCATCATCAAGCTCAACTAATGAGAACAAAATGTTGTAGTCTTCAGAATTATTAGAGGTAAAATGTAACAGTTGTTTTTCTTTACGTGTTTTGATAGTTTGAAAACAGAATAGTTTTCAGAGGAAGAATTTGCAGCAAAAGAAGAGGCCAAAAGATCAGCTACTGTTTTTTTTATCTCCGATTATGTCCCCGTGCACATAAAGGCATGGGCTGAAATGTTTGTTACTTTTATTTTTGAGTTTGCGGACCACTTTCCAAACCTTCGACAGTTTCGCTTTTAAATTTAGCGTGGAGCAGAAACCTCTCCACGATTCTCTTCTCTTATGTTTGAAGAGCTGTGGACATTGGACTCGCAAACGTTGGTGGTTCTGTTTATTTTCAGAGCTTGAGTGTAAATACATAATTCTAAAAGCTTTTTACGGGCTTGCTGAAATTTTTTACATTCATCATCAAACAAGTTTTTTTTAAGCGTATGAGGTTTTGATGAAGTTTGCGGAATGGACTCCTTGGCACTGTTTATAACTACATCAGTGTAGAGCTGTATTGGGTCTATGGCATGTGAAAATTCCTGTTTCTTAGCACGTAACTGAACCTCAGACAGGTTGGAAAACAGACTCCAGGTAGCTTGTTTCAGTTACCACCTGCCATGAGTTTGCTCAAGGTTGTCTGAATCCTATCCTATCCTATCCTGTCCCGTAACCCGAAGGTCGTAGGGGCACCACAGATGATCGTTTAACCAGCATACTCCATCTTTCTCTGTCCTCAGCAGCCCTGATGGCTTCGCTCAGTGTCAAACCAGTCCATTCTCGAATGTTGTCCTCCCACCTCTTTTTCGGTCTCCCTCTTCTTCTACCTCCTTGCACTGTGCCTTGCAGAATAGTCTTTGCAAGGCCTGATGATCTGGTGACGTGGCCATACCATCGGAGTTTCCGTTTCTTCACCACTGTTAGCAGGTCATTGTGTTGTCCAATGGCTTGTGTGATGGTCTGTCGGACTTCGTCGTTGGTGATGTGTTGGGTATAGGAAATGCCCAGAAGTCTTCTGTAGCACCTCATCTCCATGCTTTGTATTCTTCGTTGGAGATCTGCTGTGAGGGTCTATGCTTCGCAAGCATATAGGAAGATGGAGATGACAAGGGAGCGCAGCAGTCTTACTTTGGAATGTAGACTGATGGTCCTGTCTTTCCAAATGGGCTTCAACCTTGTCAGGGCAGCAGTTTGTGCGATCCTGGAGAGGACTTCCTGTCGGGACCCATTGTCTGATACAATGGCTCCTAAATATTTGAAGCTATGCACTGTGTTGAGGGATTGGTCTTGGACTTTGATGTCCGTATTGATGCCATTGGTGTTGTTGGTCATCATTTTGGTCTTCTCTGCACTTATTTCCATTCCATAGGCTCTGGAGGTGGTGTCAAGCCTCTGTACCAGCTGTTCAAGTTCTTGTTCCTCTCCAGCCAATCCATCGATGTCATCTGCAAAACGAAGATTGTTGATTGCTCTACCCCCTATGCTGACTGTGCCTTCATGGTCTGCAAGAGCATCTGTCTGAATCATGTTCTAATAAATCTGGAAAATGATCACTGCCATGAAGATCTTCTAAAACTGTCCATTTAAAATCCAAAAGTAAGGAGGGATAACACTAACAGATTGATATATCAATGTGGGATAAAGAAGCAGTTCTCGAACAGGAAAAAGTTGGTGCACCCTCGTTCAAAGTTACCAGATTCAATGAATCTAAAATGTCTTCAATTATTTTCCCCTGAGTATCGGTACGATCGCTGCCCCACAGGGGAGAACGTCCATTAAAGTCTCCTAACAATAAAAAAGGGGTAGGTAATTGTTGGATCAAATTCTCAAGGTCATTTTTATTTACATTTATTGATGGGGTCAGATATATGGAACATACTGTAAGGGACTTGAAAAGAGATACTCTGGCTGCTACTGCTGGTAAACTTGTGTCAAGTGTAATTGGATGAAAAGGAACGTTTCTATGAATAAAATGTGAAACGCCTCTGGAAGATGGACAATTTAGCGATGAATAACCAGAGATATTTACAGACTGCCTCTCCGACAAGAGAGTCTCCTGAATGGCCAACACCTCAGGTCGATGCTGTCAGCCAACAGCATAACTCCGCATAATTTGCTCTTATCCCGCGTATATTCCATTGTAAGATAGCCATAAAAATTAAGTAAAAGAAAGATAAATATTTCCATCCCTGAGAGCACAATTATGTCTCTTAAGTTTTCTGACCCTCATCCATCTCCTCATTTCCATCAACTCCCCGAAACGGTTCTCCGTCTCGAGAGGTTGATGGTGCTTGGAAAAAAGGAGTCCAGTCTTGATTTTTCTTCAAACTCCCGGATTCCAAACTGCCAGCTGGCTTCCTCCCCTTCTCCCCAGCACTGGTTCTTGGATCTTCTCTCTCCTTCTTACCTATCCCAACTTTTACCTCTCCTCCCCTGACACTCCCCAACTGAGCCAATAAGATCCTGGCCGCCTCTGCGACCACCTGGTCACTGAAACCTGCCGTCGATGTTGTGGCGGCCTGAGGCATGGCCTTCCTTGCGGCATGTGTGACGGCTTTAGACACGGCCGCCTGCGTGTTGTGATTGACGGTTTTGGACTTGACCGTCGGCACGTTCTCCAGTATATCTGATGGGGCTGGAGAACCCCCCCTTGTGACCAAACAACGTGAGCATTTTCTCTAGATTGTCCATCCGTCTGCACAGTGCTTCCAAAACCTGCGTCATTTTATTCATAGTGATTTCCATTGGTGGGTGTGAACTAGGTTCCGCATGAGGTGTGGAACCCGCCAGACGCAAAGGATCTCTCTTTGAGACCTGGCTTCCTTTCCATAACCTTTTTTCTCGAGTCCCCGAAGGAGCACCTCTCAGTGGCCCGCACCTTTTGGATCTCCAGCTCCAACTGCCACTGAGGGCAATCTTTGGAGCTGGAAGCATGCTGCCCCGCGCCCGCGCAATTCACACAGCAAATAGGATCCTTGCATTCGTTTTCATGCTTATACTTGGCGCATTAATGGCAAATTTCTTTGTTTTTACATGTCCCGCTACCGTGGCCAAACTTTTGGCAGCGGTAGCATCGCAACGGTGATGGTATGAAAGATGTCACCTTCACCCTAAGGTATCCCACCTTGAGTGAGTCCGGCAACTTGGCCATGGCAAAGGTCACAAAAAGTGTATTGGTAGGGATACGCTTGGGTCCTTTGGTGACAAAGACACGCTGTACTGCTGTGACCCCCTGGAGAGCTCATCGTGGATTTCCAATTCGGACATATCAATCAGGTCCTGACATCGGATGACTACCTTGGAGGAATTCAACCGTCCATGCACAGAAACTTTTATTTGTCTATCAACAAAGACGGTCAAATTCCTCTTCAAAAGACAGTCCGATGCCCTTTTGGTTGAGCACTCCAACCAGATAGGCCCCAGATCGAAGTTTTTTCACATCTTTGAAACCCACTGTGCAGACGGACTGAAAACCTTGGTGAATATCAAACGGTGACAGCTTGCCCAGTGGCAGAGCTGAATCCGCCCCCTCCACAACCAAAAAATGAGGCCATGCCCCATCTACCCCAGATGCACAAGCGTCCCGTCTCATATCCAATTCACTGTCCGTGTCTGTGTCCAAATCGTCATCGTGCAGTCTTTTTTTGTTGTTGATGCCATGTTGTTAAATTAGTTAATTGATCCCCCCTGCTCCCCACCCACCACCGAGTCCAACAAGGGGATGCGCTCAAGCGGAAAATCCTGCAAGGGAACACACCAGGGCTACAGCAGGAATATACACCCAGACAATCCCGCACTGCCATTACGGTCTTGTCCAAGTTTGACCCATGAGCCGCAGCCTTCTAGCAGAGCTAGGGCAATACACGACCAGTCACTTGACTGACTCGGGCCACGCCAGCCTCCCATCTAGGAGTAGTCTGGTTCAAAGAAGTGTGTTGGTGTGAGGGACCACAGTCTTTCAGTGACCTCAACCTCCAGGATCCCACGGGTTGCCCTGCACGGCAAACGCAGGAGGCCAAGAGAAGGCAACAGAGAAAAAGAAGGGTAGACAAAGAAGGAATGATGGGGGAAAAGGAAGACAGGAAAAGTCCGGTAAGGCAGAAGAAACAAAGTCAAAACTGCACAGTATATTGGGAGGATTTAACTCTTCCGCGCCGGGAAGCAAGTTTTCCAGTAGCCGCCATGCATCTCTACCTGTCGGGAAGCAAGTATTCCAGTATCCCACACACGCATACGGTCCAAGCGAGAAAACTCCGCATTGCAAAAATATATTGAAAGCACGGTTATTTCCCATGTTAATAAAACGTACGGTCACTTCCGCCAGGTCGAATTTTCTTGTTCTGATGCGAATTTGGCGTGCAGTTTGATTTTAAAATGACGAAAAATCGAGGACTATCAAGAGAGGAAATTCTTCGACTTCTAGACCTTGACGACGATGATGGCAGTGCATCACTGTCGTCAGAATCAAGTGAAGAAGGTGAATTTGATGAGGAGATCGGTGGTGAAAGTGTCTTAGAAGTGCCCACCGTTGTGCCTTCAACAAGTACATGTTCTACAAGCAGAGGTGCCAGTGGCAGTGCCATAAATGCCAGAGGCACAAGATCCCGAAGGGGGCGTGGTGCTACTGCTAGTGCCAAAACAATCGACAGGGAGGGATGGGTGACTCCCGAAAATAAATACGGCAAAATAGAGGAGGAAGATATTTATGTGTTTACCGGCAATCCTGGCATTTCCATGCTGCCAGATGACAGAACACCACTCGGTTATTTCAGTATGTTTGTCAGCCCTGCTATTATTGACACTTTTGTCACAAACAGGTTCGCACAGCAAGTGAAAGAGGCTTTGCCAGATTTTCACTACTTGAAGTTGTGGGATGTCAACAGTGGCACAAATGCCGTTGAAATGAGGAAATTTATAGGTCTCCTCATGGCAATGGGACTTGTGAGCAAGCCAACAGAAAGGATGTATTGGTCAACACATCCTGTGCTGGAAACTCCATTCTTCACCAAGGTAAATATTGTGTTATATAATTTGTTTGTATGGAAAATTCTACTCTTTTTGTGTGCCAAAAATAAAATACTATAAAATTACTTGTATTGCCATCATAAATTGTTAATTAAAATTTGCCTCAATTTTTATTGCAATAACTGAATAATTGATCATGCTATTTTTTTGTGTGCCAGGTGATGCCGCGCGACCGTTTTCTGGTGTTACTTACATTCTGGCATCTCAATGACAACAGCCAGGCACCTGCCCCAGGGACGCCACAACACGACAAGCTGTACAAGATCAGACCACTGTTTGATCATCTCAACACAGCTTTCAAGGCCCACTACTATCCGAAAGAACATGTTGCAGTGGATGAATCCATAATGCCATGGCGTGGTAGGGTTGCTTGGCGACAGTTTATCCCAAAAAAACCCTGTCGCTATGGGATGAAACTCTACTGCTTATGCGAGAGTGACAGCGGTTACATTCTCCGAATGAAGATGTACACTGGAAGGGAATTTGGCAGCAAAAGAGAGGTGGACCATGGGCCTAATGTGGTCAAACATTTGATGGAGGACTATCAAGGAAAGGGCCACACAGTCTTCACAGACTCCTTCTTCACCAGTGCAGATCTTGTGCAGTATATGCATGACATGGGACATCCTACTGCGGTACTGTGCTGAAACACAGGAAAGGCACCCCCCCAGACCTGAAGCAGGAGAGAGTCCCTAAAGGAAAGACAGCAGTGCGCCAGAAAGGGAGTACAGTGGCTGTCCGCTTCAATGACCGCAAAGATGTCATGCTCCTAAGCAACAAATACACGGCAGAGCCTGTGGATACAGGAAAAAAAGCAAAGCAGACACGCGAGCAGCGTGCAAGGGGTGAAGAAGTAGTAAATAACAAAAGACCAAACATTGTGCACCTATATAATCAAAACATGAATGGTGTTGATCACCTTGATCAACATCTTTCATACTATAGTTTCAATCGCAAGACAGTGAAGTGGTGGAAGCGTTGTGGCACCCATCTACTCCACATGGCCAAAGTGCAGGCCATGATCCTGCACAACAAGTACCAGGAAAAAATGCCCCAATTGGACTTCACCTTGCAGCTGATCATGCAGCTGACCAACTCTGCGCCACTCCCCCACAATGTTGATCCCGACGACCCCCCAGCTAAGCGCATGTGCCCTGTACCTAGGCCGCTGGAGTGCAATCGCCTTAGCCATGCTGACAACCCCCACCAAATTGTAAGCAATCCACCTACTGAGAAGAACCTGTCTCCTGCTAAAAACTGTGTGTGTTGCACTGTCCCAAAAGGCAAAGCGTGGTCAGTACTTGCGAAGAAAACAAACCAAGTACATGTGCAAAGCATGCCAGGTGCCCTTGTGTGTTGAGCCATGTTTTGCAATCTATCACACCATCAAAGACTACAATAGGGCTGTAAATCAATATCACAATGCTGAGTAGTTCAGTAAAGATGCCTCTTTCTGTATTTATATAGTGCTGGTGAATTTTTTTTTTTAAGTTGTGATCAATAGTAACATAAGTGTGGTGTAAATATTGTGTTAAGTGTGGTGTAAATAATGTGTAAGTTTGATATAAAGTTAATATTTCATTACTGTGTTATTGTGCTATTGGATTACCAGAACAACAAAATGCAAGGTATGGTCTCAGTTTTTCATTAGCATGCCTACATACTTATGTGTTGGTTGTCACACTTATTTGTCTTTCTCTCTCTGCTAATTTTCTGTTGAGATGCTATAATATTTTGTGGAAATTTACTAAAAGAAATGTCTAAATACTTTATTGTTTACCTAAATAGCTAAAAAAAACTTACATAAATGCTTTTTTTTTCAATGTTATTGTGAAAATTCAAGAAAAAAAAATGCGAAAGAGGCTTTCAATTAGGAATTTTTTTAGTTTTTATTATTCAACAAACATAAAATGTATATAGTTTTGTAAAGAAAATAGTTTTCTATAAGTATGCCAAATTTCATATCAATAGGCCTGCACTGAGTTAGGTAAGAACCGATTTTGTACAACTAGTGGTTTTCACAACAGTCTGGCCCTGCAGGCTCAGGCCAGCAGTGATGCTTAGCTGCTGCAGGCTCAGGCAGAATAGAGTTAAGGGTGAAAAGAATATAGGTGAAAGGACCAATAAGACAGAAACAAGACAAAAGTGAAGGAAAAGGGTAAGGCAAGCTTTGTCACCCAGCCAGAGAGAGGCTGGGGTCCACCACAGTAAACCCAAAGAACTCCAGTCTAGGAGAGAGACTACCGCCCTGTTGCCCTGACATCCATAGCTATGAAATGTCTCGAACGGATTCTTCTGTCTCGTCTTCTTTGTCACACTCAGCCTTTCTCTGACCCTGTTCAATTTGCATACAAACCCAATCGTAGTACCGACGACGCTACTATGACGCTTCTCCACAATGCTTATGAAGAGACCTCTGGTTCCTTTGTCCGTATTCTATTTATAGACTTTTCTTCTGCTTTCAATACCATACAGCCACACCTCATGGCTCAGAAGCTTTTGTCTTACATTGTCCCTCCTAGACTCGTCCTGTGGATCGTTCACTTCCGTCCAGATCTCAGGTCGTCCGCTTTCACTCTGCTGTCTCATCTCTCAAACAAACGTCCACAGGAGCTCCTCAGGGTACGGTTCTTTCTCCGGTACTTTTCACGCTCTACACAAACGACTGCAGAGGAACTGACGCCACACCAGTCATAAAGTACTCGGACGATTCTGCCCTTGAGGACCTGTCCAATTCAAATGCTGTGTATTTCTCTGCAGTTGATAGGTTCAGCTCCTGGTGCAAACAAAACTATCTGGACTTAAATGTCAAGAAAACTAAGGAACTAAGGTGTGCTAGATCGAGTGGTGAAAGTCTGTGGGAGGATTGTGGGAGTGAAACAAGAGAGTATGCAGGTGTTGTATGAAAGAGGTGTTGTGCGGAAAGCCAGTTGCTTTGTGCTGGATAGCACTCATGTGCTTGCGCACCACTTCCAGCTCCTGACTTCTGGAAGGCGCTACCAAACACCAAGGGTCAGAACTCTCAGAACTAAAAACAGTTTTATTCCAAAGGCTGTCTCATTACTTAATAAATGACACATGTGTGCATGTGTGAGTGTTTGACCAAAATAATTTCATTTAACATTTGCTGTCGTTTAATGTTAGCATGCATAAGTGTAATTATATTCATATGTGACTGTGCATTTTTATCATTGTCATTATGATTGTTGTTATTATTATTGTGATGTTTATTCCTTGTTAATTGTAATTGTACACCACAATGTAATTTCTTGTAAAAGATAATAAAGTTGTCTTATCTTATCTTATCTTACCCCAGGCACGCGGAGCTGAGCTTGTGGGGGCATCTAAATTACAATAAAGCCGTTTTAATGTATAAAATAAATAACAATAGAGCTCCTGCTTATTTAAAAGCACTTTTTAGCAAGTCATCATCTTGTTATTCATCCTTCCAACAAAATTTGACAATTCTAAGAATACAGACATATTTAAAACATCTATGTCCTATTCTGGTCCAAGCGTGTGGAATTCATACATTGATTGATTGATTGATTGTTGCTTTAGGTCCAGCGGACTCTTCCGAGCCAAATCAGGACCGGACAACCCCCAATCCGCATAAAAGATCTGCCGAAACAACCCTAGTTGGAAAATTGAACGCCCTCCACCGGCCAGTCACTTTACAATAAAGACATCCCACGCAGGGGACGGCTGAGGCTTTACCCCAACTACTCGAACCCACGGTTACAAAAACAAAATAGAATACAAACATCATTATAAATCATCAACAAAACACATACATATAAAATGCCTATAGTGCTAAATAATAACATCATAGGAAGCCCTAGTGACCACCCGGCAGAAAGCGTCCAACACTCCCAAGCTGATCCAACAGACCTCATACACAAACAAGGAGTCTTGTCCAGGAAGAGTTTTCAAGAAAAAAGGTAGGTCATTGATCTAGCGAAGAAGAAGATAGTATAGCAGAGTGATAGGACAGATCAGGAATGGGAAAGAGCAAATGAGGAAGACAGCGACAGTGGGAATTTAAAGCACTAAATTTCCAGAAAGTGGGGATACTATTTATACTGAAACCCCCGGCACTCCTGTTGCCGCAGTGAATCAGTCATGCCTACAAAGGCAAGACAGGTTTTCAACTGGGGCTTTCACTTTTCCCTTTATAGGTTAGAACAATCTACAGTGGCAAGATTGCTCATGACCCCAAGGGGTGGAATTCATACAGAAGATGTCAAGAAAAGTAAATCATTACCATCTTTTAAAACAAGGCTCCATAAATAATTAAGCTCCCTTTGCTCCGTATATTTAAGATGATTGCATACCTCTTTGTTCTTCCCTACTTTTCCTCAATTTAAGTTACTAAGAATGTGTGAATTTACATGTGTTTGCGCATGTGTGTGCAGAGGGAGGAGAGGACAGTAAGAAGGGTGGGAGCATGTTTATTATTATGCAATAATTTGCTTAGAGATTTGTTACCGTAGTTAAAGATTATGTTTGTTTCAAATTATTTTATGTTAATTATTTTGTTTGTTCTGCATTGTTTATTAAGGATTAGCTGTAAGGTCCAAAGGACCTAATGCTATTATCCCATTAATGGTTTCAACTGACAGATTCAAATATTTAGGAGCCATTGTATCAGATAATGGGTCCCAAAAGAAAGTCCTCTCCAGGTTCACACAAACAACTGCTGCCCTGACAAGGTTGAAGCCCATTTGGAAAGACGGGACCATCAGTCTACACTCCAAGGTAAGGCTGCTGTGCTATCTTGTCATCTTCATCTTCCAAAATGCTTGCGAAACATGGACCCTCAAAGCAGACTTACAACGAAGAATACAAAGCATGGAGATTAGGTGCGACAGAAGACTGCTGGGCATTTCCTACAATGAAGTCCGACAGTTGGTTAAACGATCAACTGTGGTGCCCCAATGACTTTCGAGTTACAGGATAGAATAGGTAGACAGATATTCAATATTTATAGGGTCCAGCGGATTGCCAAAAGCCGAATCAGGACCACACAAAATTAAGTAAAATCAGACTAAACTGTTATTTAAATATGATCAAAGATGTAAATAAAATCACCAATAAAATCCAACCAACAATGCAAAACAAGACGATATGATTTATAGGCGATAAAACAAACCAACATCATGGTGTTGACTATTGCATACTTTAAAAATCTCATTAAAAGGTATCGAACCAAACTATCTTTCTCTTTCATCCACCAGATCTGCACATTCAGACATAAAATGGCGGATGAAAAGTGATTTGTCATATGCAAAGCACCATGGTGGTTCTTCTCCATTTAAAAGAAAACTATGGGTGACATAAGTATGCCCAATATGAAGGCGAGCCAAAACTGTTTCTTCTTTGCGGGTGGCGCAAAGTTAGAAAAAGAAGCAGACAAATCTGGAAGAATTTCAAAATAATTTGTTATTGATTTGAATAGACCATTCAGTCTGCGACAACAGTTTACAATAAGAGCCAGTCATACAACGCAGGTCAGAGTACGGAACAAACTGGAAAATCCCTGAAGGGAAATCTAGATGCACTTTATCTGCTTTGTCTGCTGCAATATTGCCGCGGATGCTCATGTGACTAGGTACCCACATAAAAATATAAACAAGATATGATCTACACGGGATAAAACAAACCAACATCATGTAAAAATTGAAACAGGTGTTTACTATTGCAAGCTTTAAAAATCTCAGTGAAAGGTATCAAACCAAAATATCTTTCTCTTTCATCCACCAGATCGGCACATTCAGACATAAAATGGCAGACGAAAAAGGATTTGTCACATGCAAAGCACCATGGTGGTTCTTCTCCGTTTAAAAGGAAACTATGGGTGATAAGTATGCCCAATATGAAGCCAAAACAGTTTCTTCTTTGCTAGGCAGGCGAATCCTGGAACAATTTAAATTATTTGTTATTGATCTGATTAAACCATTCAATCTGCCACAGCCGTTTACTATAAGAGCCAGTCATACAACGCAAGTCAGAGTATGGAACAAATTGGAAAATCTCTTAAGGGAAATTTAGATACAGAGCTTCTTTAGCCGCTTTGTCCACTGCAATATTGCCACGGATGCCCATGTGACTAGGTATCCACACAAAAATTATCTTTTTACCCTCAGAAACAAGTTGTAGGTCATGGATCTCTGCCAGAAAAGGGTGCAATATCTTTCTCGTGAAAAGAGCCTGGTGCTAAAAGTAGACATGATTAAAAACGAGAATCTTTTGGATTGATAAACCTGTTTCAGAGCTAAATGAATTGCCGAGCTCCGATGTATAAACAGAACAAAAATCAGGTATACACTGTTGCAAAGGCTGGTCAAGGTCTCTCCCAGAGACCGATACAGCAGCAACTGAGTCTCCTTTCTTCAACCCGTCCGTAAAACATTTTTATATCCTTTATACAATGAATATTGTTCTAGATAAAGTTGCTTATAAACAGCTTTGGAAGTTATGGTCTTTTTGAAGGATATGAGAGTAGTTGGTAATGGGGTTGATGAAGTTCCAAGGTGGGAGGCACAGTTTGCCATTGGTCATCAAGGGGTCTTTGGAGCACTGCTTTTAATAATTTTGGGTATATTTTTGGAAGCGCATTCTATTAGGATATTAGAAAACTCCAAAGCTGGATCTTTGGAATTCAGAATGTCATTGGTCATCCAACAAGGAGTGGAGTGTCCAAATTTGTCCCAATCTGCTTTTTTGAAACTCCAGCTTTGATCTTCTAGAAACTTTAGAAAAATAGGGAAATGGTCACTCCCACTGAATGAGGTTTCCAATCCAGGTCCAAAAAAAGAGAAGGGTAACAGATGGCCAGGTCTAAATTATAAAATGTTCCTAAATAGTACAATACGTAGGAGAATCTGAATTTAAAATACCGAGGTTGATCTCATTGACAACATTATCCAAAATCTTGCCTTGGGGATTCTGTTGGTCACTTCCTCATCTGGGGGAGTGACTGTTCAGATCCCCAACAATCACAAAGGGAGAAGGGGGGATCTATAAAGTTTAATAAGAGCTTTGCATATGACTTTTGAAGGGGATATATATATAAAGAGCAGTTGTTGTTTTTTAAGATTTACTTGAGCAGCAATCGCCTCTAGGGGTGTGGTCAATGTAACTGGGCTAAATAAAATGTCTGACCGAACACATAAAGCGAGAAACATTGGATTGCAAGCAATAGTATCCAGACAATTGAAGTATTTTATCAGGACAGAAGAGTTTCCTGTATACAAATTAAACTTGGTCGGTTTTTAGTAAGCAGGGTCATAGTTGGCTTTAAGACCTCGAATGTTCCATTGTATTAAAAATGTCATGATAGGCAGAAATAATAAAATCAGTCTTACCAATTAAATCCAACACAAAACAAGATGATATGATTTATATGCAATAAAACAAACCAACATCATGTAAAATTTTAAACAGATGTTGACTATTGCATACTTTAAAATCTCTTCGAAAGGTATTGAGCCAAAATATCTTTCTCTTTCATCAACCAGATCAACACATTCAGGTATAAAATGGCAAACGGAAAAGGATGTCACATGCAAAGCACCTTTTAAAAGGAAACTATGGGTGACATAAGTATGCCCAATATGAAGGTGAGCCAAAACAGTTTCTTCTTTGCGGGTGGATCCAAAGTTAGGCAAAAAAGCAGACAAATCTGGAAGAATTTCAAAATAAATTGTTATTGATTTGATTAGACCATTCGGTCTACCACAGCCGTTTACAATAAGTACAGTCATTCAACGCAGGTCAGAGTATGGAACAAACTGGAAAATCTCTGAAGGGAAATCTAGATGCAGAGCTTCTTTAGCCGCTTTGTCCACTGCAATATTGCCACGGATGCCCATGTGACACATAAAAAATCTTTTTACCCTCAGAAACGAGTTGTGCTTGGAGGTCATGGATCTCTGCCAGAAAAGGGTGCGATATCTTTCTTGTGGAGAGAGCCTGAAGTGCAGACAGTGAATCAGACATGATTAAAAACAAGGTTCTTTTGGATTGATGAACCTATTTCAGAGCTATTTAAATTGCCTTGAGCTCAGCTGTAATAAAATTTTCATGTCCTTTATACAACATTGTATGAGATAAGGTTGCTTATAAAAAGCTTCTGAAGTTTCTGTCTTTTTGACGAATGTGAGAGTGAGGTTGATAATGCGGTTGATGAGGTTCCAAGGTGGGAGTACAGTTAGCAATTGATCATCATTAACATCTATGCCTGCAGTATCAAAGTAAGGACGTATTCTGATACCAAAAGGAGAAGCTTCTGTCTGTTGGGAGTATTTAAGTGTAAATAACGGGCCTATAACACAATCATAAGCGGGATTTTCAGGGTTAGCTTTAAGTTTGAGAAAAATAATTCATGGCGAACTGAAGCCTGCGGATCTCCAAGGGAGGTTCGCTAACCTCAGCATAGAGACTTTCCTTCGGTGAAGTGTGAAACGCCCCCAGACAGATCTGAAGACCTTGATGATGGATTGGATCCTAGGCTTTTAAATAGGCTTTCCGAGCGGAACCATATATGATACTACCATAATCCAATTTACAACGTAAAAGAGAACGAGGAGGAGCAGAGTTTGCTTGTCTGCTCCCCAATCTGTGTGGCAAACTTTCAAAACGTTAAGACCTTTCTGGCAGCTTCCCCTCAGGTATTTAATATGCGGCAGAAAAGTAAATTTGCTGTCAAAAATAATACCCACAAATTTTACTTGTTCAGAAACGTTGAAGGGTTGGCCATAAACATGGAGAGAAGGGTTCAAAACCTGGTTCTGTTTGCAATGGAAATGAATGCATTCAGTTTTAGCAAGCGAAAATTGGAAGCTGTTTTCTTCTACCCACCCCTGAATTTTATCTATGCAAAGCTGAAGTTGACGCTCCACCACAGCCAAGGTTTTACCTTTAACCGAGATGGAGAAATCATCAACAAACAAGGATTTATCTATGCCAGATTTTAAGTTTTGAACTATATTGTTGATCTTAATGTTCAATGAAAAAGAAGATAGAATGCTACCCTGAGGGACACCCATTTCCTGCTCAAAAGGATCTGATAAAGTGGAGCCAAGTCAGATCTGAAACTTTCTATCGGTTAAAAATGTTTCTATAAAAATGGGTAAGTTCCCATGGAAGCCCAGGAGTTCTAGATATTTTAGAATCCCGAACTTACAAGTCATGTCATACGCCTTTTCTAGATCAAACAACACAGAAACAACATGTTCACCATTAACCAATGCGTTTCATCAAAGCCGGAAGCAGAATTATTGGATATTAGGATGGAATCTGTCTTTTCTTCCATAGAAAAGGGAAGGTTATATGGTTCACAATTATCAGAGTCAAAAAAGCAGTGTTCGCATTCTTTATATATCTGATGTTTAGGAATTTGGGTATAATTTGAATTTGAATTTGAATAATGAGCAGACGATGAATTGTGATGGATGATAGAAGCCAACAAAAAAGCCACCTCCTTTTTGTTAGTGATAATTTGTCCAAGTTTTTTCAGACCTTGGATCACAGCTTTGGAGTTTTTTCCTTTAATTCTTTTTATTATTTTTCCAGACTTTTGGAAGAGGTTTTGGTATGAAGTTCGGAACAAAAGTTTTTTTTAGGATTGACGCCTTTTTTGTTTAAAGAGATACCTAGTTTTAGTTTGCAGCTTCTGGTGATTTAAGTTTATTTTCAGCAGTAGGATTTTGAAAGAAACTCCGTTGGGCTTGTTTTCTTTGGTGATGAAGAGTCTGGCATTCTTTATCAAACCAAGGGGTCTTCGGGGCACTGCTTTTAAAAGATGTTTTGGGTATATTTTCTTAAACACATTCTACTAGGATATTAGAAAACTCTAAACTTCGGAATTTAGAATGGTATTGGTAATTCAACAAGCTGTGGAGTGTCCAAATTGATTCCAATCTGCTTTTTTGAAATTAAAGCAGAAAGAACCAGTAAGACAGAAAAAATAAAATGGAAAAGCTGCAAAGTTAGTGGAAAGTTTTAGAGTGAAATAAAATACAGGTGAAAGGACCGAAAAGGCAGAAGCAAAACAAAAGGGAAGAAAAAGGGTTGGGCAAGCTTAGTCACCGTGACCCAGCCAGATAGAGGCTGGGATCCACCCCGGCATGTGGAGATAAGCCCGTAGGGGCAACCTCTTTAAGAGATAATACATTTTCATCTGACATCAAAATCAATGACGTTTCCTCTACTCTGTGCCTCTTTCATCTACCCAGCATTACCATACTATGGTGTATTAATGGAAATACCAAAGACAGACTTACGCACATACTGACAGACAGACAGACAAACAGATGTATGGACAGATTGACAGACAGACAAGCACACAAACATAAAATGCACACAGTGACACTGAAAGACATAGAGCGAAAGAGAAAGAGAGAGAGGGAGGGAACGAGAGGGTGTGAAAGAGAGAGAATGGCATTTACAATGACACATTGGCCCCTTGCAGCATATGATATGGGTGCAGCATAGGAGTTGCAACAATATTGACCCTAATCGAACTGACTTTTCAACATACAGTAACTTTGCGATAGGAAGACATTTGCAGTACAAACAATTATTTGATTCACATGACATATTCAAAGTTTATAGATTGTACAAGGATTTTGATTTCCTCTGAATTCCACATGGCTATGCCTGTCATACTGTTAATCTTGCTTCTGACTGTTGAAATCCTCATTGATCACAGCTACTATTCTGCTATTTATGTATTGTGAATTTCAACAGTAAACCTATTTTCATGCATGCCTGCCCTCAATTTGAAGTTTCA
Source organism: Oncomelania hupensis (assembly GCA_036898135.1). Classification (NCBI taxonomy): domain Eukaryota; kingdom Metazoa; phylum Mollusca; class Gastropoda; order Littorinimorpha; family Pomatiopsidae; genus Oncomelania; species Oncomelania hupensis. Next base: position 42,863,858 of record CM072513.1, read on the forward strand.
GTATTAGCTTTTTCAAATTTCAGTATTACTATTACGATTTCCGTATTTAATTTTACTACCTATAGTTTTTGCACTCATCTTTTTTGATATTATGCGAAAAATCCAGTGAGACTGATTTGCTGCCACAATCTTCTTTTTCTTCTGCAAAGCCTCGTAATTCTTGATATGCTGTGGGCCTTCCATGTGCCGCTGGATGACGTTCATACCATTGGCGGAGATGCCAAACTGGTTGGCACAAATTGTACTTTTGAATCAGTGCTGCCGCGAATAATGAAAAAACACTTTTCCGAATATGAGGCAATATATGTCTGCCCCTTAAGCCGTTTCTTTGAAGATTCATATTCACAATCATTGCTTAGCCATTCGTTTGGACGCCATGTTTTAAATTCTGTCTCACGAGCACCGATCTTCACTGCGACTGCGCAAAAACTGGTTCGGCAAACTTCGGTGGCTCTAAAGGAAACTTGCGGCTTTAAACCGGGTACGTCTGTCTTCGGAAAAACGTCACGCGGTGCATTACCACAGTCCAACAAGTTCGATTTTTTTCCTAATGTTATTTTATGTATTTCCGAACTGTGAAACAAGTATCCGTATTTTCCACAGCGCTTGCTTGTTTTGTAGCGATATATACAATTAGCTGCTATAGTACTAGGAGCCATAGCATTGTCAGTGTTGAGAAGCATTTTTCTGGCTTTGGCATCAATCAATTCTGAACAATGAAAGCTCATTTTCTTGAAGTGTAATGCTGTCAGCATTTGTTTGAAATAGGTGGCAGTCCATCTAAAAGACATTCTGATGAAACGAAGAAATTCTGCTAATGTAGACAGGAGAGAGTGGGTACTTCTTGCTATTTAACTGGCAGGCCGGGGATGCCACAGAGAAAGTGAGCGAGTGAAAGTGAGAGATAGAGGCACACACACACACTATGCTTATATGATGCTTTCCATGATGAAAACAGTTGAGGTGAAATACCTTGGGGTTGAGGTCATAGAAGTTGTAGAACTTGAACTTGAGCATGATGAAGTCGTTCTCCAGCACACCCTGCTCCATGAGTGACCTTGACGAATCCAACCACCTGCACAGGTAAGCCAGGTGTCAAAATCATGTTTTTTTTCTCTCCTACAAAATCTAAGGATTTTTTTTTTACTCATTATCATAGCAATGTGAGTCACATTGTACTCACAACAACAAAATATATTCCAGATTTGTGCAAATCTGTGCAAGATGTTCTAAATAGTCCAAAAAATGGCATTTTTTTAAAAAGTCACTCAATCAGTCTGTTTGCCGTTAGCTGTCTGTGCAAAACTTGCAAGTGGATTAATATGGTTTGATAGATAGCTAGATAATGTTTATAAGGGTCCAGCGAACTGCTGGGCCGAATCAGGACCACTCAAAACTTTTTAAAATCAGATTAAATCATAAAAATTAAAATATGAAAAAAAAATATAAAATTGGCTTAACTAATAATCCAAAAAGCACACAAACAAGATGGCATGGCCTATATACGATAAAACAAACCAACAGCATGTAAACATATAAAGTTTTGACCATTCCAAATTTTAAAAACCTCATTACTAAATAGGTATTGAACCAATAACCAAGAATAATCTGCAAGAAATACCTACAGCACCAACAACATCTATATCATGTGTTTGTAGACTTCAAGAAAGCGTTTGACCGATTCTGGCATGTAGCTCTGTGGGCAACCATGAGAGTGTACAATATCAGCCCTAAAATTACTGATATTGAAGTCATCAAAAGTGTATGACAAGGCTACCAGTGCAGTCCTCCACAACAGCGCCATCGGGAACTGGTTCAGAACAACAATCAATGTGCGTCAAAGATGCCTACTCTCTCCAACTCTCTTCCACATCTTCCTAGAGCGCATCATGTCAGATGCCCTTGTAGATCATGAAGGCACAGTCAGCATAGGGGGTAGAGCAATTTCCAACATCAGTTTTGCGGATGACATTGAAGTGCTGACAGTGAATAGGATACAATTAAAAAGGAGGATCTCTTGGACTAATAAACCTGTTTCAGTGCTAAATTAATTGTCTTGAGCTCATCTGTATAAACAGAACTAATATCGGATATAAGCTGTTGCAAAGGCTGGTCGAGGTGTCTTCCAGAGACCGACGCAGCAGCAAATGTAGACAGATCTGTAAAAAGTGTTTCTTGTCCTTTATGTTCTAGGTAAAGTTGCTTATAAAAAGCTTTGGAAGTTTCGTTCTTTTTTAAGTGGATTAATATCTCAGAACCTATCACAAGCAAACTTGGTAATATGAGGCCTCGTAAATGATCAGTGAATGAATGTTCACTTCAAGGTCAAAGTCGCAAGGTCAACAAATGTTGGTCGAAGTAGAAGGGCAAAGCCCATATGACTCACATGCTCCTTATGGAACTCACAATATTTAACATCAAAATTAATGCCCAGAAAAAACAAAATGAAAAGGTGGCATTAAACTGCTAAATTCTGACTTTGATCTTTCTATGCTCTTGACCTTGAGATGGCCTTGACCTCCAGCTCCAAATACAGTCATGTATAATCAAATACACTATAGCAAAAGTTGTATTATGCCAACAAAATCGTTGACCTTAGGATGACCTTGACCTTCAGTGACCTTGACCTTGGGATGACCTTGACCCTCATGTGACCTCTCATGCATGTCTGATCAAATAACTCAATGTTGTTGCACACTATCAGTTAACTCTTCGTCTCATGAAGTGCGGCTCGTCACAGCTTAGGAAGCGCGGTAAAGCTCGCCTAGTTACCGTCTACTTTTAGCACCTCTCTCCAGTTTTAACGGAAATCCTGTCTATTCGCGCATGCGCACCAGCTGATTCTAAAGGCAGCGTACTTCTTTCCTGTCAACTGCATTTGTGTTGACAACATGTGTTAATCAAAGTTTTTGCTTAGTTTTTGGTCGCGTTTACGGGAGCGGGGATACCCGAAAAATGGCAGAATCTGATTCCGACAATGAGTTTATGGGCAGTTGAGGCAGCAATTAGTAGATGAAAGGGCTGATCAGTTAGGGAATGACAATCAGTGATTTGTCAGTGTCTAGTGTGCACACTAGCGATCTTTCTGACTTCAGATCGGACCTTTCATCCTCCGAAGAAGATGGAGGAGTGGACAGATATTTTGCACGATCGCGAAATCTACACGTTCAGAGGCACACCTGGGCCCAAAATTCCACTGCCATTCACCGCCAAACCTGTGGACTACTTGCAGTGTTTGAAAACATGGTGGAACAGACAAATTTGTATGCAGCTCAACAAGGGGCCAGGAACTTCACACCTGTCATGGTGAGGGAGCTGAAAGCGTACGTGGGCATGTTGTTCTACATGGGTATAAGTCAACTTGATAACTACAGAGCCTAATGGAGCAAAGAACCTGATCTTCACCAAGAGATCATTGCTCAGATTGTTAACAGGTATGAAGAAATAACAAGATATTTCCATATTAATGACTCCACACAAAATCCTCCAAGAGGTGCACCAGGCCACGACAAGCTTCACCAAATACGCCCAGTCTTGGATAATGCCAAAGAACAGTTTGCAAAGCATTATTATCCCCATCAAAACATGGCTGTTGATGAAGCAATGGTGAAGTTCAAAGGCATGTGCCCATTCCTTCAGTATGTACCAGCCAAGCCCTGCCAGTGGGGTGTCAAAGTATGGGCCATTGCAGACAGCGAAACATTCTCGTAGATTTTGACGTCTATACCGGCAATGAAAATGCTGCAGAAAACCAGTCACTGAGAACGAGAGTGGTTACGAAGCTTGTGGCTCCCTACTACAACAAGTACCACCACATATGCTTTGACAACTTCTTTACGTTTGTGGATTTGATGGAGATTCTCCTGCGGAACAAGACCTATGCCTGTGGTACTATGGTAGAGTGTATTTTAAATGGATTTTATAGGCCTACTTATTTTTCTAATCGTTATTCACTTTTTCTGGTTAGAAGATAAGTTTATTCTTATTTGGTATTCTCAATTGGTTATTATCATATGGTTAGGTAATTATTCCTAATCAGTTATCCCTAGTTGGAGTGTTCAAAGTTTAAACTACTGAGTTCACTAAAATTCTTTCATTCTTACCCTGGCTTTTGTTGAGGAAAGATGATAGTTTGTTCATTTGCAATTTGGTATTCATATTCTGGACTCACAACTGTTTGTATACCGAGTCACGGAGAGTGTGCTGAATGCAGTTGAGTCAGTGTCGTCTATTACCCTTGCTCAATGCGTGGGGGTTTGCTTCTTGCATACTTCGTTCTTCATACTACTTATCCATTCATAATTCGTTCATCATTCCTTCTTATTGGCTTGAGACAAGAATAAACGCGCCCCGAACCCCAACCAACTGCTTAGCGCCTCAGTGTGTGAAAGAGTGCGACAGACAGTCTAAGTAATTTCAAAGCACGCATAAGCAGACGGTCACAGTACTGCGAGACTCAATTGCCTTGGCCTTCTTAAGAGCATCAAAAAGAGCAAATTCAAAACAACAGGCGAGATCAGAGCTGCCTACCCCCAGATTACCCAGCGCTTACTTTTAGCTACCTTAAAGTGTATTTTTAGAGGCGCATGAGTAACGCTCATGTGTTCGACTCAAAACAATTGTGAGCATTGTTACAAAGGTACATTTATATTACTAATTGTAAATGGTGTTAAATAAAAAGAAAAACTTACAAATTTGTAGATGCGCAGTTTATTTCTCATACAGTTATATTTATACAAACACACACACACTCGTCACTAGCGTGCACACACACCCACACACACTGTAGACTGATTAAAGCTGCAGCTGGGCAGAATATGCACTCTTCTTCTTCTTTTCAAACGCAATGCGTATTTTCAAAGGATCGCATGTATTGCGTATTTGTTCCAGCCTTGCGTAACAAAATACGCGAAATGCGTACTTTAGGCAGCTCTGCGAGATGCTGAAGAGCAGAAGGGGAAGCAAAGACAGGTCAACGTACTTTCATCAGCAAATAGCAACGCAAACATCCAAGTGACAAGAAGGGGTTGTCGTGGACTGCCTGATGTCACGTATAGCAATACAACAATACACTGAGAATTACAACACTGTTGACAAAAACGACCAGCTTCACTCCTATTACAGAATTGCTACCAAAGCCAATAAATGGTGGAAGTATGGCTTCTGGTTTTTCTGTGATGTGACAATAATAAATGCTTACGTCCTGCATCTGGAGGCACCTGGGGAACCTTGCCCACAGCCACTATCACACCTGGACTTACACGGGCAAGTAGCCAACGGGTTCATCGAAGGATATTCATCCAGGAAGAGGATGTCACCACTCTATGTTGAAGAGCCAGTGATCAAGAGACCTACTGTGCATGAGCCCACCAAGATCGGCACTGTTCGGGGCCCCCACACTTGTGTGATCTGTGCAAAAGGGGATGCGCGCAGTGCTGCTGGGAGGAAAATCCAGACTTCATGGGAGTGCAAGCGCTGTGGAGTTGCATTGTGCAAGGACAGAGGCTGCTTTGGAGAATTCCACAATTTCCAGCAGTAGTTTGAAGTGTTGTGCCAGAATTTTCTGATTGTGTAGTGAGGGACACCTGTATTTCACCTGTACAGCTGCAGCATGACTTAAATGTAATGTGCAAGTTTGTGCTGCAGACACATTTCAACAGTTAGATTTTGTGAATTGGACTTGTAATTTTGAGATAAAGTGATAAATTGACTTAAACAGTGACTGTAATGGTGGCTGAAACTCTGGAATAGCGTTTGTGAAAGGAGCAACTTACCTGTACTTACCTGTGGTCTGCACGGCACGAAGGCCAGTCAACATGCATGTTTATGTAATTGTCGGTCACTTTTGTTATCTTTACCAACAAACAGTGATAACAAGACCATTTTTTCTGTTGTTTTTATTGGTAATTGTGAAATTACCTATAATCATAGGTAAAATAGCAGGTAACAGACAGATGACAATGACAGAACTATAGCTTACTCAATACTTGCATAGTTACCAATTATCTACACTGACCAAGTCCCATGAAGCCCTGACCAACCATTTAGATACAGCATTTTATACACATGCACCTATTTTTGGTCAAATCCTTACATGAAGGAGAAGATCAAAGTGCTGTTTTGCTATTTGAGACTAAGAGTTAAATAAGTCATTCCACTGTACAATGACCTATTTTTTGTATGTTTTTGCAAGGCCTAAAATGACCTTGACCTTCAAGATCAAGGCAAAAACGGAACATATATAAAAGATCAATCTATCATCTCTAAATACAATTGAGACTTTTTATCTCTCATAGTTTAGGATCAAGGTCACTTCAAAGTACCTATACTAACCAACTTTGGACAGCTCGAATGACCTTGACGAGTGAGGTTGACCAAATTTGTATAATATGTGTGTCTCATTGATATCTATCATGCATAAAAAATAAGTTCAATATTAATAACCTAGAAAAAAGTGAAATTTTGTGAAAACTTGTCATTTTTTGACTAACATTTGTTGGCCCTGTGACCTTGACCATGGAAGTGATGTAATTCATTCATTGATCATTTATGGGGTCTTTTGGGTACATGCCATCTTGCCAAGTTTAGTTGTGATACTTTAATTAGGTTCTGAGTACTTAGCCATTGTAAAGTTTTGCACAAACAGACGGTGGGCAGGTGATGGCATACGGCAGACATCAGACGGCGGACAGACAGACGGACGAACAGACGTTTTTTTCTGTCATTTTAAAACTATTTAAGACAACTCGCACAGATTTGCAAAAATCTGAATTTTTTAAAAAAAATTTCACAAAATTTTATTTTTTCTTTTAGGTTTATAATATTGAATTTATGATTCTTTGATGCATGATATATATCAATGAGACACACATACTATATAAATTTGGTCAACCTCACTCCAAGATCAAGATCACAGGTGCTGTCCAAAGTTTGTTAATATAGGTACTTTGAAATGACCTTGACCCTAAACTATGAGAGATAGACAGTCAAAACTTGTATTTACAAATGATAGATTGATCTTTCATGTTCTGTTTTTGCCTTGAAGGTCAAGGTCGTTTTAGGCTTTGCAAAAACATACAAAAAATAGGTCATCATACAGTAAAATGGCTGTTTTATTAACGCAAAGTATGCAATATTGGATCATTTGGTCCGACATGCATGAGAGGTCATGTGAGGATCGTCTTCTCAAGGTCACTGAAGGTCAAGGTCATCCCAAAATCACAGTTGTTTTTTGGCATAATACAACTTTGCTGTAGTTTATTTGATAGTACTTGAGTGCATTTGAAGCCAAGGTCAAGGTCATCTCAAGGTCAAGAGCATACAAAGATCAAAGTCGGTATTTGCATTTTAATGCCACTTTCTTTTTTCTTTTTCTGGGCGCTCATCTTCATGTTAAATATTGCGAATTCTATAAGGTGCATGTGAGTCATATGGGCTTTGCCCTTCTAATTTAAAAACTGAATCATTTAGAATAAATACTTTCTAGCATGCACTCACATGACAAACGTTCTGAAACACACAATCCCCTACACCATCATCCTCACCCTTATTCCCTCACCCACTCCACTTGTCCCCATCTTCTGCTTTCCCCTCACCACCAAATCCTCTTTGACTCAACTTACGCGCAGTTGATGCGAGCCTTCTCAGCAAAATTCTTGGGTCTGTAGAGATACTGGAAAGCTTCTTTGGCAGGCACTGGGGGGCTGTTAGCTAAAGTTGACTCCATAGCTCCCTCGAAGGACAGACTGTGCATTGAGCCAGGAGACACGGTGCCGTTGAATGAGTTGTAGGCTGAGATGGACATAGAGGTGCCTCCACTGCGAACCAGTGTGCTCTGTCATTGCAAAAACCAAAACATCATTTTTTTCAAAGCTTGTTATAAGGGGCATTATACACCATGGACATCATATACCGACATCACAGATTATACAAAATCACATTAAAACTACTCGCAACTCTTGTCAGCATATCTGGCAGTTTGATAGATAGATATTCAGTGTTTATAGGGTCCAGCGGACTGCCAAGAGCCAAATCAGGACCAAACAAAACTAAGCAAAAAACAGACTAAACTGTTAACATTTAAATATGATAAAAGATGTAAATAAAACCAGTCTTACTAATAAAATTTAACCAAGAATATAAAAAAGTCGATTTGATTTCTATGCGATAAAACAAATAAACAATTAAAAATTGAAACGGGCGTTTACTATCGCATACTTTTAAAATCTCAATAAAAGGTATCGAACCAAAAGATCTTTCTCTTTCATCCAACAGATCAGCACATTCAGACATAAAATGGCGAACAGAAAAGGATTTGTCACATGCAAAGCACCATGGTGGTTTTTCTCCTTTTAAAAGGAAACTATGGGTGACATAAGTAAGGTGAGCCAAAACAGTTCCTTCATTGCGGGTGAACGCAAAAAAAAATCTGGAAGAATTTAAAATAATTTGTTATTGACTTAATTAGACCATTCGGTCTGCCACAGCCTTTGACAATAAGATCTAGTCATACAACTCAGGTCAGAGTATGGAACAAACTGGAAAATCTCTTAAGGTAAATCTAGATGCAGAGCTTCTTTAGCCGCTTTGTCCACTGCCATATTGCTGCGGATGCACGTGACTAGGTACCCACATAAAAACCATTTTTTTATCCTCAGGAAAAAGTTGTGTGTGGAGGTCATGGATCTCGGCCAAAAACGGGTGTGATATCTTTCTCGTGGAAAGAGCCTGAAGTGCTGACAGTGAATTAGACATGATTAAAAACAAGGTTCTTTTGGATTGATAAACCTGTTTTAGAGCTAGATGAATTGCCTTGAGCTCAGCTGTATAAACAGAACAAAAATCAGGTATAGCTGTTGCAAAGGCTGGTCTAGGTGTCTCTCCCAGAGACCGACGCAGCAGCAACTGAGTCTCCTTTCTTCGACCTGCCTGTACAAAGTTTTTCATATACTTTATAAATGAATATTGTTCGAGATGAAGTTGCTTATAAACTGCTTCGGAAGTTTAGTTCTTTTTGAAGGATGTAAGAGTGAAGTTGATAATGGGGTTGATGAGGTTCCAAGGTGGAACAGTTAGCAATTGATCATCGTTAACAGTCAACATGCAGTGTCAAAGTGAGGACATATTCTTACCAAAAGGAGGAACTTATGTCAGTTTAGTATTTAAGCGTAAATAACGGGTAAGGAACACAATGATCAATCATAAGCGGGATTTTCAGGGTTTGCCTTATAATTCATGGCGAGTTGAAGCTTTGCGGATCTCCAAGGGAGGTTTGCCAGCCTCAGCGTAGAGACTTTCTTTCGGTGAAGTGCGAAACGCCCCCCAGACAGATCTGAAGACCTTGATGATGGATTGGATCTAAGGCTTTCCTAGCGGAACCCTATATGATGCTACCATAATCCAATTTAGAGAGTACCAAAGAACGAAAGAGAAGGAGCAGAGTTTGCTTGTCTGCTCCCAAGTCAGTGTGGCTGATAACTTTCAAAACATTAAGACATTTCTGGCAGCTTTCCCTCAGGTATTTAATATGCGGCACAAAAGTAAATTTGCTTTGCTGTCAAAAATAATATCCAAAAAATTTACCCGTTTAGAAACTTTGATGGTTTGGAGAGAAGAATTCAAAACCTGGTTTTGTTTGCGATAAAAATGAATGCATTCGGTTTTAGAAAGCAAGAATTGGAAGCCATTTTCTTCTAACCACCCCTGAATTTTATCTATGCAAAGCTGAAGTTGACGCTCAACCCCTTGCAAGGTTTTACCCTTAGCCAAGATGGAGAAATCATCAACAAACAAGGCTTTATCTATGCCAGATTGAACGTTTTGAACTATGTTGTTGATCTTAATGTTAAACAAAAGAAAGAATGCTACCCTGCTCAAAAGAATCTGATAAAATGGAGCCAAGTCGGATCTGAAACTTTCTATGGGTTACAAAATGTTCTATAAAAATGAGTACGTTCCCACAAAAGCCCGAAGCCCAGTATGATTTATATGCGATAAAACAAACCAACATCATGTAAAAATTGAAATAGGTGTTGACTATTGCATACATTAAAAATCTCTTTGAAAGGTATTGAACCAAAATATCTTTCTTTTTCATCAACCAGATCAGCACATTCAGTCATGAAATGGCGAACGGAAAAGGATTTGTCACATGCAAAGCTCAATGGTGGTCTTCTCCTTTTAAAAGGAAACTATGAGTGACATAAGTATGCCCAATATGAAGGCGAGCCAGAACTGTTTCTTCTATGCGGGTGGATGCAAAGTTAGGCAAAGAAGCAGACAAATCTGGAAGAATTTGAAATAATTTGTTACTGATATGTGTAATGAAATTAAGTTATTTCATTTTTGGACATAGCACTCGAGATAATCTAGCTCTCGAGATAATCTAGATTTATTATTTTCTTCTAAACTGAGAAGTAAATAATAATTGTAGTTGTTTATATTATGTGAAGTTACTGTATATTCAAAAATATTGATAGTAAAAAGACAATCTAGTCAAGAATCTATGACGTCACAAGGAAAGTGACGTATTCTTAGGGCAGCCATTTTTATTTTGAAGACATGACGTAGTACGTACTCTGCACACATTCGTAAGTCGTAAAGTTGGCATTGACAACGAGGTGCACAGGTATTTCTTCGTAGGCACATTTGTTTACCAACACTTGTGACTCAGACTTCAAAGCGAGAGGAGGACCACACCCTCCGAGCTCTGCTTTTCAACGGTCAAAAAAACGTCATCCAAGACATTGAAAAATCTGAACGTTCAATCTAGGCATCGTCCTCTTCTATTCCTTCGGTGACGTGTTGATGATAGTACCACAGAGAACCGTTTGGACACCTTTGCTGAAGAAATTGACAAGTTTGATGCCAGAGATGGAAGACAGCCGGGAGCAGACGATGTCGAACGTAGACCTGTTGCAGCTATAGCCACTGTCTACTTCGACGTCCTTCAACTCGTCTTTGAAAGAAGCATCTGCGCTGATCACATTGTCCACTGACGATCTGAGGATCAAATTGCTACGAACTGAAGAGGTCTTGTAACTGGTGGGACCTCTTTTTCACCTTTATTCTGGAACCTGTTCCTGAAACTTCACCTTACTTCTACGGGTTTGTTGTTTACCATCCATTGGGAAGGGCTACAGTCAAGACATCTAAGAAGAACCATGACTGTGCCGGATTCGAGTGTCGAGTTATGCTACAAGAACATTTGACTCAAACGCGTACTCGGTCTTGACCTCATCGAACTCGGTTAAGTTGTCATCTTGAAATTGCCTACCTTTCGAGGAAGGTGATTTTATTATCACTAGTAAATATCGTTCATTTTCTGTGACAGTATTTTATCTTCTTTTTATATGTAAAAGAAGAGTTTGATAGCGAGCGGAAGTTTATGTATTGAGCCACTACACGCATTAACATCTTGCAACATTACATCTTTAAACTTTTCTGCTTATAACAAAATAAATCAAACAATAAACGCAACAATATGATTAGACCATTCTGTCTCAGTGTCTGCCACAGCCGTTTACAATAAGATCCAGCCATACAACGCAGATAGAGTATGGAACAAACTGGAAAATCTCCGAAGGGAAATCTAGATGTAGAGCTTCTTTAGCCGCTTTGTCCAATATTGCCGCGGATGCCCATGTGACTAGGTACCCACATAAAAACTGTCTTTTTACCCTCAGAAACAAGTTGTGTGTGGAAGTCATGGATCTCTGCCAGAAAGGGTGTGATATCTTTCTCGTGGAAAGAGCCTAAAATGCTGACAGTGAATCAGACATTATTAAAAACGAGGTTCTTTTGGATTGATAAACCTGTTTCAGAGCTGGATGAATTGCCGAGCTCAGCTGTATAAACAGAACAAAAATCAGGTATACGCTGTTGCAAAGGCTGGTCTAGGTGTATCCCAGAGACTGACACTTTTTGCGGAAAGCGAACAACTGCTAGTTAATGTTTGGATTACGTAATTTCCATGGAGGAGCTTCAGTCCGAAACTCAACGTTGATGGAAGCAACATCGATGCCTGCTTTATCCACGGAGCCTGCATTCTGATGCCAAACGGAGGGGATTGCGTTCAGTTTGGCCTCAAATTTCTGCACAAAATCTGGGTTCAGAACACAGTCATAAGCGGGATTCATAGGATCAGTTTTTAATTTTAAATAGTAATTCAGTGATAATTTTACACGTCTCAGTTCCAGCGGAGGTTTGTTAGCTTCCAAGTAAAGGCTTTCACAAGGGGAGGTGCGGAAAGCACTATCACGACTACTTGTTTAAATAGCTGCGTGACAGTTGTGTGTATGTGTGTGTTTGTTGTGGTGGGAGTAGAACAACACTTCTGTTATAAATGCACTCACCAAGGCCCATTGCAGTACCAATTATTTTCAAAAACATGTCACCAGACCTGTTTTCAACCAGCCTAATATATATTTTTGTCATTGAACTAGTGTATGTGACAAAGACACTGTAACCTAAAAACATCCATTCTACCAATAATGTAAATCACCAGAAAGTAACCAATAGTACTCACGGTGGGCGATGGCCCAAGGGGACTACGGCTAGGGTAGGGGCTCAGTTTGCCGTCTATGCTGCCAGAGGATGAGTGAAGAAGGGTGCCATTGGGGGACAGGAGGGGACCTGGAGGTACGTCCCCAGTGTCTTTTTTCTTCTTGTACTTGGTCACTTCTTTTGCCATCCGCTTCAGGTCATCCTTGTCCCACTTCCTCATCAGCGACAACTCTTCTGGGTGGCGAATGCCTGAAATAATGTGTTCATACACAGCTATTAGCAATACTAAGAAACACTAATGTTCATAATAATAATAATAATAATAATAATAATAATAATAATAATAATAATACAGATAATCAGTGATGCACAAGTTACCCAGACCCCGGACCGCTGTTTTAAAATGTCCGATTGTCAAACCTCAAGGCGGACACCTTGTCCGATTAAAACGATGGTGAGTCGAACATGTGTCCAAGAGTTTTCGCGTAATTTGAGGACATGGCTTTAGACACACAAAAAAAAAACAAGCCCCCGGCCCGTCGTCTTCATGCAGAAACGTATACATGCCTTATCTCCCTTGTCATCGCCTGTGTGGGATAGCTATTTTTATCCCGAGTCACAAAGCAACACAGCCAGCCAGCTCCCTTGAAACATATACAGCTTTGTTTTAGTCGATCGTTGTTCATGACTTGAGTTTACATTGGATCTGTGTTGGCATTCTATTTGTAGTTTTGGTAAGCCAAACATTCAATCGAAATTATCGGAAATGCCTGCGAAAAAAAAGACTGAAGGCGGCGGGTAAAAACCAAATCTCAATAACCGCCTTATTTACGGGTAATTCAGCTCCCAGCACATCAAAAGAAGCAGAGCCTACACGATCTGTGGAGGATTCTTCCCATGCCGATCACAGGCTCTGAAGTCTTTTCTTTCCCCTCCTACATACGTACGTAGTAATTGAGGCCTACGAAAGACGAGACTTCACAGCCTGTGATGCCGATGGTCGCGAGGCCGAGGGGCCATCAACTTCGAGTCAGCCTACTAGTACTCGTGTTGATCGCGTTTTTCAGAAGGCGTGGCAAGCACAGTATCCATGGCTGATATTTGATGATGAAAAAAAGCCATGTTCTGTACGGTGTGGCGAAAAACTCATTTACTCGCGGCTGCGTTAACTTAAGAAAAAGTGCATTGGAAGATCACTAGACTACAGCTAGTCACAAACTAGCAATCCAAGTGCCCCAAGAGCAACAAAATAAAGAGGCTTGTGAGGATCTGATCTTGACAAATCAGGAGAAGAGTGAGCTGTAAACTGGCTAATTAAAGAAAATCTGCCTCTCGCGAAATTTGGCTCTGATATGCAGCTTTTGAAAGACAGTAACGCAGAAAACATTCAATCTGTGGACATTGATTAGTCAGTCTCACTGTGATGCCTGTCCAAACCTCCTGAAGTTGCTTAAAATCTTTCTTGTTCTGTCAGTGCAGACAGCCCATGTGGAAAGGGGGTCCAAACCTCCTCAAGTTGCTACAGATCTGTCTTGTTCTGGCAGTGCAGATAGCCCATGTGGAAAGTTGCTACAGATCTGTCTTGTTCTGCCAGTGTAGACAGCCCATGTGGAAAGTTGCTACAGATCTGTTTTGTTCTGCCAGTGCAGACAGCCCATTTGGAAAGTTGCTACAGATCTGTCTTCTGCCAGTGCAGACAGCCCATGTGGAAAGTTGCTACAGATCTGTCTTGTTCTGCCAGTGCACAGCCCATGTGGAAAAGGGGTCCAAACCTCCTCAAGTTGCTACAAATCAGTTGTTCTGCCAGTGCAGACCGCCCATGAGGAAAGAGGGTTCAGAGCTCAAAACCTGGTTTGCACTGCCCGGAGAAACAGGTTTGAGGTGGAAACACAAGATGCCTTCCTGAAAGTGAAATTGTAGGGCCCTGAAAAAGCTTCAAAAGAGTATCTTCACCGGATTGTAAAGAAGTGGGCAAGAAAGAGAAAGGTCTACATTTTCAAGAATTGAACTTTCACTGTTTCGAAGTGCCTCTTTACTGTTTAATATTACCACCAAAAAAAAAGAGTTTTTGACAACAATGCCAGTGTCCTATTACTTTTTTGTGTTCAGGACATCATGTCCTATTAGGGTCCCAAAACATGTGCATCACTGAATAATAACTAGGGATAAAACTGCAACACACAAGTAAGAATGATGTCTGTTATAATAATATGATTGCAATGTTGTTTCAAACAGTTTTTATATTGCTCTTTATGCTTACAATGTGCACACATGAAAGCAGTAGAAGGTGCAGTTTAAAATGATGTATGAAGACTAATAATGGTGATGGTTGTGATGTTAATGGATGATAGTAGTGGTGATGTTAAGAATGGTAATTTGAGGATGACGAACACTACTGACAAAATTATGTGGTGGTGGATTTGATGTTCAGAATGATAAAATTGTATCAGTGGATGTGATGTTAAGGTTAAGGATAAAGATAACTATGATGATGCTGATGATGATAGTCATGTGGTGGAAGAGGGATAAATACAATCAATGTTTCTGTTGGACTTTAAGACATACAAAGGGAAGCGTTGCAATTAACATTCTACAGCGGTCTCAGTGCAGGATGTAATGTTAACAGAACCAGGTAAACTGCTACACAGCTAACAAACTATGTATTCTACATAAACTAATGAGTTTCAGTTTCTGTCGACCATCTTCATCATCATCATCTCCTCCATCCTCCTTCTTCTTCTTCTCATCAATTTGCCTATCTTTCTGCACATCAACATGCTTGATTAAAATGTGCACGAGCTGGTGTTTTTACACTGCCTGCCTTTATTTTAGCGTCCTATAACGCGGTAATGCGCGCCTCATCGGTAACCCTGAAGCGCGGTAATGCGCGCCTTGTTAGTGCACATTTTAGTCATGAAATCACAGGAAATAGGAACTCTCCAGTGCGTGAGAGAAGGTTTAGTCAACTTCCGGAAAGGTTCACGTGTGTTTTCCGCTATCGTTTTCGCAAGTTTGACGTGGTTTTGTGTACTTTTTTAACGATTTTGTTTGAGGTTTGAGTTTGCAAAATTTTTGGCCATTATGGCAGGGATATCTCTGACAGTGATAGTGAGTTTGGTAACCTTATCGATCAGCTTATTGCTGAAAGAGCACAAGGACTTGGTGTAGACAACCAGAGTGAGTTCTCTGTGTTGACTGTGCACACATTCACATGTAATCCACACTGTCTTGTTGTTGTATTATTAACATAGTCCATAAAATACCTGTAATTATGAATTAATTACAAGATTCCAACAGGTAAAAATAGTATCCTATCCTATCCTATCCTGTCCCATAACCCGAAGGTCGTAGGGGCACCACAGATGATCGCTTAACCAGCATACTCCATCTTTCTCTGTCCTCAGCAGCCCTCATGGCTTCGCTCAGTGTCAAACCAGTCCATTCTCGAATGTTGTCCTCCCACCTCTTTTTCGGTCTCCCCCTTCTTCTACCTCCTTGCACTGTGCCTTGCAGAATGGTCTTTGCAAGGCCTGATGATCTGGTGACGTGGCCATACCATCGGAGTTTCCGTTTCTTCACCACTGTGAGCAGGTCATCGTGTTGTCCAATGGCTTGTGTGATGGTCTGTCGGACTTCAACGTTGGTGATGTGTTGGGTATAGGAAATGCACAGAAGTCTTCTGTAGCACCTCATCTCCATGCTTTGTATTCTTCGTTGGAGATCTGCTGTGAGGGTCCATGCTTCGCAAGCATATAGGAAGATGGAGATGACCAGAGAGCGCAGCAGTCTTACTTTGGAATGTAGACTGATGGTTCTGTCTTTCCAAATGGGCTTCAACCTTGTCAGGGCAGCAGTTGTTTGTGCGATCCTGGAGAGGACTTCCTGTCGAGACCCATTGTCTGACACAATGGCTCCTAAATATTTGAAGCTGTGCACTGTGTTGAGGGATTGGCCTTGTACTTTGATGTCCGTGTTGATGCCATTGGTGTTGTTGGTCATCATTTTGGTCTTCTCTGCACTTATTTCCATTCCATAAGCTCTGGAGGTGGTGTCAAGCCTCTGTACAAGCTGTTCAAGTTCTTGTTCCTCTCCAGCCAATCCATCAATATCATCCGCAAAACGAAGATTGGAGATTGCTCTGCCCCCTATGCTGACTGTGCCTTCGTGATCTGCAAGAGCATCTGACATGATGCGCTCTAGGAAGATGTTGAAGAGTGTTGGAGAGAGTAGGCATCCTTGACGCACACCGATTGTTGTTCTGAACCAGTTCCCGATGACGCTGTTATGGAGGACTGCACTGGTAGCCTTGTCATACAGGCTTTTGATGACTTCTATAATTTTAGGGCTGATGTTGTACACTTTCATGGTTGCCCATAGAGCTGCATGCCAGACTCGGTCAAATGCCTTCTTGAAGTCTATGAACACATGATATAGATGTTGTTGGTGCTGTAGGTATTTCTCACATATTATTCTGAGGTTGAAAATCTGTTCAGTGGTACTTCGCCCTGCCATGAATCCTGCTTGTTCTTCAGCTATGATTTGTTCAGCTTGTGGTTTCAACCTGTTGAGTATTATTTTCAGGAGGACCTTGCTGGGATGGCTGATGAGGCTGATGGTGCGGTAATTTTCACACTCCTGAAGGTTACCTTTTTTGGGAAGAGTGATGACAAGCGACTGGGTCCATGGTGTAGGCCATTCCCCACTCTGCCAGATCTTGTTACAGATAATGGTGAGAGCATCAGTCATCGCTTCTCCTCCTGCTTGTAGCAGTTCCGCTGGTATGTTGTCCACTCCCGCTGACTTCCCTTTCTTCAGCGATTGCACTGCTGCCTCAACTTCTTCCCGGAGAATTGGGAGGATTTCTTCTTCTTCTCTGCTCTCGGGACATGCTAGAACTGATGGGTCTCCATTTGGTGTATGGTTGTAAAGGTCAGAGCAGTACTCTGTCCATCTGTCCAAGACTTCTTGTTCTTCTGTAAGGCAAATGCCAGACTTGCTTTGGATAGTGGAGACTTTGGGCTGTTTAACACTTGTCAGCCGCTTCACAGTCTGGTAGGCCTTCTTGCTGTTGTTCTTGTTCAGATTGTTCTCTATTTCCTGGCATTGATCTTCTATCCAGTTCTCCTTTGCTGTGCGCATGCCTTTTCGGATGTCATTGTTGATTTTTCGGTAGACATCAGCTCCCTGTGAGGTGTTCTTTTTCTTTTTTAACTCTCTTCGTTTATCACACAGATCCAAAAGTTCAGGTGTGATCCACGGCTTCTTCTTTGGTCGGTGCTTGCCAAGGATCTCAGTGGCGGCATCTGTTACAGCTGAGTTGAAGGTATTGGTCATGGTGTTGACATCTACTTCGCCTGCCCCCAAAATAAGCAGTGGTGCAAATTTCCCTCCAATTGTGGCCTGAAATATTTTTGCCACCTCCGGGTCTTGCAGTTTGTCCAGGTCGAACTTCAGCCTAGTGCACTTTGCTGTATTTACTCTCTTCAAATGGAGCCGGAAAGACATCATCACGAGATCATGGTCACTTCCAATGTCTGCTCCTGGAAAAGTGCGTGTCCTGCCAATGTTGATGCTTGATCTGAAGCGTTTCTTGACCATGATGTAGTCGATCTGGTTGTGATGTTCCCCGCCGGGACTGTGCCATGTCCATCGTCTGGATTTTTTGTGGAGACCAAGCGTGTTTAGTACTAAAGTCAAAATGGTTCGTTGGGTACATAGAATAACCATTTTGTAAACATATATCCTAACTCTGTGGGTTCGGGCATTAAATAGAATAGACCCAACGTTTCCCGGCGTGTCGTAAGAGGCGACTAACAGGGGTGATGTTAGCACGGCATCATTGGGTGAAAGTCTTCTACACAGAAGTCACCGGCCAGGGCGGAGGAACCTCACGTTACTACAGGTTCAACGACCATGTGCTCAGGGCCAAGGCGAGCCACACTGTATTCGTGGATTTCGGCTGTGGCCGACAGCCTGAAGAGGATTGGGCACTGCCAGGTCTTTTTTGCCCAAGACACACTACATGATGACACAATCCACTAATTCCATTCCGGATCGGTCGTCGCCCGGCACAAGGACCACACCTTCCGTTGGCCACCAGGACGGAGGTGTTAAGTATGCTACTGATGGACAATTTAGCAAGATCCGCACGAGAAACAACATCGTCATAGGAACCTGGAATGTCAGGACCCTAACTGCGGAAGGAAAATTAGAAGAACTGGCCCACGAGTTGGACCACTATCGATGGAACGTTCTAGGCATCAGCGAACTGAGATGGAAAGGCCTAGGTGAAACAACGACCGACAAAGGCCACAAGCTCTATTTCAGCGGTAGAGATGACAGGCACGAACACGGCGTTGGATTCTTGGTCCACAAGAACATTCTAGCCACTGTCATGGGTTGCCGCCCAGTCTCCAGTAGACTCATTACCATCCGCCTGAGAGCAGCCCCTTTCAACATCACCATCATCCAGGCCTATGCCCCAACATCAGACTATGACGACAGGGAAGTGGAGGACTTTTATGAAAATCTACAGGCGGTCCTTGACCAAGTGCCGAAGAAGGACATAGTCATAGTCATAGTGCAAGGTGACTGGAATGCCAAGGTTGGCCAAGATGCGTACCACAACTGGGGAGACACATGTGGACCCCACTGCAACAACGAGACAAATGACAGAGGTCTGAGACTCTTGGAGTTTGCCAGATACAACAATCTGGTACTGGCAAACACGCTTGGACTCCACAAAAACTCCAGACGATGGACATGGCACAGTCCTGGCGGGGAGCATCACAACCAAATAGACTACATCATGGTCAAGAAACGCTTCAGATCAAGCATCAACATTGGCAGGACACGCACTTTTCCAGGAGCAGACATCGGAAGTGACCACGATCTCGTGATGATGTCTTTCCGGCTCCACTTGAAGAGAGTAAATACAGCAAAGTGCACTAGACTGAAGTTCGACCTGGACAAACTGCAAGACCCGGAGGTGGCAGAAATATTTCAGGCCACAATTGGAGGAAAATTTGCACCACTGCTCATTTTGGGGGCTGGTGAAGTAGATGTCAACACCATGACCACCACCTTCAACTCAGCTGTGACAGATGCTGCCACTGAGATCCTTGGCAAGCACCGACCAAAGAAGAAGCCGTGGATCACAACTGAACTTTTGGATCTGTGTGATAAACGAAGAGAGATAAAAAAGAAAAAGAACACCTCACAGGGAGCTGATGTCTACCGAAAAATCAACAATGACATCCGGAAAGGCATGCGCACAGTAAAGGAGAACTGGATAGAAGATCAATGCCAGGAAATAGAGAACAGTCTGAACAAGAACAACAGCAAGAAGGCCTACCAGACAGTGAAGCGGCTGACAAGTGTCAAACAGCCCAAAGTCTCCACGATCCAAAGCAAGTAAAAATAGTACTAAAGTCAAAATGGTTCTTTGGGTACATAGAATAACCATTTTGTAAACATACATCCTAACTCTGTGGGTTCGGGCATTAAAATAATTAAATAGAATAGACCCAAATATATAAATATATATATAAATATATAAATATATAAATAAAAATATGCCTTACAGAAGAACAAGAAGTCTTGGACAGATGGACAGAGTACTGCTCTGACCTTTACAACCATACACCAAATGGAGACCCATCAGTTCTAGCATGTCCCGAGAACAGAGAAGAAGAAGAAATCCTCCCAATTCTCCGGGAAGAAGTTGAGGCAGCAGTGCAAGTGCTAAAGAAAGGGAAGTCAGCGGGAGTGGACACCATACCCCCATATCGCAGGAGGAGAAGCGATGATTGATGCCCTCACCATTATCTGTAACAAGATCTGGCAGAGTGGGGAGTGGCCTATACCATGGACCCAGTCGCTTGTCGTCACTCTTCCCAAAAAAGGTAACCTTCAGGAGTGTGAAAATTACCGCACCGTCAGCCTCACCAACCATCCCAGCAAGGTCCTCCTGAAAATAATACTCAACAGGTTGAAACCCCAAGCAGAACAGATCATAGCTGAAGAACAAGCAGGATTCAGGGCATGGCGAAGTACCACTGAGCAGATTTTCAACCTCAGAATAATCTTTGAGAAATACCTACAGCACCAACAACATCTATATCATGTGTTCATAGACTTCAAGAAGGCGTTTGACCGAGTCTGGCATGCAGCTCTATGGGCAACAGTGAAAGTGTACAACATCAGCCCTAAAATTATAGAAGTCATCAAAAGCCTGTATGACAAGGCTACCAGTGCAGTTCCACAACAGCGCCATCGGAAACTGGTTCAGAACAACAATCGGTGTGCGTCAAGGATGCCTACTCTCTCCAACACTCTTCAACATCTTCCTAGAGCGCATCATGTCAGATGCTCTTGCAGACCATGAAGGCACAGTCAGCATAGGGGGTAGAGCAATCTCCAATCTTTGTTTTGCAGATGACATTGATGGATTGGCTGGAGAGGAACAAGAACTTGAACAGCTGGTACAGAGGCTTGACACCACCTCCAGAGCCTATGGAATGGAAATAAGTGCAGAGAAGACCAAAATGATGACCAACAATACCAATGGCATCAATACGGACATCAAAGTCCAAGGCCAATCCCTCAACACAGTGCATAGCTTCAAATATTTAGGAGCCATTGTATCAGACAATGGGTCCCGACAGGAAGTCCTCTCCAGGATCGCACAAACAACTGCTGCCCTGACAAGGTTAAAGCCCATTTGGAAAGACAGGACCATCAGTCTACATTCCAAAGTAAGACTGCTGCGCTCCCTTGTCATCTCCATCTTCCTATATGCTTGCGAAGCATGGACCCTCACAACAGATCTCCAACGAAGAATACAAAGCATAGAGACGAGGTGCTACAGAAGACTTCTGGGCATTTCCTATACCCAACACATCACCAACGACGAAGTCCGACAGACCATCACACAAGCCATTGGACAACATGATGACCTGCTAACAGTGGTGAAGAAACGGAAACTCCGATGGTATGGCCACGTCACCAGATCATCAGGCCTTGCAAAGACTATTCTGCAAGGCACAGTGCAAGGAGGTGGAAGAAGAGGGAGACCGATAAAGAGGTGGGAGGACAACATTCGAGAATGGACTGGTTTGACACTGAGCGAAGCCATCAGGGCTGCTGAGGACAGAGAAAGATGGAGTATGCTGGTTAAACGATCATCTGTGGTGCCCCTACGACCTTCGGGTTACGGGACAGGATAGGATAGGATATCCTAAAATATGAAGTCAATGTGACAAATAAATTTTTTGCATTTTTTGCATTCATAACCCAATTTATTGCAATAAAATTGAAACAAATTGATCTATAAACATATAGTATTTTTGTTTGTGTTGCCATCACAAAAGCTTGGCAGCTGGAGCCGACACTGGCTCACAAATCAAAGATTGTGTTCTGGATGATAACAACAAGCTCTTAAAGGTATTGCGTAGTATGCAGCTGTAGGTCAATGATTTGTTTTCAATTCTTTTTTCAAAATGGACACCCCCGATGGGGTGCCGGGGGTTTCAGTATAAATAGTATCCCCACTTTCTGGAAATTTAGTGCTTTAAATTCCCACTGTCGCTGTCTTTCTCATTTGCTCTTTCTCATTCCTGCTCTGTTCTATCAATCTGCTATACTATCATCTTCTTCGCTAGACCAGTCTCCTACATTTTTACTTGAAAACTCTTCCGGGACAAGACTCCTTGTTTGTGTATGAGGTCTGTTGGATCAGCTTGGGAATATTGGACGCTTTCTGCCAGGTGGTCACTAGGGCTTCCTATGATGTTATTATTTAGCAATGTAGGCATTTTATATGTACGTGTTTTTTTTTGATAATTTATAATGATGTTTGTATTCTATTTTGTTTTTGTAAACGGGGGTTCGATAAGTTGGGGTGAAGCCTCAGCCGTCCCCTGCGTGGGATGTCTTTATTGTAAAGTGACTGGCTGTGGAGGGCATACAGTTTTCCCACTAGGGTTGTTTTAGCAGATCTTTTATGCGGATTGGGGGTTGTCCGGTCCTGATTTGGCTCGGAAGAGTACGCTGGACCTAAAGCAACAATTATGTAATGTAATGTAATTTCAACATGGACAATACAAATCCTTGAGAATTGGGGTCCTTCTTATTTTTAGTCACTATTCTTGCAGCGGTGTTCTAGACTCTTTGAGAAGTGGTGTAAGCAGGGAGATTGCTGTTAGAAGATGAAAAGGAAATCTTTTTTTTTTTTCAAAGATTGACTGCATCCCATTATTGAAGGGAAGGAGAAGCCGGTATATACAGAGAAAACCCTCTGTGACCTGAATAGTCTCGTACCTAAGTCACATGTTTGCCCCTTCCTATCCCGTAGGCGTAACTTGAAGGTCGTTGGGGCACCACAGATGATCGTTTAACCAGCGTACACCATCTTTCTCTATCCTCAGCAACCTTCGCTTCGGTCTTCGCTCAGTGTCAAGCCAGTCCATTCTCAATGTTGCCCTCCCACCTCTTTTTCTGTCTCCCTCTACTTCTGCTTCCTTGTACCGTGTGCACAGGATGGTCTTTGGAAGGCCTGATGCTTTGGTAACGTGGCCATACCATCGGAGTTTCCGTTTCTTCACCACTGTGATCATGTCATAGTGTTGTCCAATGGCTTGTGTGATGGTCTCTCGGACTTCGTTGTTGGTGATGTGCAGGGTATATTAAATTCCCAGAAGTCTTCTGTAGCACATCATTTCCATGCTTTGTATTCTTCATTGTAGATCTGCTGTGAAGGTCTATGTTTCGCAAGCGTATAGGAAGATGGAGATGACTAGGGAGCACAGCAGCCTTACCTTGGAATGTAGAGGACTTCCTGTCGGGACCCATTGTCTGATACAATGGCACCTAATATTTGAAGCTATGCACTGTGTTGAGGGATTGGCCTTGGATTTTGATGTCCATGTTGATGCCATTGGTGTTGTTTGTTGGTCATCATTTTCGCCCCTTGCGGGAATCAAACCCTCGACCTTCTGCATGGGAAACCAGCTCAATATCAACTGAGCTACCAGGCACCCCTCTAATAATAAACTGAAATAGTCATCGTCAACTGGCTGTCAATATGAAGACACAAGTTTCTGACAGAACACAACACATCAATCACAGCTAGTCCTACTTGTCCAGTGCAACTTTGCCAAGGGAACTGTTTGAACTGCACCGAATTGCTTCAATCTTCTCGTCATTGCGTTTGAACTTGTTTGTTGCCATCCAAGATTTCACCTCCATACAACAGTGTTCAACCTTGCTGATTATTTCAGATGTTGAATCCCTATCTGTTTTAAATGAAAGATCCAACAGTTCTGAATCATCTGGGTCATGCCACGTTTCTCAATCAGGGTCTAACTGTGACATTTATATGGAGAACAATACTGGTCCCAACACAGAACTTTGGGGCACACTACACAGCAAAGGGGTTAACATTGAAAATGCTTCATGTTGCAAGTTCCATAAGGAACATGTGAGCCATATGGGCTTTGCCCTTCTAGTTGAAATTTAGATTGCACATCCAATACCATTACTGAAGAAGCGGGAAGACTGGTTATCAAAGATCATGATTCTGATGATGATAATGAAGATGATGAGGATCTTGATAGTGATTATGCTTCTGATGATGATGATGAGGCGGAGGAGTGTTACGTTTGCGAAGCGCACGATGGTACGTGTGAGACGCGCATGATAGAGCCGATTGTTTTATTTTGCAAAGCATTCAATAACAGAGTGTATTTACCTCTGATTTGATTTGCGTTGTTGTTAGAAGAAGCTTGTTATAATGTTAATAATTTTCGTTGGTCAATATTATTGGAGAATCTTCTAGAGTTGCTTGTTTACCATCGATCGAAGCATCTAGATAGATCCAATAGAAGCTGTGATTCTTTTATGACGAAGAAAGTTGTATGACGTAAGACAGTGATGACGAAGTTTATTTTGATTGGTTGTAATGCGTCATGCTGGAACTTTTTAACATTATCTCTAGTATAGAGAAAAACTATATAACTTTATATAATTGATGCACTGTGTAGAGAAAAGGGAGAGAAAGTGAAAAGCGATTGAGCGATTGTATGCAGTTGCTGATGTACGCTAAATAAAGATGGAAAACTTCATACGACGACTCCTGCCTTGTTGCTGAGTGAACAGTTTGCGTGGATAAGCGAATCCGAGTTACACTTATCAGGATTCAAGCATCAGGGCGAATCAACTACTGATAAAAACCAACAACGAGTGTATCAAGGAGAAAAAAGAGGATGAAGATGCCTGACAAATACCTAGTTCTTTGCAGAGCTGGACGACAGCGGTGAAGCACTTTATAGAAAAATCCACCCGGAGATTGTGAACCTGGAGGTCGGGTAGCTGTACCCGCAAATTCTTGTGCATTGGAGTGAACTGCAGCTTGGCGTCAGCCTGCACACCACACTGGTCCAAGGTGGACCGTGGTCTCAGCAGCCACATGTTCTGTTCTGGCCACCACAGCGCATGGTCTGACCAGTCCTGTTTGATGTCTGAAACAGGAAAAAGAAAAAGCATTGACTAGTTTCATACTAATAGGAGCAGACACAATATTGCATCCACATTAACAACATTCCTTGTAATGTGATGAATTACACAACCTCAGGGTTCATCATTTCATGTCATAATAGCATAATCCCACAAGTAATCACCTTTAACACGTTTCAACACATATGGTTAACCACACAACAAATAAATTTATATGTAGACAAATGGTGATTACCTGTAAGGGAGGGACAATTATTTTCATGTACTAACTTATAATTTTTTAAGCAACATGCATAACAAATGCTATGCTTTTAAAAAATAAAGGTGTAGAAATAGACCTTGGAACATGAATCCTGTGTATGTAATATTTCTGCCAATATGTGAAACAAATTTTGACAATACTACATGTGTGCTAAAAATTTACTTTATGGTGCAACATAACATTATAACAAATATCTCCACGCCGATAGGCATGATTGCAGCACTGGTGGGAGGGAGGTGGATAAACACACACACACATACACAGTGGTACTGGTAGGTAGGGTGCATAGATCATAACTTAACATTTTAACTTCTTCGCTATCGCTCAACACATTCTAGCAGGCAGACCAGACAATTAACATTTATGCAATACTTTTACGCAGTGAATTATGAAATTGGGATGAGATCAGATGGTTATACATCCAGCTTAGCAAGAAGAGAAAAAATGTGTTTTCAAGTTTCTGCGAAATGCATCAACAGAGTCTGCTCTCTTTATGCCTTCTGGAAGAGCATTCCACCAGATCAGTGCAGTGTATCAGTAAGACCTCTTGCCGTAGTCCTACACTGCTTGTGCCCAGGAACAACGAATAGAGACTTGGAAGTTGAGCGGAGGCTGTGCGATGGTTCGTACACATTCAGAAGTTTGAACAGGTATTCAGGAGTGTGCTCTTTAACTGCGTGATAGGCAACTGAAAGCAGTTTGTGTTTAATGCGTTTGTGGACAGAAAGCCAATGGAGTTGCTCAAGAATGGGGGTAATGTGGACTGATTTACTTTTTGTGACCAATCGAGCTGCAGAATTCTGCGCAGATTGGAGGTGTTTGATCTGTGTTTGAGGCAGATTGGCAAGAAGGCTGTTGCAATAATCTACTCTTGACAAAACCAGAGACAGCAACAGTGTTTGCTGCACTACGGGTCAGAGAAGAACGGATTTTACCAAGAGCTCTTAAATGAAAGAAATGATGGCAGGCCAGTAATCTAGGTAATGTTCCTTTGAAGTTGGGTCAATATCCATTCAGTGGATTTTGCTTCCAACAACCTGACATTTTGGCTCATTCTGATTTCTGACTATTTCAAAGTATTTCCACTTATCAAAAAGAACAAAGGTGCATAATCAGGTAGAAAAAAAGACAAAATCTTTCTTTAGAATGAGAATAAGAAGACCACAGATGTGAAGACATCAACCAAGAGCACTTTGAATTAAATTCATATTCATGAAAGTTACTTTTGTGGATGCACTAAGACCTATGCATCCGGTTCCGGTCCCATCATGTAAACAACGGCATAAATGTAGCTGCCAATTTCATTTTTGGAAACCGGTGTAATCAGCAAAAAGTACCATGATGGCAAGAAGGACATTAAGAAGGATGTGGAGAGCAAAGGAAGAAGAAATAGTGACAGAAGATGAGGTGAGGCAGGAAGAAGGGATGGAGCCGGCAACAGCGACTGCAGTCACAGAAGTCATTCCTGACTACGGCTGCAGTAGTTGCCAAAATCAAGTAAGTGAGCTCCAAGCAGTCGTCCACACAATGCAAACCAAAATCGAGCTACACGTGATGCTCAGCGATCAGGCGAGTTTGATCAAACAGCTCATCAACAAAATAGATCGTCAATCAGTATCTGCAGTGGAGGATGGCGAGTCTCATATGCGACCGCAGGGAAGTCAAAATCACTTACTGGACATAGCCAGTCCAAAAATCTCTCAAATCTATCCTTCAACGTCGCAAGTCATCTCTGCAGGCAATAAAAATAAAAAGAAGAAGTAAAGCATTACCAACAAGACAAATATGATGACGGCAATACAAAACATGATGCAATCAAAAAGGGGTACAATTAGGTAGGCCAAGTCAAATACAGCAAGCTTTCGATTATGTGGTCGCTGTTGTTGATTCTGTATTGAACGGAATTCAGGCAAACAGACTGGGCCAGTCCTACGGTTTTGAGGTGGTCAAGACTAAGGCATCGGTCATTGAAGATATTTTTCTAGCACTTGAACAGCTGGGTGAAGAGATCAACTGCCAAGATCTAAAACAGTGTAGGTGTGAATGATCTTAATGAAAGACAAAGATCCCAAGTCAGCAAGTTCAGAATTAGTGAAAACGATCAAGACCGTGGCATTGCAGCATCCAAACACTAAAATCGTGGTCAGTAAGATTACGTCTGTAAAAAATACAGTCCTGCAGTCTAAACTTTAATAATGGTACAGAACGCAGTCAATATAAAAATTTCAAAAATAAAAATTCGATTTTCTTTCCGTCTTCTAATTGCGATTTCCCTGCCTTTACACCACCTGTGTGAGTGATGGATGTGTATTTGGTGTGTAAGAGGGTGGATGAGACAGGTGAGCGTGTATGTTGGTATAGATTGCCACACTTTGAGCCTGAATGATTTGGGGAAAGGCGCAAATAGCATCCTGTATTATTATTATTATTATTATTATTATTATTATTATTATTATTATTAAACGAGACGTTTTCAATGCGCTATCTTTCTCCAAACTTTTGGATGAGCCAAATGTTTTTGTTAACCATGACAACATACCAACTTTTGTCTTAAGAGTCAAGGTCCACGCGAACAGGAAATGATCAAGTATCCTAGCTGGAAACATTGGTAGATTTTTACAAGGTCTTCTGTGGAAGAAACCCAACTGAAGGAGACTTGCTCAAAACTACCGGGCAAGTGACTGCCCTGGATATTATGACCTCTGAGGCAGGTGGCATTCAGCTCCCAGACCAGTGTCAACGCATGGGAGGATCCTTATGCAGCCCTTACCCAAAATACGCAGTGATTTCAGGGGGTGCTGCACCACCTGCCGTGGTTGCCTCCGAATTCATAATAAATAAGTGGTGTGTGCAATTAAGGATAGAGTTTCAGCATCAAAGATAAGAGACACGCGCGCATTCGCACCATAGATGTGTACACTCAGAGTGTGATGGTAATGCAAATCAACTTATTCATTCACTGATGATGTTTATGACTGACAACAATGATGCGTGATCACATGTGATAAAAGTGAAATCTGTGTTTTACTCCAGTGTCGTCTCAGCCGTTGTTTGTGAGATTGTGAAGGAATAAAAAATTCAACTTATCTTCATTGTAGAGGCTTGAAATAAACGTAATATCAATGTTTCTTTACACTCTGGTACTCATTGTCTCTGTCTTTGCTGTGATGTCTTGGAAACTTGATGTTGTTCGTTCCTCAGCGACTTGCCTACGTCTTCCCGCCTGCACTGATTTTTCCGGCCTGCACTGATTGCGCCCACGATGGCGCATGAAGAAAGAACCCAACGGTTCGTGAAAACAAAGATGGCTTCTGATACGGGTAACGAACAGTTGACGACGACCTTGGATCCTTGAGCCAGGTGAAAGATGATGGACCCTCTCCACCCAAAACTGACTCACTCGGTATCCCCAGGTACTTCTCAGTATCCCCCTTGGTCGTTGTCCAACTGATGTGCCTTGCACAGTTAATGCCGTGATACTAGGAGTCACTTTGCAGCGATTCTTCTTGCTTGCCTGTCCGTGAAGACGGTGTTGTTGACTTTTGTCTCCTTGCTCTACTATGACGCAATCGGTCTATGACGTAATGATACACCGACGTCAAAACATAGAGTCTTGAGAATTTCATCCAAAGGCACCCAAAATATGTCATTTGAACATTACGAAAAAATAAAACAAATGATGTACCGTTGTTGTCAGGAAAGCTGGCAGAAGAGACGCGTATTTTCGCGACAACCAGTGTTCCCAGTGAAATGGTACAAACTGATGTTTTGTTCCAGAAATGATATGCAGAGGTGCCAACCAGTACGGATTGACCGTATTTAATTCCGGCGAAGTGAATTAAATACGGAAATACTGTAGCTTTTATAAAAATACGGGGGAAAAGTTGCCGATCGTTTATCTTTGCCAGAGGTGCTTCTGTACCGGTTTCTGGTCTCATAATAGTATTCCTGCACTCACTGAACGTCGCTGTGTTCAACACGCTGATTTTCATGGTGATTTTAGAGTAAAACAAGTGTGGTGTTCAACAAGCTGATTTTTATCGTGATTTTAGAGGATTGAAAATAGCCTTCTGTTTCAGAGGGAAGCCTGTCGTTACTTTATATTGTCATAG
The DNA here is from genome assembly GCA_036898135.1 of Oncomelania hupensis. NCBI lineage: Eukaryota > Metazoa > Mollusca > Gastropoda > Littorinimorpha > Pomatiopsidae > Oncomelania > Oncomelania hupensis. The sequence goes on from CM072513.1 coordinate 42,893,249, forward strand.
GCTAGGTTTTGCGAGAAAAAAAAATACTGACAAGTGTTAAAAAACACTGACAAACGGGTCCAGAAATACTGACAAGAAGATTAGGGGGTTGGCACCTCTGGATATGGCTTTCTAAGAACAATTCATCCCTGCTTTTCAACTTAAGCCAGTTCAAGAACTCACCTTATTGCGTATAGACTATATAGTTGTTATTGTCTGAGATTTGTATTCTTGATATTCTTAAGTTAATATGAAACAAAAATAAAACAAATTGTCTATTCTTCAGTGGAACTGCCGATCCATTGCTACAACTCTACAGTATCTACGTGAACATATATATATATATATATATATATATATATATATATATATATATATATATATATATATATATATATATATATATTATATATATATATATATATATATATATATATAAACAATCATCATGTGTTATCTTTATAATCATTAAATGTCAACTATAAAAAGTTACAGAAGTTGCAAGGCTTCTAGTTCTACTTTCCACCAGTAACGAATTTCAGCAGGAACAAAGTTCAGTGTGCGATTTATGTAAGGAATGATATGGATTACATTTTGAACTTGTCTCCGATACCAAAAGAGCTAACTGATATATTTTCTGCTTGTGTTAAACTTAAAGTAAATAAGGAATTCAGTCTTAATATTTTGTCTATATATTATCCAAGAGGACCTAATGCTAAGACCCTTGATTGGATAAGATTTGTGGGTATGTCAGAAAATTGGATAATTAATGGAGATTTTAATTCTCATTCCCAGTCTGGGACAATGACTGTAAATATACATCAGATATCAAATTTGTTGATGCTATTATTGAATCTAATTTGGTCTTGTTAAATGATGGGCAAGTGACTCGCATCCTTGACGTTTCAACTCACCGAGCTGCGGCGTTTGATTTAACTCTGGTTTCGCCAGATCTTGTTATTGACTGTGAGTGGAATGTTCTGTGTAATACTTTAGGCAATCACCATCTGCCTATTGTGACAACCTGAAATAATCCTGTTGAAATGCAGATAGAAGACGATGTCATTCCTAAGTATTTTATGACTGAGCAGATTGGGATTTGTTCAAATCTTTACTGATGTCATATAGTACTGACTACTGATTTTGAAAATGTAGATGATGTAAATTTTGTATATTCCCAATTTACTGAAAAAATTCACACTGCAGCAAGTATTTCAATTCCTAAAAGATCGATAAAGAAAAAAACAGAAACTGAAATGTTTGGTGGAATGAAGTTTGTGATGCAGCAGTTAAAAAGAAAAAACAAACATACAAAAACTGGAAAATTTTCAAATCTTTTGAAGAAATGAAAAAGGCAAAAATAGAATGCAACAAAATAATTGCCGCTGAAAAGAAAAAAATACTTTACAGAGTTTTGTCTAACAGAAATAGCTAGTTCACAAGACAGTACGAAGGCTTGGAAAAAAGTTGCTGAAATTAAAAATGGATATATTGGCTACCACAGTGTCCCGTTAAAGTACAAAACAATATTTTTCCATCCCCGGTAGAAAAAGCGGAAGTATTTGTAAACATTTTGGGAAATGTTGGCTGCTCCTATACTTTATCTCAGCAAATGTATAATGACAAAAAGAGAAGAGTGTTTAGATGAATATAACAATCCATTTCCAGACAATGACTTGTTCATAAATGCGAATATTTTTTTTCAAGAATTTAAGGATGCCTTGTTTAGTCTAGGACCTAGAAAATCAGCTGTAGGCCTGGATGGTATGTCAATATTATTATATTATTTATTATTTACCAGAAAAGTGGTTGCATCTATTACATACAATCATTCAAAAGTGTTGGTTACGAGGAACTATGCCGGAAATATGGAAGTCTTCTCTAGTAATTCCTATTCTAAAAGCTGGCAATCAAAGAACAGACCCAGCTAATTTAAATTATAGACCTGTCGCCTTAACCTCTCATAGTAAGCTAATGGAGAAGATAATTTTACAAGGTTATGACTATTATTGCCAAAAACAACATATAATCCCTGTTAATCAGGCAGGATTTCAAAAAGGCTGATCCACTATAGATCACCTTGTTAAATTAACCACACAAATTAAAAGACAATGCAAAATTATTAATGAAATTAAAACAAATAGGATTGTCTGGACACATAAAATTATTTATATTAAAAGTTTCCTTTCAGGTAGAGAAATAAGTGTTAGAGTTGGTAATTCTTATTCAACATCTCATAAAACAGACATGGGAATCCCTCAGGGAGCCTTAATTTCACCTCTTTTATTTAATATTTTAATTCATTATTTACCTAGAAATGTTAGTAAAAAAGTATTCTTAGTTCAGTATGCTGATGACATAGCGGTCCAGATGAGAAAGAAAACATCCATTTTTGAAGTAAAACACATATTACTAAACTTTATCAGAATTAAATAAATAATATTATACTTTATAGTTTAAATGGTCTGGAATTATCTAAAGAGAAGACAAACATGATCTTATTTAATAATAGTCAAGAGCCAAGGCTGCCACACATTTTTATTGACAAAGAAGAACTTCAATATATTAAAGAAGTAAAATTTGTGGGTGTTTATTTAACTTGTAAGTTACACTGGAAAAAGCATATACTGACTATTTAATACACAAAGCCGTTAAAAGATATAACCTGTTGAAAATCATTGCTAGACAACCTTGGGGTCAAGATTAAAAAGTTTTAGTTCATTTAGCGTGTGCTCTTGTTAGATCAAAAATAAAATATGGACAGGAAGTTTACTTTTCTGCTCCTGCCTGCTAGTGCTACCTTAATAAATTACAGAGTTTAGATAGCAAAGCTATAAAACTAGCACTAGGTGTTCCCAATCATACTAAAACTAGTTTAACGTATGAAGTAGCAGGTGTTATTCCTTTAGAAAAATGGAGGAAAATGATGTGCGCTAAATATATTATAAGAGCAGCTGCGACATTTAATAGCACAGAGGTAGAACTGCAGTTAAGATCAGACGTCAACTTCCAAAAAAGAACTCAAAACACTAAAATGTTTTAAACTACTGCAACTTATACAAAAAATGTAGTTCAGACACATTTTTAAAAATATATATAGAATTTATGTATAATAGAGAATTTATATCACCCATCCCTCTTTGGGAGCTTCAAAATGCAAGTTATGATATACACTACTCCACTGAAAAAAAGAATGAAAATATTGGGAGCTTGAAAATGGAAGTTATGATATAATATAATAATAATAATAACGGATTTTTTATATAGCGGGTACTCCAGCCTATGACCAGACTCACCACGCTTTACATCGTCATTACATATAAATACATGCACTCGATAAAACATCACTTTTGCTACAAATACAATACACCAAAGACGAAACAGTAAAGGTACAAACTATTTACAACTGTGTACATAATTTACAAAAAAAAAACTACTCCACTGAAAAAAATAATGAAAATACCAGCTTACTCATATCTGATATAAATATTTATCTAGCAGAAAAATATTCATCTTCTTTATTAAAAAAAAAAAAAGAAATTAAAAAAAAAATTATATATATATATATATATATATATATATATATATATATATATATATATATATATATATATATATATATATATATATATGGCGTGATGTCAAAAGGTGCTCAAAGCAATACAGAATACTAGCTCTGCCGTGATTTGACAAAACCGAGTAAGTCCACCTAAGGTCGAAAATGAGTTTTTTGCGCCATCAAACTTGCAAGAGAATGACGCATCTTACCTGTAAAAATCAAATCCGAACTATGTTTAGATTTGGAGATATCATAGAGTAAGTCCTTGTTAAAAAAATTTTAAGTGGGGGAATAAACTGATAAAACCAAGCAAGTCCCCTGCGATTTTGTTTCGGCGATCCTCTGGCTGATGCTCGAGTTGGCATGATGACGTCATTTTCTACAATAATCTGACAAAGAAAAGTAAGTCCTCCCGACCAATGAGAAAGCGCCTTAAGATAAAGTGGACCAGTGAGAATCCATGTTATTGCTGCTGTGCAATATTATTTTCCTGTGAAAATGATGACGAAATTTCGGTCAGCAAAGGACGTGTTCGGCTTTTTGAAAAAGAGTTTTCTTCATGTACTTTCCTGCCCACCATGAAGGATCCTGTAGATCTTCCGCCTACGCGGCAACTTCCACGAGGTGTGGAAATAAACAAACAAACAAACTATCCTTTCCTATCCTATCCTATCCTGTCCCGTAACCCTGAGGTCGTAGGGGCACCACAGATGATCGTTTAACCAGCATACTCCATCTCTCTCTGTCCTCAGCAGCCCTGATGGCTTCGCTCAGTGTCAAACCAGTCCATTCTCGAATGTTGTCCTCCCACCTCTTTTTCGGTCTCCCTCTTCTTCTACCTCCTTGCACTGTGCCTTGCAGAATAGTCTTTGCAAGGCCTGATGATCTGGTGACGTGGCCATACCATCGGAGTTTCCGTTTCTTCACCATTGTGAGCAGGTCATCGTGTTGTCCAATGGCTTGTGTGATGGTCTGTCGGACTTCGTCGTTGGTGATGTGTTGGGTATAGGAAATGCCCAGAAGTCTTCTGTAGCACCTCATCTCCATGCTTTGTATTCTTCGTTGGAGATCTGCTGTGAGGGTCCATGCTTCGCAAGCATATAGGAAGATGGAGATGACAAGGGAGCGCAGCAGTCTTACTTTGGAATGTAGAATGATGGTCCTGTCTTTCCAAATGGGCTTCAACCTTGTCAGGGCAGCAGTTGTTTGTGCGATCCTGGAGAGGACTTCTTGTCGGGACCCATTGTCTGATACAATGGCTCCTAAATATTTGAAGCTATGCACTGTGTTGAGGGATTGGCCTTGGACTTTGATGTCCGTATTGATGCCATTGGTGTTGTTGGTCATCATTTCGGTCTTCTCTGCACTTATTTCAATTCCACAAGCTTTGGAGGTGGTATCAAGCCTCTGTACCAGCTGTTCAAGTTCTTGTTCCTCTCCAGCCAATCCATCAATGTCATCCGCAAAACAAAGATTGGAGATTGCTCTACCCCCTATGCTGACTGTGCCTTCGTGATCTGCAAGAGCACCTGACATGATGCGCTCTAGGAAGATGTTGAAGGGTGTTGGAGAGAGTAGGCATCCTTGACGCACACCGATTGTTGTTCTGAACCAGTTCCCGATGGCGCTTTTGTGGAGGACTGCACTGGTAGCCTTGTCATACAGGTTTTTGATGACTTCAATAATTTTAGGTCTGATGTTGTACGCTTTCATTGTTGCCCATAGAGCTGCATGCCAGACTCGGTCAAACGTTTTCTTGAAGTCTATGAACACATGATATAGATGTTGTTGGTGCTGTAGGTATTTCTCACAGATTATTCTGATGTTGAAAATCTGTTCAGTGGTACTTCGCCCTGCCCTGAATCCTGCTTGTTCTTGAGCTATGATTTGTTCAGCTTGGGGTTTCAACCTTTTGAGTAATATTTTCAGGAGGACCTTGCTGGGATGGATGATGAGGCTGACGGTGCGGTAATTTTCACACTCCTGAAGGTTACCTTTTTTGGGAAGAGTGATGACAAGCGACTGGGCCCATGGTATAGGCCACTCTCCACTCTGCCAGATCTTGTTACAGATAATGGTGAGGGCATCAATCATTGCTTCTCCTCCTGCTTGTAGCAGTTCCGCGGGTATGTTGTCCACTCCCGCTGACTTCCCTTTCTTTAGCGATTGCACTGCTGCCTCAACTTCTTCCCGGAGAATTGGGAGGATTTCTTCTTCTATGTTCTCGAGGGACATGCTAGAACTGATGGGTCTCCATTTGGTGTATGGTTGTAAAGGTCAGAGCAGTACTCTGTCCATCTGTCCAAGACTTCTTGTTCTTCTGTAAGGCATAAGCCAGACTTGCTTTGGATCGTGGAGACTTTGGGCTGTTTGACACTTGTCAGCCGCTTTACAGTCTGGTAGGCCTTCTTGCTGTTGTTCTTGTTCAGACTGTTCTCTATTTCCTGGCATTGATCTTCTATCCAGTTATCCCTTTGCTGTGTGCATGCCTTTTCCGATGTCATTGTTGATTTTTCGGTAGACATCAGCTCCCTGTGAGGTGTTCTTTTTCTTTCTTTTTTTTTAATCTCTCTTCGTTTATCACACAGATCCAAAAGTTCAGGTGTGATCCACGGCTTCTTCTTTGGTCGGTGCTTGCCAAGGATCTCAATGGCGGCATCTGTCACAGCTGAGTTGAAGGTGGTGGTCATGGTGTTGACATCTACTTCACCAGCCCCCAAAATGAGCAGTGGTGCAAATTTCCCTTCAATTGTGGCCTGAAATAGTTCTGCCACCTCCGGGTCTTGCAGTTTGTCCAGGTCGAACTTCAGTCTAGTGCAGTATTTACTCTCTTCAAGTGGAGCCGGAAAGACATCAAGAGATCGTGGTCACTTCCGATGTCTGCTCCTGGAAAAGTGCGTGTCCTGCCAATGTTGATGCTTGATCTGAAGCGTTTCTTGACCATGATGTAGTCTATTTGGTTGTGATGCTCCCCCCTGGGACTGTGCCATGTCCATCGTCTGGAGTTTTTGTGGAGACCAAGCGTGTTTGCCAGTACCAGATTGTTGTGTCTGGCAAACTCCAAGAATCTCAGACCCCTGTCATTTGTCTCGTTGCAGTGGGGTCCACATGAGTCTCCCCAGTTGTGGTGCGCATCTTGGCCAACCTTGGCATTCCAGTCGCCTTGCGCTATGACTATGTCCTTCTTCGGCACTTGGTCAAGGACCGCCTGTAGATTTTCATAAAAATCCTCCACTTCGCTGTCGTCATAGTCTGATGTTGGGGCATAGGTCTGGATGATGGTGATGTTGAAAGGGGCTGCTCTCAAGCGGATGGTAATGAGTCTACTGGGCGGCAACCCATGACAGTGGCTAGAATGTTCTTGTGGACCAAGAATCCAACGCCGTGTTCGTGCCTGTCATCTCTACCGCTGAAATAGAGCTTGTGGCCTTTGTCTGTCGTTGTTTCACCTAGGCCTTTCCAGTGCAGTTCGCTAATGCCTAGAACGTTCCATCGATAGCGGTCCAACTCGTGGGCCAGTTCTTCTAATTTTCCTTCCGCAGTTAGGGTCCTGACATTCCAGGTTCCTATGACGATGTTGTTTCTCGTGCGGATCTTGCTAAATTGTTCATCAGTAGCATACTTAACACCTCTGTCCTGGTGGCCAACGGAAGGCGCGGTCCTTGAGCCGGGCGACGACCTATCCGGTATGGAATTAGTGGATAGTGTCATCATGCAAGTAGTGTGTCTTGGGCAAAAAAGGACCTGGCGGTGCCCAATCCTCTCCAGGCTGTTGGCCACAGCCGAAATCCACGAATACAGTGTGGCTCGCCTTGGCCCCGAGCACGTGGTCTTTGAACCTGTAGCAACGTGAGGTTCCTTGCCCTGGCCGGTGACTTCTGTGTAGAAGACTTTCGCCCAGTGATGCCGTGCTAACAGTACCCCTGTTAGTCGCCTCTTACGACACGCCTGGAAACATTGGGCCTATTCTATTCAGTGCCCGAACCCACAAACAAACAAATATTATTACAGACACACAACAAGGGCAACAAAATACAAGACATACACGTGGTGTAAAGGCAGGAAGATCGCTACAATAGGAAACTGAAAGGAAAATAGTTTTGTATTTTTAAAATTAAATTGGCTGCATCTAATATTATTTTGAAGGGAGAGCAAAAACCAGTGAAGAATGGCTAAAAACAATAAACAGGCACACATATACACTCACTGTAACTGCCGCACCCACATCTTACAAAACCCAACTTATGTGACTCATCTCGTCAGACTTTTTAACAAAGAAACGAAACGGCCTATGGGACTTAATTGGTTTGGTGAATTTTGAAAACAAGGATTTACATAATAACAAACTGACAAAACCAAGCGGATTTGACTTACTTGGTTTTGTGAATTTTTTTAACAAGGATTTAATTCAATAATAAACTGACAAAACCAAGCGGGTGACTTGCTTGGTTTTGTCATGTTCTCAACAAAGATCTATCTCAAGAATAATCTGACAAAACAAAGCAAGTCCACAAATAGTCTTAAAACATCAAATCTATCAAACATTTCTTTAACATTCAAGGTATGCACTCTTAAATCGAGGAATTGCATTATAATATGCCCTTAAACTTCCAGAAACGATCGCGTAATATAGCGCAACACAAAACGTCGATTTTCTCGAAAGTAGGTTTTGTGGACTTGCTCGGTTTTGTCAGTTCACGGCAGAGCTATGTATAAACATTCATAACTAGTTTGTTATTACATATTATTGTTGGAAATTTAGAGATTTTTTAATCCTACATATTTTACTTGAAAATCTGAGGTGGTCATACGCATGGAAACAATCTTTTAGGTTGTGAAAAAATTATATTTGTGAACTCAGGGTGGAAATTGCTGTCCAAAATGACACAAAGAGGGGTGCTTGACATTTCATCAAATATTTGCAAATAAAGGTGTCATATTCCTGCTAATGTTACTGAAAACAAGAAACATATTATTCTAAAGTTTGTTGCAGCTTACACCCCATACTGCTGCATAATTATAAAAATATTGGCTGCTGAAATCGTGTGACATTTGTGACATATTTTTGTCACACACCTCTCATACTAAATAAAAATCCTGCCACGAGTCTAAAAGTTGGATTGGAACAGCTTTGATGGTGTTAAATGTACTCATTATTAGCTTCAATAAAAAGTACAATATTATAAATTAATTGCAGTAGTTAATAAAATATGCCCAACTCAAATATTTAATCACACTCACAAATGTCACATCACTTCTTACCAAAAAAAAACAAAATGCAATCATATTTCAATCTACATTTTTTGTAAACCGGATTTTGAGTACTTCAAAGGCGAGCACTCCATTTCCTGTGCAAAAATGGAGGGAAACGAGAACGGTGAGTGCAAGTTGTTTTGTCACACTTTATTTCTTATGTTTTTTGTGTCACATATGTTACTTTTTATCACAAATGTCACAAATATGTGTAATTTAGCTATGATAACTTGTGAATTTAGTTAACTTGACACTTAAACATTAAAAAGGAACTATTAAAACGAGAAAGCGTGCACTGATATCTTTCAGACACTGCCTCCGGCAAAAATATTTAGTTTGTTAAATTTGTGACAGAACAGCTGTATTTTAGTCACATGTCACAAGTATCACAAAGAATTGAAGTTCTGATTGTCCAAGCACTGTATAGGTGTGGTTGTTGGCTAATAATATTACTAGCAGTTATTCATTTTAGATTAACTAATCAAAGGTTTCATCTACCTATACTACTCAAAATAATACAAGGGCCACTTGGACATATGGGTCTCTCTTTAAATCAGAAACACTAATTCAATTTATTAGTTCATCATATTTTATTGCAATCATTTCTGCATCAATACCAAAAAAGATTTGAGACATCAGTCACTTAACATTCGAGTAAGTTCAATTTAACTGGACATACCCCTCATTTACAAAATCAAAACTTTAGAAACCAAAAATCTATAGAGTCAGTATCGGGTGTGGCCACCGTTTGCATCAATGCAGTCTTGGCATCGTTGTCTCATGGACCGTATCAGGTTAGGGAGGATGTTTCCTGGGATGGCAAACCACTCTTGCTGGAGAACTTGGGCCAGAACTTCAAGGTTAACTCCTGGAGGGAGGTTTGCCCGTGTCTGTCGACCCAAGACATCCACACAGATGTTCTATGGGGTTCAAATTGGATGATCGAGCCGGCCAATCCATCCTTATGATGTGCTTTTGCTGCAGGAAGTCATTGATGATACGCGCTCGGTGGGGTCTGGCATCGTCCTGTAGTATGGCACCTTCCCCAATGGCCCGCAGAGCTGGGAGAACCCTAGGTTGTAAAACGTCATCCCTGTAGCCAATACCGTTTAAGTTGCCATGAATTTGGAGCAGGGGTGTTCTGAAGTTTAATGCAAAGCCACCCAACATCATGACAGATCCACCACCAAAGCGGTCATACTCGCGCACCGTCGCATCAGCAAAACACTCCCGTGGACGCCTCCAAACATTCACTCGACGGTCGCTGAAAGACAAGGAGAACCGAGACTCGTCTGTAAAGAGCACCCTTGACCAATGTTGCCTAGTCCACACTAAATGACGCCGAGCCCAGGCCAAACGCGCTGCACGGTGAGCTGGAGTGAGCAAAGGCCGTACTGCTGGTCGTCTTGATCGCAGGTTTGCCTCGTGTAGACGGTTGCGAATTGTCTTGTCGCTGACGTTAACATTACTGGCTGCGTGAAGCTGTCTTCTGATGGTGTTTGCTGTAGCGGATGTTTGCTGTAGCGGACCTCATTTTCAGAGCTGACAGGGTGATGAAATGGTTTTGTCTTGCAGTGGTAACGCGGGGGCGTCCGGAACTTCTTGGATGCTTCCAGTGTTGTTAAAGCGCTCCAGCAGCCTTTGGACAACGGAGTGGGACACTCCAAGCCGCCTGCCAACTTCTCTCACCCCCACCCCTTCCTGAAGCCATGCAATAGCTCTGCCTCTATCCGCATCAGTCAATCGTCGCCTTGGGGGCATGGTTAAAAAAGCAGCAAAAGCGCTGCCATTTATACCCAGAAAAAAGCGCCGATTGTTGAACTGAACTCACAAAATGCAAGCCTTTCGCGTCCAAATCACTTTTTAATGTTGAAAATTTTGCTTTATTAGCAAGACAACAGTAAATGAGGGTCATTTTTTTGTAAAATTTGGGTTTGTTTTTCAACTCAGTGCAGAAAGTTCAAAACTCACACATGTGATTACTTGTCAGAATAAGATTGTCTTGAATGTTACTGTACAGGATAAGTTTTGAAATAAGCAATATAATCGATATTATTGATAGCAGCAAAAAATAATTAAACTAAATGAAATATGAGAGTGGCCCTTCAATTATTTTGAGTAGTATATAATTTGAACTGTAAGTATGTTATACTGTGACATTTATGACAGCCATCAGATGTGACAAAAACCTAAGCTGTCTTGTAGTAACCCATGTTATTTTACATGTGTGTCAAGTTTGTAATGTACATTCTTTTGATATTGCTTTTGTAATTAAAAAAATAACTCATGCATATCTGATCACATTCATCTTACATTTTGCTGTGGATATGATAGGAGAAGAATATAGGCTTAGGAAGAATTCATTCTTGTGATTAAAATCTGCAATTGTTTTATTAGAATTTAGTAGCATAGCAGATAACTTTTGTAATTTGAATGTTGTTGCAGGTCAAAGACTGCAAAAATGGACAAATTCAGATCAGTTTTATGGCCACGGACAAACAAAACCTGTACTATTGGCCAAGAGATGTTGATTTGTCTTGGGAGCCTGCCACTACATTTTTCAGGTGTGCCATGCTGGTCAACCTTGTTAATGTTCTGGATAAGTAACAATCAACAAATAGAAAGCAACGTTTTCGAATTTTGTGATGATTTAAATTAATACCTAAATTCGTTTCAGTCATGATAGTACTGTTACATAGTTTGTGTACTTGTTTAATAAGAAGATGGTTTGCTGAATGAAGAACTATATATATGTGAGTGAAGTAAAATTTTTAGGAGTGTATTTAACTTCTAAGTTGAATTGGAAGAAACATATTGAATATTTATTACAAAATGCAGTAGAAATTTAAATTTAATTAAAATCATTAGCAAGCAGATTTGGGGGCAAGATGTGAAGACTTTGGTTCACATAGCATGTGCTTTGGTTCGTTCAAAATTATGTTTTGGACAAGAAGTTTATTTTTCTGCATCTGTTGCCATCTTCAAAAATTATATAGTTTAGACAGTAAAGCCATAAAATTTGCTATTGGAGTTCCTGTACACACTCGAACACTAGATGCTTATAAAACAGCAGGTGTACTACCATTAGATCAATATAGGAAATTAGCGTGCACTAAATATATAATATTAATAAGATCAAAAGCTGTAGATAATTTTACAAACCAGGAACTTTGTATTAGATCTGATATTGAGTTTCCTAAAAGAGCTAGACACATTGGAAGCCTTATTACCATAGCAACTTATACACAAGATCTTCTTCAGGAATGTCAAATTACTCATGAAACAGTTGCTACACGTATATTATAACACCTCCTATCCCACCTTGGGAGTTAAAAAAGGCAAATTTTGATTATGATTAGTTCTGTATCAAAACATTCAGATAAGGATACGGTAGTCATAGATGCTCGCATAAATTTAAATGAAAAATATAATAATAGTTTAAAAATTTTCACTGATGGGTCTGTACTAGAACCAGAAAACGCGGGACTGCTTTTGTCATTCCCGATTTGAAAATATGTGAGTCATTTCATTTAGGAAAAGGGTTTTCAATTTTTACAGCAGAATTGATAGCTATTTTAATGGCTTTAAATAAACTTCATAGCTTGCCTACTGTTTTCTATAGTATAGTAATGTGTGTGGATTCACAGTCTGTTTTACAGGCTTTGAATACTACAAATAACAAGGAACGGCAAGAAATAATTTATGAAATCAAACATGTTGTTCATTGTTAGATTATAAATGGAACAGAAGTTAATTTCTGTTGGATACCATCACATTGTGGTTTTATATTTAACGACTGGGCAGATCGAGAGGCAAAGAATGGTGCTCTGAATTTGAATTCAGTTACTGTTCACATATCTTTATCTACCTACAATACAATACAAGGTTATTGCTTTAGGTCCAGCGGACTCTTCCGAGCCAAATCAGGACCAGAGAGACGTTATCTTAAAATATTATAAAATGATTCAAATCTTAAAAAACAAACCTGTTACTCTTAAATACCCAAACAAACTTTCACATGACATCTCTTTAAGAGTCTTCTTTAAAACTGATGTATTAAAAATATAATCTCTTTCTTCAATCAAATCACTAAATTCAGTCCTAGATCAATAAAATCCAAACTAAACAAAACATGTCGATACGATTTATATGCGATAAAACAAACCAACATCATGTAAAAATTGAAACAGATGTTGACCATTACATACTTTAAAAATCTCTTTGAAAGGTATGGAACCAAAATATGTTTCCCTTTCCTCAATCAAATCAGCACACTCAGACATGAAATGGCGAACGGAAAAGGATTGATCACATGCAAAGCACCATGGTGGTTCTTCTCCTTTTAAAAGGAAACTGTGGGTGACATAAGTATGCCCAATATGAAGGCGAGATAACACTGTTTCTTCTTTGCGAGTGGATGCAAAGTTAGGCAAAGAAGTGGACAAATCGGGAAGAATTTGAAATAATTTGTTGTTGACATGGTTAGACCAGTCAGTCTGCCACAATCGTTTACAATAAGATCCAGTCATACAACGTAGGTCAGAGTAAGGCACAAACTGGAAAATCTCTGGAGGGAAATCGAGATGCAGAGCATCTTTAGCCGCCCTGTCTACTGCAATATTGCCGCGGATGCCCATGTGACCAGGGACCCACATAAAAACTATCTTTTTACCCTCAGAAACAAGTTGTGTATGGAGGTCATGGATCTCTGCCAGAAAAGGGTGTGATATCTTTCTCGTGGAAAGAGCCTGAAGTGCTGACAATGAATCGGACATGATTAAAAATGAGGTTCTTTTGGATTGATAAACCTGTTTCAGAGCTAAATGAATTGCCTTGAGCTCAGCTGTATAAACAGAACAAAAATCAGGTAAACGCTGTTGCAAACGCTGGTCTAAGTGTCTCCCAGAGACCGACGCAGCAGCAACTGAATCTCCTTTCTTTGACCCATCTGTAAAAAGTTGTTCATATCCTGGGTATAAAGCACACTGTTCTAAATAAAGTTGGTTATATACGGTTTCGGATGTAGTGTTTTTAAGGAAAGCGCACAACTGCCAATTAATGTTTGGGATACATAATTTCCATGGGGGAGCTTCAGTCCGAAGTTCATCGTCGTTGATGGAAGCAACATCAATGCCTGCTTTTTCCAGATGAGCTTGCATTCTGATGCCAAACGGAGGAATTGTGTGGCTGCAAATTTCTGAACAAAATCTGGGTTGAAAACACAGTCATAAGCAGGGTTCATAGGATCAGTTTTTAATTTTAAATAGTAATTCATTGACAATTTTGTACGTCTCAGCTCCAGCGGGGGTTCGTTAGCTTCCACGTAAAGGCTTTCACAAGGGGAAGTGCAAAACGCACCCAAAGCAATGCGTAGTGCCTGATGGGCAACTGGATCTAGCATCTTAAGATAAGATTTTCTAGCAGAACCATAAACAATGCAACCATAGTCTAACTTGGATCTAATTAAAGAACGATATAACAGCAATAAAGTTTTCTTGTCAGCACCCCAGTCTGTACCACTGATAACCTTGAGCAAATTGCAGGCCTGTTGACATTTAGTTTTCAAAATTTTCAGATGAGGAATGAAAGATAGCTTTTGATAAAAAATAACACCCAAAAATTTGACTTGTTGGACCGCCTTTATTGGAGTTTTATTGAGGAAAATAGTAGGGTCTTGAATAATTCCCCGGTGCTTGGAAAAGTGAATACATTCAGTTTTTGCTTCAGAAAATTTAAAACCATTTTGTAAAACCCAGTCTTCAACGGCCTTGACACATAACTGTAGCTGACGTTCTGCAGATGCCAAAGTTTTACCTTTGGCTACTAACGCAAAATCGTCAACAAACAAAGAATTGTCAATTCCCCGTTTAACGGAACGAACAATATTATTTATTTTAATATTAAACAGCAAGGGAGACAAGATGCTACCCTGAGGCACTCCCATCTCCTGTTCCCTCATATCTGACAAAGATCCCCCAACCTTAACCTGAAAGAGTCTGTCCGTTAGAAAATTGGATATAAACAGAGGTAAATGTCCCTTCAAACCCATTTCTTGTAAATCTGAAAGAATGCCATATTTCCATGTGGTATCATAAGCTTTTTCCAAATCAAACATGATGGCAACGACATGTTCACCCTGGACGAACGCGTTTCGGATAAAAGTTTCCAGTCGCACCAGGTGGTCAACAGTACTTCGACCACTTCGAAAGCCACACTGAGTGTTGGATAAAATATTATTTGTTTCTAGATACCACAGTAAGCGAGAATAAACCATTCTTTCTAGCGTCTTGCATAAGCAAGACGTTAAGGCTATTGGTCTATAGTTTGTCGGGTTAGTATGGTCTTTGCCAGGTTTAGGGATGGGTACAATAATGGCCTTTCTCCAGGAGGGAGGAAAGGTGCCAGTGATCCAGAGCTGATTGAAGATGTCCAGCAGTTGAGACCGTGAGTACCTTGTTAAATGTCTGAGAAATTGATAATGTACATCATCCGGTCCAACTGCTGAATCTGCACTTTTGTTAATTGCATCATCAAGCTCGACTAATGAAAACGGAATGTTGTAATCTTCAGAATTATCGGAGGTAAAATTTAACTGTTGTTTTTCTTTACGGGTTTTAACTGTTTGCAGAAAAGGGACAGAATAATTTTCAGAGGAAGAATTTGCAGCAAAAGAAGAAGCCAAAAGATCAGCTACTAATTTTTTATCTCCGATTACGTCACCCTGCACAGTAAGGCATGGGCTCACCTGTTTGTTACTTCTATTTTTGAGTTTGCGGACTATTTTCCACACCTTCGACAGTTTCGCTTTCGAGTTAAGCATGGAGCAGAAACCTCTCCAGGATTCCCTTCTCTTTCGTTTGAAGAGCTGTCGGCATTGCGCTCGCAAACGTTGGTGGTTTTGTTTATTTTCAGTGCTTGGGTGTAAAAACATAGTTCTTAAAGCTTTTTTACGAGCTTGCTGAAGTTTTCTACATTCATCGTCAAACCAGGGTTTTTTAAGTGTGTGAGGGTTTGACGAAGTTTGCGGAATGGACTCCTTGGCACTGTTTATAACTATGTCAGTGTAAAGCTGTATTGGATCTATGGCGTTCGAAAATTCCAGTTTCTTAGCACGCAACTGAACCTCAGACAGGTTAGAAAACATACTCCAGTTAGCTTGTTTCAGTTTCCACCTGCATGCCATGAGTTTGCTCAAGGTTGTCTGAATCATGTTTTAATAAAACTGGAAAATGGTCACTGCCATGGAGATCTTCTAAAACTGTCCATTTAAAATCCAAAAGTAAAGTTGGATCACAGATTGATATATCAATGTGGGACAAAGAAGCAGTTCTTGAACAGGAAAAAGTTGGAGCACCTTCGTTCAAAGTTACTAGATTTAACGAGTCTAAAATGTCTTCAATTATTTTCCCCTGAGAATCGGTATGATCGCTACCCCACAGGGGAGAGCGGCCATTAAAATCTCCCAACAACAAAAAAGGGGTAGGTAACTGTTGAATCAAATTCTCAAGGTCATTTTTGTTTACAGTTATGGATGGGGTCAAATATATAGAACAAACTGTGAGGGATTTAAAAAAAGATACTCCAGCTGCAACTGCGGGTAAACTTGTATTCAGTGAAATTGGGTTAAAGGGGACGTTTCTATCAATAAAGAGTGAAACGCCTCTAGAAGACAGACAATCAATAGACGAATAACCAGTAATATTTATAATCTGTTTCTCTGACAGGAGAGTTTCCTGAAGGGCCAACACTTCAGGTCGATGCTCTGTCAGCAGACAGCAGAGCTCCTCATAATTTGCCCTTATCCCTCGGATGATTGATTGATTGATTTATTGTTGCTTTAGGTCCAGCGGACTCTTCCGAGCCAAATCAGGACCGGATCCCTCGGATGTTCCATTGTAAAATGGACATAAAAATGAAGTAAAAGAATGCTAAAATTTTCATCTTCGAGAGCACAATTACGTCTCTTTATCTTTTGGACCCTCGTCCATCTCTTCATGTTCCATCAACCCCCCGAAACGGTTCTCCGTTTCGAGAGGCTGATGGTGCTTGGAAGAAAGGGGTCCGGGCCTTTGATTTTTCGTCAAAGCCCCGGAACCCGAACTGCCAGCCGACTTCTTCCCCTTTCCCCAGCACCGGACTTTATATCCTCCCTCTCCTCCTCACCCCTTCCAACCTTTCCCTCTCCTCCTCTGACGCTCTTCTGCTGAGCGACTAGCATCTTTGCCGCCCCAGCAACTACCCGGTCGCTAAAACCGGTCGTTGCTGGTGCGGTGGCATGAGGCCTAGCCTCCTTTGCAGCAGGTGTGACGGCTTTTGTCACGGCCGTCTGCGTGTTGTGTGTGACGGTTGGGGACGTGCCCGTCGGCACGTTCTCCAGTGTAATTGGTGGGGCTGGAGAACCCCCCTTTTGAACAAACGTGAGCATTTTTTCCAGAGTGTCCATCGGTTTGCACGTTTCAAGAATCTGGGTCATTTTATTTAAGAGAATTTCCGTTGCCGGATGTGTGCTAGATTCCACAAGAGGTGTGGAACCAACAACGGACGCAAATGACCTCTCTCGCACAGCCGGCCTACTTTCCGTGACTTTTCTCCTCGCGTCAATGAAGGAGCACCTCTCAGTGGCCCGAACCTTTTGAATTTCCAGCTCCAACTGCCACTGAGGGCAATCTTTGGAGCTGGAAGCATGCTTGCCTGCGCAATTCACACAGCAAATAGGATCTTTGCAAGCACTTTCGTGTTTATCCTTTCCACATTCGCGGCAAATTTCTGTACTTTTGCAGGTCTTACTACCGTGACCAAACCTTTGGCAACGGTAGCAGCGCAAAGGCGATGGTGTAAAGGGCGTCACCTTCACCCTAAGGTATCCCACCTTGAGTGACTCCAGCAACTTGGCCATAGCAAAGGTCACAAAAAGGGTGTTAGTTGGGATACGTTGGGGTCCTTTGGTGACAAATACCCTCTGCACTGCCGTGACCCCCTGGCTGGAGAGCTCATCACGGATTTCCAACTCGGACATATCACACAGGTCCTGACATCGGATGACTCCCTTGGAGGAATTCAACCGTCCATGAACAGAAACTTTGATTGGTCTATCAACGAAGACAGTCGAATTCCTCTTGAGCAGACAATCCGATGCCCTTTTGGTCGAGCACTCCACCAGGTAGGCCCCAGATCTCAATTCTTTAACGTCCTTGAAACCGGTTGTGCAAACGGACTGGAACCCTTTATGGATGCCGAACGGAGACAGCTTGCCTAGTGGCATAGCTGGATCCGCCCCCTCTACAACCAAAAAACGAGGCCAGGCCCCTTCCACTCCAGAATCACAAGCTTTTCGTCTCACATCCAAGTCACTGTCCGTATTCGTGTCAGAGTCGTCACCATGAGGTCGTTTTTTTGTTGATGCCATGTTATTAATTTATGAATTCATCCCCCCTGCTCCCCACCCACCACGGAGTCCAACAAGGGGATGCGTCCAAGCGGAAAGTCCAGCAAGGAAACGCACCAGGGTTACAGGGTGGATATACACCCAGACAATCCCGCACTGCCACTACGGTTTTGTTCAAGTTTGACCCATGAGCCGCAGCCTTCTAGCAGAGCTAGGGCAATACACGACCAGCCGCTTGACTGACGCGGGCCACGCCAGCCTCCCGTCTAGGAGAAGTCCAGGCCAAAGAGGTGTGTTAGTGTGAGTGACCGCAGTCCCTCAGTGACCTCAACCTCCAGGATCCCATTCTCCCCCGACACGGGTTGCCCTGCACGGCAAACGCAGGGGGCCAAGAGAAGGCCACAGAGAAAAAGAAGGGTAGAAAAAGAAGGAATGATGGGGAAAAAGAAGACAGGGAAAGTCCGGTAAGGCAGAAGAAAGGGAGTCAAAACTGCATAGTATACTGGGAGAATTTAAGGGTGAAGAGAATATAGGTGAAAGGACCAATAAGACAGAAACAAGACAAAAGAGACGAAAAAGGGGTAGGCAACTTGGTCACCCAGCCAGAGAGAGGCATGGGGTCTACCCCCGGCGCGCGGAGCCGGGCCCGTGGGGGCTCTTTATCTACCAAAGAAGCAATCAATAGAATAGAAAAAGTGGTGTTTTTTTTTTGTTTGTTTTTTTAATACAATTATTCACCCCAATATTCCTTGCATGTTGGTTTTTCTAGACCTGTTATAACATTAGCATATAGAATTCTTTTAAATTCATTACGAACTAAATTTTGTAAAAATATTTTTTGCTCATGTAATTGTGCTTTTTTACTGGTTCATATACTGTTTAAATGCACTGATTTTGACTTTTAGCTACCAGTGGAAATGAAAAACATTAAGATACTAAGTGATTTAAATTTTCCAGTTTGTTTAAAGCTGGCAAAATGTTTTATTTATTTATCTGTTGGAAGATTTATGTAGAATGTTTTTTTTCTTTTTTCAGTGACTATGTGTAAACTAAATCATAGAGGTATGTGGAGAGAGAAAGAGAGAGAGAGATATTTAATTTAATTTTTTTAAAGCTGTTCTTGTTAATGAGTTGATCTTTTGATATAGTTAATTATATACATTTGTTCAGTAATATGCTCGTTTTGTTATTTTCAATGTCTAAATCACTTAGTTGGATAATAGACAATAAATGAGTAACATACATGTTGCTGATTTAATTGCTGTTTACCACATTTATTGTAGCCTTTATTTGTGGATTCATGTTGTGAATCGAATGTTTAAGAGCACTGTTAGGTATATCTTTGACCTAGTATTTTATCCAGGTTTTAATTATTATGTATAAATAATTTGTTACAAGACATGTCACAAATGTCACATTTAACAGTCGAAGATGTATTTAACAAGGTAAAAGAATTTGCTGCTTGGTGTTTGCAGAATTACACTGATTAACATTACATTTATATGTTTTGTTTGGCTTTCATATATATATATATATATATATATATATATATATTTTAATATAGTTCCGTTTTTTTAAACCATTACATTTGTGACTTGAGACCTAATGTTGAGACTATCGTTTGACCCAAGTTGTCACACATGTGGCATAAAATATAATTATTTGTTTTGGCAGAATAGCAAAGTTGCTGTAAAGTGCAGAAATATATTTCTTAAAGTTACAGATTATTTATTATTATTTTTTAATCGTTCTTATATTTGTGTGTAGTCTACTATAATGTATTTTATTTTTTACTAGATCTGCAGCTCTAAACGTGACATTTGTGACATTGATAAAAAAGTGTTAACATCTTGTGACAAAAAAGTTTAACAAACGTCACATTTAATCGCTCTCATGTTAAGTTACTGGGATGCATATCTAATATTGTTGAATTTGCATTAGAAAGGTGTGTGTTTCTTTGTTACATTTTAGTTTACAGATATTGTTGTTACCTGAATGTGTGCATGTGACATTTGTGACACTGTGACCAAAAATAAAATTCTAGTCACACATTAAAGTCACAAATGTCACAGAATGGTTAACATGGTCTATGAGACAGCATCTTGTACTTTGTTTGTATTGTCTGTGAATTGTGTGGTTGTCATAGACTGATAGAGGAATAAAAGACCTTATTGAATTCATTCTGGGATTTGTCTTTACAGTATGCAATTTGAAAATTTTCGTCTGTGACATTTGCGACTGTGACACAAAACAGGTTATTATTTTTTGTACCAAAACTATACAAAACAACATTTTTTGTTTATCACAAGGTTAAGGAGCTTGCACAAGCACAAAATAATGCAAAAAGAACATTTTCCTTGCATACCCTTGACAATAATTCAAGTACAGTACTCCTCTTTTAACGTCACTACCGTTTAAGGTCACAACGCGGATAAGATCAATCAGGTTGTTGGTCCCGGCCAAACACCTTCTTTGTACCATTCAGAATTCCTCGCTTAGCGTCACCTGGCATAAGGGAAAACCTCGGATAACGTCAACCCCGTTTTGGTTCCCAAATGGAAGAGACTACTGCTTAAGAGAAATTGATGTCACAGATGACATCATTTATGAGGTCACTTCCTGTTTTGACATGGAATTCCATCCCAGAACACCTGTCACGTCCAGCCAGCATCCGCGTTATGCGACACTCTGCAATATACACGGGAACCACTTTGACAGAGTGCGACCCATGGCCGGTGTAGACAGGTATAACTGTGATCTGCCGTGTCCCATCCTAGCGGGACGTATTGCCACAGTGGACCTTACCCTGAATTGACTTCATTCACTAGCGATAAAGCCTGTGCCGTGGCGTAGACAAAGTGAACAATTCGTTAAACTTGTGTAAGGTTTTCTGCAGATACACCCAGTATCTGTCTTGGTGCATACTTTTTATTTTTTATCCTCATTTGCTTGCGTGCGCATCTGTGTTTGTGTGTGTGTGTGAGAGTGTGTGTATGTGTATGCATGCTTGCATCCGTTCGTTTGAGTGTTTGAGTGTGAGCTTATGCATCATACACACGCACAAAAAAATACATATAGGCCTACAGTAATGCATACATGCATACGCGCGCACCGACGTGCACACATGTACACACACACACACGCACATACACACAGTCACAAAAATTTAGCACCTCGTATAAGATCAAGTTTTTTACTGGTAGTTGATCTTATCAGAGGACTGTTTAGGGTGCCCCTCGGATAAGATCAAACAAAAATTTGGTCCTGTGGGGGGTCACCTTAAGAGAGGAGTACTGTATGTTTGCTTTTGTTTCTGTCACATGTCACAAATGTCACGTTGTACATTCTTGTCTATAGCTTGTAAGAATATAACTCGCGCTTACAAACCACAATGAAATAAGATGTCAGGGATGCTCGGCAATGAAACTACGCCAGTTGTACTTTATAGCACTTTCATTTTTGTATGCTGTCAAAGGCATCTTTTGACATCATGCCATATATATATATATATATATATATATATATATATATATATATATATATATATAATATATATATATATATATATATATATATATATATATATATATATATATATATATATATATATATATATATATATATATATATATATATATACAGTGAACTCCGGATATAGGCCGGATAAAGTAAATATTCGGTTTTAGTAAAGTCCAGTCTTGGTCCCGACCAAAACTCTTCTTTGTGTCTGTTTTTAAAACTCGGATATAATTTTTTTTAAATAGTAAAGTCCGCTTATAATAAAGTGTTTTATAAGGCCCCTGGCGAGTTTTGATGCCGCTTAAAATAAAATTTCAAGGGAGATTACTGTAGTAACACTGTATTAAAGTTTCATGAGAGTTACTGACGTACATAATGGCGCAACACCTGAAGCATAAAATAGATCTAATTAACGCACTTGAAGATGGGAAGATGAAAAAAAAAAAAGAAATTGCTGAACAATTTGGAATTTGTGCATCAACAGTAACTGTGATTATGAAGGAGAGTGAAAAACTGAAGGAGATTTCACTGTTTGGCAGAAAAAGAGTCCCTAGCATAGAAACTTAAAAGCAAATTAGACTTCACTTTCGCTATACATGATGAAATGCGTTTATGACTAAATAAGGGTGTTATAAGTTGAACACATTATAATACATTTCGTACTGAGAGGAATCAGAATCAATGGAGAACTGGGAAACCAATGTTTTGACTGGACTGCACTTTGACTTTCAAATGAGAAGTAAAGAAGCTGGCTTTGCAAGACAAATCATCTTTTTTTTTTAAAATCCACCATATTGTTTAGGTTTTGTTCATGTCTTTGTATGCTTTATTTTTTGTGAACGTTTTGTTTTCCAACAACATGTAAAATTCATTATCAACTTTTATGATTTATCCTTCCGATTAAAGGGTTGGTTTGAAATAATTAGGACATGAAGGCTCACATGTTGTTATTACATCTCTTATCTGTACTGGAGACTCTCTCTCTCTCTCTCTCGCCCCCCCTCTCTCTCTCTCTCTCTCTCTCACACACACTTACAGTCACAAACACGTGAACTTACAGTAACTTACACACACAAACATCAACAAATGATACTGTAAAATTTCAGTCAATATATATATACATAAAATGGGTTATAAGAGAGGTATTCTTGAAGAGTTTATAATACCCGGGTTAATATTTACAGGGTGGGGAACAACTCATTGAAAAAACCTCGGAAAAGGCCGGGGTCCAGGGGCCGCCTAGGCCCCGGCGGGGTCAAGGGGCAGGGCCCTTGTAGGGGGTACAGGGGGTCAAAGCCCCCCTGAAAATGTGCACGTTTTTAAGCCATACCAAGAGTGGCATAGTAACAGTGCAGTAAATGAATAGTGAACTGAACCAACCAAATATGAAAGAAAAGTAATAATTATTAGAAAAAGCTTGAACAAACACAGGAGCACACACACACACTTGTGTTTTATGACAATAAAATTTCATATTCGTATTCACACACACACACACACACACACACACACACAAAAGCAAATACCACTAACCTTTACATTTTGGATGTCTGTTTCTTCTTGCACATTTCAGTCTTTCACAAGTTCAATTTTAATAGAAACAATCTTCTTAGCAAATTTTCAAATAAGTTTCTGCAAGTTAAATTAAAGAGGTTTCATTTCAGCACATTGTCTAATTTTAGCTTCCACAAGTTCACTGTTGTTTTACTTACTAAAAAAGCTGACAATTGAGCTTTGCTTCATTAATTTTGCTGGTGATGGACACGGATGGGTACTTGTAATAATAGGTCTACTGGATTCGGAAACGGACAAATTTTTTTTCCTCTGAAATGGCTGCCGATTTCCTCTGAAATCAGCGAATCCGAGGAGAGTTCCCCACCCTGTATTTAACAAAAATAATCAATCAACATATGTGAGCGTAATGGAATCCAATAAGGGACAATGGACCTACTGCAAGTGTTCATTAAAAAAGTCTCTTTTTCAGCTATTTCCCGTGGATTTCTGGTGGCTTCACACGAAAGACTAAAAGGACCTTTTCACTTTCGTGAAATATCACTTGTTATGTGGCTGTGTCCAGAAACAATACATCTTGACGATGAGTGCATATTCATAATGTTCACTTAATTACCGGAATTGCTATTTACCTGTAATTACGATAGCAATAGGTAATACCCATTGGGGGGCGGGGGGGGGAGGGGGAGGGATAAACAAAGAAGAAAATCTAAATTTTGAAAAGGCCATGTTCGACAGAGAGAGAGAGAGAGAGAGAGAGAGAGAGAAGAGAGAGAGAGAGCTTGTCCAACCACTCAAATAAATACTTTGAATTTTGTTCTTGGTTCGATTTGCACCGTCTTATTTTAACTGTTCAACTATGTGAATCTAATCAATTAATGGGATCCAATTCCAATGTACATGTAATGTATATAAGGTGCCAAATGTCAGCTAAATTTAGAACGATGTTGAGTTACGTGAACACACAGACAAATAGACACACAGACGATTACAGTCTGCAGAAATCCTGGTAAAATATGGAAATTCTAGGTCATTTGTTCACTGATTTGTTTTGCTTTTCTTCTTCTTTATTTGCACCAGGGCTGGATCCAGAGGGGGAGTTGCTAGGGGTGCTGCAGCAATCCCCCCCCCACCCCACCCCACCCCTTGGCAACAACAAAAAAATAAATAAATAAAATGAAAAAAAGAAAGAACGAAAAAGATGGAATTTTTTGTTCAACTGGAAGAACGTTATGTAAGG
This sequence comes from Oncomelania hupensis, assembly GCA_036898135.1. NCBI lineage: Eukaryota > Metazoa > Mollusca > Gastropoda > Littorinimorpha > Pomatiopsidae > Oncomelania > Oncomelania hupensis. Next base: position 42,917,696 of record CM072513.1, read on the forward strand.
CAGTTAGTTACGGTAATTTTATTTGTGGTGTTTCACCACTCTGTACCATACACTTTAAAAAGAACCCCACCCCTACCCCTCCCTGGATTGATCCGGCCCTGTGCACCCAATGTATACACTTTAGACCAGGGTTTTCTATCTCTTTATAATGAGTGTCGGATTAGTAAACCTTAAATTAAAACAAAAACAAAGTTTCGGTTATGCTAAATTAACCCTCTAAAATGGTTATTATAAACGAAGTTGGTTATAGTCAAGTAAACCTCTAAAACTGTATTATAAACGAAGTTTCGGTTATAGTAAAGTAAACTTTAAAAACTTTACTGTAAACGGATTTTCGGTTTTATTAAATATTCAGTTATACTAAAGATTTATTTGGTCCCAGGGCACTTTACTATATCCGAAGTTCACTATATATATATATATATAAAGTTGGCAAAGAATCTTTATTTATAAAGAGATTTGCTATCAAATAGATATAAGATTAAAAAGAAATGTTTACATTAGTAAAGAAGTTTATCTATTGATACATTATCAAGTCAATCAATTTTCTACAAATTTTAATCGTTAAAAGTTCTTTTATACTTAAAATGAAACAACCTGAAACAGCTACTGCACATACAAATTGTGTTTAATATTATAACATAATCACAAAATAAAAGTGAGATCTTACAGGTCTCTATTAAAAAAAATCTGGTTCTTATTGTAAAAAAATTTTGTCCAATGTAACACGGAAACCAAATTAAGCTTGACGATAAATTATATTCGGCTAAATAATATTTATCAAACTTAGCGTATCCAAATCAAGTCAAATAATAAATTTAAATAAGTTTACTTGTCACTGCTGTTTCAAAGAGCATTTTTATTTATTCATTAACAAATTTTGAACGGATCTCATCATCCATCGGAACAAGAACGGCAAAAAAAATAATGGTTTCTTGGCTTCTAATTACGTTAGACTAGCCGGAGATCTATTTTCATTAAAATAGGCACCACAGTCGAATTAAACTTATCCTAACAACTAAATAAACATAAAATATTATATAAACATGAAGAATCTTACTGTAAAGAGTCAGTTTTCTTGGTGACACTGCGTGCGTTGTCCAATGTAACAACTACGTGATACTCGGAAACCACACACAATGAAAAAGATTATCCGCGTAAAATGAAACCACGCGAGAAGGGACGAGTGTATATATCAATCCGATAATGAGGCCTACTTTACGTCATTAAAATAGTCCTACTAGGTATGCTTTGAAATAAGCAAAATAAATTTGTGTGTTGTCCAGCGTCACACGAAAATCCGGAAACGATGTCAACCGATGCTTTTCAGACCATCAAAGCATTTACATAACGACTAAATTGTTATTTGTAAACATTGGAATTCATTCATAACATCCCAACAAGAAAGACAACTCTAAAAAAAACATGTATTCTTGCGCTTAAGACGAAGATGAATTTTTGAAAACATTCTGCCTGTTTCGGAAACCATGCATTACGTTGGGCAACCAAATTTACTCCGGCTATAATACACAAAATACAAAACAAATTGGTTTTGTAAGTACTGTGCATGTTTAAACTATTACTAATGAGTTAGATTATAATAATTTTACGTGTTCTATGACATCTTTATTTATGTAAACACTTAGAAGAAAACCCGGTCATTCTCATGTCACAAAATTAGGTCAAATTTTAGGCCACTTTCAGACATTTACAAAGCAATTACAAAGGTTCTATAGATATTTTCGTCTTGAAATTATTAATACTATCTCTCCGATCATTTTTAAATAAGATAATAGCAAAAGGAAAGGCAAATAAGCAGCTTGTTGTTATAAATATTATCTAGAAAAGCAGCACCCCTCGCGGTGCTCAGCTTTGTAGACAGACCCATATATAAAGTTGGCAAAGAATCTTTATTTATAAAGAGATTTGCTATCAAATAGATATAAGATTAAAAAGAAATGTTTACATTAGTAAAGAAGTTTATCTATTGATACATTATCAAGTCAATCAATTTTCTACAAATTTTAATCGTTAAAAGTTCTTTTATACTTAAAATGAAACAACCTGAAACAGCTACTGCACATACAAATTGTGTTTAATATTATAACATAATCACAAAATAAAAGTGAGATCTTACAGGTCTCTATTAAAAAAAATCTGGTTCTTATTGTAAACAAATTTTGTCCAATGTAACACGGAAACCAAATTAAGCTTGACGATAAATTATATTCGGCTAAATAATATTTATCAAACTTAGCGTATCCAAATCAAGTCAAATAATAAATTTAAATAAGTTTACTTGTCACTGCTGTTTCAAAGAGCATTTTTATTTATTCATTAACAAATTTTGAACGGATCTCATCATCCATCGGAACAAGAACGGCAAAAAAAATAATGGTTTCTTGGCTTCTAATTACGTTAGACTAGCCGGAGATCTATTTTCATTAAAATAGGCACCACAGTCGAATTAAACTTATCCTAACAACTAAATAAACATAAAATATTATATAAACATGAAGAATCTTACTGTAAAGAGTCAGTTTTCTTGGTGACACTGCGTGCGTTGTCCAATGTAACAACTACGTGATACTCGGAAACCACACACAATGAAAAAGATTATCCGCGTAAAATGAAACCACGCGAGAAGGGACGAGTGTATATATCAATCCGATAATGAGGCCTACTTTACGTCATTAAAATAGTCCTACTAGGTATGCTTTGAAATAAGCAAAATAAATGTGTGTGTTGTCCAGCGTCACACGAAAATCCGGAAACTGTCACGTGGGGTTTATGGGCTCTGCACAATGGAATTATGGACCCTCCCGTTTATTCGGTGGGAACTGCTAGTAAGTCACCCTATGAATTACTTTACTAAATTTATTTGTTTAGCTCGTTCTGTGTTAAGGTTGGGGTACAGAGATAGATAGAAAAATGGTAAAAGATTACTGTCACACTAGCTTTCACACGGCTATGAATCATATGTAGTCCAGCCACTTGATAACAGTTAAAATCACACATTTATTTCTTCTACTCTATACAAGATTCTCTAAGTACTAATCTAACTTAAAAAGTCTCTTTCAATGCTAATAGTTCGATCGCTGATAGTCTAGGCAGCTGTTTTTTCTTCCTCGGGCACTTGCTATAATATTTCATGTAGATTTGGACTACTGTGGTCCGTTTTACAGTTTCTGAAGAGTTGGACAACTGTGGTCCTGTTATGATCAGTTTAAGTGCACTTTCGGAGATTACACTTAACTTTCTGATGGTGCGGTCGAAGTCCTTCTGTGAGGTAGCTTCTGGTACACCTTTGTAGTTGTGTAGTTGGGTTCCCTTGCCACGCTGTGGGGTCTGACAGGGTGTTTTTCAAGGTAGCTCTTTCCGACTTGTGCGGTAGAGTCCTCAACCAACTAGTCGTTTCTGTGGAGTGGTGCGCACAGGATAGCTCGGGATAGCTCGCCTGCTCGTCTGTAATATAAGAGACGAAATTCTGCACAACCCTGAATAATCGGTTTGTGCAGAGCGTCTCACTGAAAGCCAAAGTAGCCCTCAGTGATAGCTCCACATCTCTATACATAAGCGACGAACATTCTGCTACTTCCGGGGTCCACTGGAATCTCAATCTAAATTCCTATACATCAGAGATGAGAATCCTAAAATAACAAAAAGGAGGAAAAATTCCAAAGTCTGTCGAGTGGCGAAGCCACGAGTGCGCGTACCTGCGAAGTCCGGGGGCATGCTCCCCCGGAAAATTTTTGAAAAGATGGTTAAAATCTATGCATTCTGAGCCTTATTTTATGGGGTCAGATCAGTTGTTTTTGTGGTACTAAAATGCTGTTGTTAGCTCTCCACAGTTCAACACATAGGCCTAATGAATTTATTTCAAACATCAGTTAAGCCTTGTATTAAGCAAACATTCCTTTTGACTGCAGACAAGAATGGTTTAAATACCAATGACAAGACAAGGCTTTACCAATGCACATAATTACTGTCCAAAACAGAGTTGTACATTTATACATAGAATCAGTATGAAACCTCACTGACAGTGACACTCTTACGGTCACACCAAACAATAAAATCATAAATACCTCGATTGACTGTTCAAACAAGGTTTACAATTTCAAGATAATGTCTTGGAAAAACCACAACAAGGACAGCAGAAATACGGATGGTTTCAGGCAGTAGTTCCTAAAACAGTTCTGATGCTATAATCATATATACATTATGAACAACTTCAGCCTTAAGTCGTAGTCAGGCACTGAAGTCAGGCTGAAGTTTACAATTACGTCATGCACTAGGATTACAGTTCTTTGTGTATACAACATTCTCATGGTTTTTTTTTGAAGAATTGTTAAAAGTATAAAAACTGGCAGGTACCAACATGCTATACAGTCTGAACTATGTACATGTACACGTGCATGTATTTTATAACTGAAGCCAGGCAACTATCCAGTTCTTGCTTTCTTGGCTGGTGGCTTTTGACTTCTAATCTCACTTCTCTTCCTCACCTACACCCGAAGTCGGGCAGTCAGAGCTTTCTTATGAGCCAGTCTGGCTTGTTTCTCTGCCTCTGCATTCAACTCCACATTTCTTTCGATCTTTTTGTCCTTCAAACGAATTAAGACTGTTGTGTTCAACTTTTCTTCTAACCACTTAAAAAAGTTCCACTTGTTCTTTACACCACTGTAGATGTGTGTAGCAAGAGCCTTTTCTCCCGGATTTAGTTTTCGAAGCATTTTTATTTTACAAGTCGCGCTTTGTTCTAGACAATGGCTGATCAACCACGTGATGTTTTGGCTGTTCCATCGTTCGCACTACAACTCAGCGCATGAGAAAAGGCTTCAAGCGCCTATTTGAGTGACGTCACTATCAGCGGGAGTGTCTGGGAACAGCCGGAATCTTATGCGCAGAAAAACAGGAGGCTTAGATACGCAACGTCACTTCCGTAATGCGATGGCTAGTATCTAAGAGAGCCCCACGTACGGAAGAAAGAAATCGGGTTATCTCGGCTTTTTACGGCAGCTTGGTGGATCGACGAAAACGAAGTGAGAGCGAACCAAATGACAACAATCCGCATGGGAATAACGAGTGGGAATAAACTGCGAGATCGAAAATCAACAACTCACCCTAATCATATACACTAAAATTTTCTCACCGGATTTAAACCGATCTCAAAAATGACCCTGGGACCTTCCGAAAGAGCGGATTTCCGCTAAAAGGCGGAAGATTCTCATCTCTGATACATACATAAATATCAATCGTGTCTAACTATACACATACAGAATTAATAATATTATAAACATTCAGTGGTACAGCCACTGGTCTGCAAACATACATATAAGTTCAACAACAGTGGTTCCGTACGGTATACAACATGGCGGCGCAACTGGTCGTGTTTCGCCTCGTGGTAGGCTCTTCCACGTGGTCCCGCAAATTCGGATTAACAATTCACATTTATGCATAGCAAATTCTTCAAACATAATTTCAACAATAATATAAATATATCACGATGAAACAGAAGGGTGTTCATTTACCTGTTTGACAAGTTCAGGCCCGTGATGACTTGAGAGAATTCTAAGATTCCTAAGTCCTGCTTCCTGGTCTATGAGTGTAGAGATTTCTCTAGCTGTGGAGATGTTGACTCTACCTCGTCTCACACACGACTGATTCAAACTGTGTTAGGCTCTGACACAGTCAAAACTGCTCTACCCACTGAGCCTGCTCTGATTGGTTAAAACGGTCCGATTCAAAGCTCAAGTGCTGACTCACTGCGATGTGGGTGGCTCGCTCGCTGTGTGGTCTGCTGTGCAATTTACTAACTCTCTACTGTTACAAATACTACACATGGCTAAATAGTCAATGGGCAGGGTAAACTGCTCGGTTCATGACAGGCTCCCTCAACTGAAAAAAGGCGATGACTACTGGATTCGACCTTTTTCTACTACAGAGCCTAGTTTAACACTGCACTATCCTAGGGTCCTATTTACAAACTAATTAAGTTGCTCTACCTGAGCTGCAATGCTGTGCCAGGTAGCTATGGACACTAGTGACAGGGTTTTATTGGGCGGGGACGAATTCTGGTGCTGTGGCCCTTAGTTGTGATGGGTGGGCGACAGCTGCTGTGTCCTCCACGAGATGGCGACTGAGGTAGTCGGCTCCGTGGTTCTCTTTGCCGGGGATATACTCGATTTGGAATGAGTACGCCTGAAGGGTGAGTGCCCATCGCATCAGGCGAGAGTTTAAAGACTTGGAGGCTGCCAGGAACGATAGTGGTTGGTGGTCCACCTGAACTGTGAAGTGGGTCCCATACAGGTAGAGTTGAAACTTCTGTATGGCCCAGACTAGTCCAAGACATTCTTTCTCCGACGTGGCGTAGTGGGTCTCGGCGGGTCTCAATTTTCTGCTGGCGTAGGCGACAGGGAATAGCGTCTCTGCATTCTTGGGGTCGCGCTGTAGCAGTACTGCTCCGAGGCCTAAGTCGCTTGCGTCGGTGCGAAGAACGAATGGCTGAGTCAAATCGGGTAGGTGGAGTACTGGCGCCGATGTCATTCTGTCCTTGAGTGTTTGGAATGCCGTCTCACATTCCGCTGTCCATACGACTTTGTCCGGGGCGATTTTCCGGGTTCCATTTGTCAGTGGCACAGCGATGCTGTTGTAGTTGGGGATGAACTTCTGGTAGAAGCCGCAGAGTCCTAGAAACGACTGCACTTCCTTCTTGGTCTTGGGCCTAGGAGCGTCGAGTAGGCGTTTCACTGTCTTTTCTACCGGTCGCAGGCTTCCTTGACTGATGGTGTGTCCCAGAAATTCTAGTTCTGTGAATCCAATCTGACATTTGGTGGGTCTGGCCGTCAATCCCGTGTCTCTGAGGCGGGCGAGTAGTTGTTGTAGGAGCGTGACATGTTCCTCCCACGTAGGTGTTGCGATGAGGATGTCGTCCATAAACGAATGTAGGTGCTCGCTGCTCAGGGGTGCCAGGAGTTTTTGCATCATGGCACTGAAGATGCTGGGTGCGTTGTGGAGTCCGAATGGAAGCACGTTGAATTCGAAGTGTCCTTCCATAGTGCTAAACGCTAGGTACTTTCGGACTTGCGGTTGCACTGGTATCTGATAGTATCCTTTGCTGAGGTCGATGCGTGAGAAGTACTTAGCGCGCTGTAGCTTGGCAAATAGGTCTGTCTGGTCCGGGAGTGGCTCTGGCTGGAACTGCGTTACCGCATTCAGGAGTCTGAAGTCGATGCACAGTCGATGCTCTCCGTTGGGTTTTCGCAACAATACCGTGCCTGCGCTGTAGGGTGAAGTAGACTCTGAGATGATTCCGGCTGCCAGTAAGGTGTCTATCTCTTCCTTGATGGCTCGCTGCTGAGACAGTGGCATCGGGTAGAGCTTCTGGCGGACGGGTGTTGGGTCGGTCACCGTTAAGGTTACTTCGACGAGGTCTGTCCTCCCTGGTCGGTCTGTTAGCACAGTCTGATGTTGTCGAATGACCTGTAGTACTTGCTGTTGCTGTTTAGCGGCTAGGTCTCCGTTGAGTATCACGTCTTTGTAGGTTTCTTTGGAGTGCAGGGGATACTCTACTGCATTGGTCTCCATGCTTTCTCCTTCTTCCGCGATGGCGATGGCTAACAAGTTGTGAGTGCTGGGGGTCGCTGGTCGGTCCGTGTATTTCTTGAGGAGATTGATGTGGTGGTATCGGGCTCTCCCGTTCACCTCTACTTGGTAGACTGTCTTGGATTTCTTGGCAGTCACCCGGTACGGTCCTCTCCAAGCGATGTCCAGCTTGTTGGTTCCACTTGGAAGTAAGAGTAGCACTTGATCGCCGACTTGCAGTTCTCTGTCCTTCGCGTGGCGGTTGTAGTACTTCGCCTGACGGGCTCTTGCCTTCTTCAGTGCTTCACCAGCTTTCTTCCACGTTGCTTTGAGGGTTTCCTGCAGGTCTGCGACGTACTTGGTGGCACCTCTTGGTGTGTCGTCTATCTTGGCTTCCGTCCAACTTCTGCGTAGGGCTTCTAGCGGTCCTGCTAGAGGTCTGCCGAATAGCAATGTTGACGGGGTGTAGCCTGTGGCTGCATGGGGCGTTTCTCGGTATGCGAACAGTGCCGCATTCACGTAGGTGTCCCACGCTTCTGGATTGTCGTCGGCGACTTTCCTGAGGATGGTGAGAAGGGTTCCATTCAGTCTTTCTACTTGTCCGTTGCTGGCGGGGTGATATGGTGGTGTGCGAATGTGATGGACTTGTATCAACTCGAACACGTCTTGCATCAGGCGGCCGGTGAATTGAGATCCGTTGTCCGTTCTAATGCTGTCCGGGAATCCGACTCTGGTAAAGATGGCGATGAGTGCATCTGCAATTTTCTTGGTGTCGATCGCTGGCAACGGGACTGCTTCGCACCACATCGTACATGCGTCGACGAGTGTGAGTAGAAATCTGTTCCGCTTCTTGGTCATGGGCAGTGGTCCTACTATGTCTACTGAGACTTGCTGGAATGGTACGCCGACTACTACCGATGGTCCTAAGGTAACTGGTACGGTGTGATGTCGCGGGGAATATCGTTGACATTGGTGGCAAGATTTCACGTAGCGCTTGACATCCTCCGTGATTCCTGGCCAATAGTAGTGTGCGCTGATTCTCTGCACTGTGGCTCCAATTCCCATGTGTCCGCTGAGTGGCATGCTGTGGCCTAATTCTAGTACTTGGGCTCGAAGGGTGGCTGGTAGTACTAGTTGGGTGTGATCTCCATCTCCTTGTCGATGTAGAACTCCCTCTTCCATGTAGAAGTCTCCCTTGTGCGGGGGGGTGTGCGCCTTGGGTAGCTTCTGGAAGCACTTCGCTATCGAGGTGTCTTCTTTCTGTGCTGTTTTGATCTCTTCGAGTCCTGGATTCGGAGCGAACTCGGGCTGGGGTGGTTGGGTTTTAGCTTGGGCCCTGGTTTGCACTGCAGCTATCTCTACAGTTTTAGGGGGCGTGCCTAAGAACACATACCTACAACCTAGCACTAGATCATACAGGGGTTTCTGTAAAACAGCTGCTTGGATTCGTCCTGTGACGTACCTACTCTCTACTTCGATCCATGCTATTGGGCAAGTAGTCGTCGGTTTCGTCAAGTCTGCTCCTTGGAAGTCGACTGTCTTGTCCGTCAAGTCCGCGCGCGATACAAGAGATTCGCTAACTATCGCGTCGTATGATAGACCTGTGTCATACAGACAGTTCGCTTCCTTTCCGTTGACCTTGACCGTGTCTGTCACCGATGGGTGATCTCCGATTGGGTGTGGCTTGTTACCGCTGCTTTGAGTTAGAACTCTGTGCGCTGGCCGGCTTTCGCGCTCTTCCCTACGTTGTGCGGCCAACTTGAAACATTCTGCGGTGGAGTGATTGTTTCTGTTGCAGAACGAACAATACCGTCTCTGTTCTGCAGGACCTCTTTTCCCGAATTCCGTGTGGGGTCCTTTATTTTGCCCAGGTCTGGGGTTATTCGGCTTATTCGCGGTGCGCTCTTCCCGGTTAGGGCTTCGTTTCTGTGCCTCTTTCCCGTTAGGCTTTAGGTCTCGCCTGAAGCTCTTGGCTTCTCCGTGTGCGGCCACGTACCTATCTGCGACCTTGACCAGATCTTCCAGTCTTTCCGCGCCCTGCTCTACTGAGAAGGTTCTCAGCTCGGGGGTCATGGTTTCCCGTAGCTGTTCCCATACTAACAGTTCTGTCAGTCCATCATACGTCTTAGCCGTGGCTGACTGGCTAATCCACTTATCCAGCGTTGTGGACAACCGATCCGCGAACTGCGCATAGCTCTCTCCTTTCACTCTCCGGTTGGTGCGGAACTTTTGCCGGTAGCATTCTCCTGTCAGTTCGAATCCCGTTAGGAGTGCCTCTTTTACTTTGTGATAGTCAGTCACTCTGTCAGTCGGTAGCTTACTGTAGATGTCATAAGCCTTTCCTCTAAGCCCTTGGCTAAGCTTAAAAGACCAATGAGTGGGATCTAGTTTGTACTCTGTTGCTAGACGCTCAAACCTAGTCAGATAGAGATCTAGACCTTCTTCTCTCTCATTGAATGTCCCCAGTGGAAATGACATTCCTTGTACAGGGTTGGATGCTACCTCTAGCTGATCTGAGTGGGGAGGGGTTGAGGAAGAACTTGAAGCTCCTGATCCCAATCTTCTTAGACCTAACTCATGCTGTCTGTCTTTTTCCTTTTCTGCCCTCTCATACTCCCATCTCCTACTTTCTGCTTCTCTCTCTGCTGCTAATGCTGCCTTCTTCTGTTCTCTTTCTGCCTCTAGCTCTAATTTCCTCTGCTCTCTTGCTGCTTCTAACTCTGCTTTCTTTTGCTCTCTTGCTGCTTCTAACTCTGCTTTCTTTTGCTCTGCCTCTAATGCTAGTTTCTTCTGCTCTGCTTCTAGTTCTGCTTTTCTCTGTTCTGCTTCGAGTTTCTTCGCCTCTCTCTCTGCTGCTCTCTCTGCCTTAGCTTCCTGTTTCTCTACCTCTGCATTGATATACGCAATTAGGTCTGCCCCTGCTAAGTGTAAAGCTTCTCCTAGTTCCTTGAAACGCAATCTCAAGGCCACGGGGTCCGACATTGTCAAAAGTGTCTATGAACAACCTCTGAATCACGTGGAATACCAAAACACTAGCAATATTGCAATTCAATAACAACAATGCAAAGACCATAAAATTCGCAATCAATAATAGAATAAAACAAAAGTCAAATGGCACACAACAGTTACTTAAGCAAAACCTGCAAAAGAACAATGCAACATACAGACACAAAAATAATTGAAGCAAAAAAGTTTTTAACTAAAGAATAGTGCACCAAACTGATCCGTCCTAGTTACAAGTATTCTAAGTTATTCTACTACTACTGTTATCTAATTTTATTGTACTTAGTTCCGGTTATACCCAATTCCTATTATACACAGATCCTAGCTAGGCTCGCCAATTAAAGTGTCACGTGGGGTTTATGGGCTCTGCACAATGGAATTATGGACCCTCCCGTTTATTCGGTGGGAACTGCTAGTAAGTCACCCTATGAATTACTTTAATAAATTTATTTGTTTAGCTCGTTCTGTGTTAAGGTTGGGGTACAGAGATAGATAGAAAAATGGTAAAAGATTACTGTCACACTAGCTTTCACACGGCTATGAATCATATGTAGTCCAGCCACTTGATAACAGTTAAAATCACACATTTATTTCTTCTACTCTATACAAGATTCTCTAAGTACTAATCTAACTTAAAAAGTCTCTTTCAATGCTAATAGTTCGATCGCTGATAGTCTAGGCAGCTGTTTTTTCTTCCTCGGGCACTTGCTATAATATTTCATGTAGATTTGGACTACTGTGGTCCTGTTATGATCAGTTTAAGTGCACTTTCGGAGATTACACTTAACTTTCTGATGGTGCGGTCGAAGTCCTTCTGTGAGGTAGCTTCTGGTACACCTTTGTAGTTGTGTAGTTGGGTTCCCTTGCCACGCTGTGGGGTCTGACAGGGTGTTTTTCAAGGTAGCTCTTTCCGACTTGTGCGGTAGAGTCTCCTCAACCAACTAGTCGTTTCTGTGGAGTGGTGCGCACAGGATAGCTCGGGATAGCTCGCCTGCTCGTCTGTAATATAAGAGACGAAATTCTGCACAACCCTGAATAATCGGTTTGTGCAGAGCGTCTCACTGAAAGCCAAAGTAGCCCTCAGTGATAGCTCCACATCTCTATACATAAGCGACGAACATTCTGCTACTTCCGGGGTCCACTGGAATCTCAATCTAAATTCCTATACATACATAAATATCAATCGTGTCTAACTATACACATACAGAATTAATAATATTATAAACATTCAGTGGTACAGCCACTGGTCTGCAAACATACATATAAGTTCAACAACAGTGGTTCCGTACGGTATACAACATGGCGGCGCAACTGGTCGTGTTTCGCCTCGTGGTAGGCTCTTCCACGTGGTCCCGCAAATTCGGATTAACAATTCACATTTATGCATAGCAAATTCTTCAAACATAATTTCAACAATAATATAAATATATCACGATGAAACAGAGGTGTTCATTTACCTGTTTGACAAGTTCAGGCCCGTGATGACTTGAGAGAATTCTAAGATTCCTAAGTCCTGCTTCCTGGTCTATGAGTGTAGAGATTTCTCTAGCTGTGGAGATGTTGACTCTACCTCGTCTCACACACGACTGATTCAAACTGTGTTAGGCTCTGACACAGTCAAAACTGCTCTACCCACTGAGCCTGCTCTGATTGGTTAAAACGGTCCGATTCAAAGCTCAAGTGCTGACTCACTGCGATGTGGGTGGCTCGCTCGCTGTGTGGTCTGCTGTGCAATTTACTAACTCTCTACTGTTACAAATACTACACATGGCTAAATAGTCAATGGGCAGGGTAAACTGCTCGGTTCATGACAGAAACGATGTCAACCGATGCTTTTCAGACCATCAAAGCATTTACATAACGACTAAATTGTTATTTGTAAACATTGGAATTCATTCATAACATCCCAACAAGAAAGACAACTCTAAAAAAAACATGTATTCTTGCGCTTAAGACGAAGATCAATTTTTGAAAACATTCTGCCTGTTTCGGAAACCATTCATTACGCTGGACAACCAAATTTACTCCGGCTATAATACACAAAATACAAAACAAATTGGTTTTGTAAGTACTGTGCATGTTTAAACTATTACTAATGAGTTAGATTATAATAATTTTACGTGTTCTATGACATCTTTATTTATGTAAACACTTAGAAGAAAACCCGGTCATTCTCATGTCACAAAATTAGGTCAAATTTTAGGCCACTTTCAGACATTTACAAAGCAATTACAAAGGTTCTATAGATATTTTCGTCTTGAAATTATTAATACTATCTCTCCGATCATTTTTAAATAAGATAATAGCAAAAGGAAAGGCAAATAAGCAGCTTGTTGTGATAAATATTATCTAGAAAAGCAGCACCCCTCGCGGTGCTCAGCTTTGTAGACAGACCCATATATATATAATATGTGTGTACATATATATATACACGGATGGTTCTGTTTTAAACTAAAGACAGGATTTTCACCGCTGAAATTCTAGCAATTTTAATGGCATTAAGTAAAATCATGAGCATAACATTTCATCTATTAAGTACTGTAAAATTTGTAATTGTAGATTCTAAATCCGTACTTCAGGCTTTAAATTTCAATTCCTATAAAGAAAAAAACGATATTATCATTGAAATTAAACACCTCATTAATTTAATAATTTAATTGTAAATGGTACAAATGTAGACTTTTGTTGGATCCCCTCTTATTGTGGTTTTCGATACAATGATTAAGCAGATCGATCTGCTAGAAACGGTGCCTTACATATAAACGCCGTCTCTTTCATCTTTGTCATTACCATTGACTGTCAAAGAAGTTTCAAATTTGATAGTTCAAGAGGTCAAGAAAGGTTGTCATTTTAAACAATAGAATAATAAGCATTGTGGAATCCCCAGATCTGTTACTTGCATGGCCTACCGAATTTATATGAATTTATATGAATTCTGTGACAAGTATTGTAAAAATGTTGTGTGTGTGTGTGCAAAGAAAATGTTTCTTTGAAACACACATTCCATCAGTGCAACACTGTGAACGATACATTGCCTTTGAAATTTATATTCAACTGGCAAAAGTGTTTATATCCTCTCCAATTGGCCAGTTTATATGATACTGATACTCTGACCGCCGAAATGTATACATGTATTCATGTACTGCATTTTCTGATTATGTAAGTTTTTTTTGTTTTTTTTTGGGTGTGTCTTATCATTTCGATGAAGAAGACAATAAAACAAACAAACAAAACTAAGACCTATCTGATCCTATCCCGTCAATTCAAAGGTCTTTTGGGCACCACAGATGATCATTTAACCAGCATACTCCATCTCTCTGTCCTCAGCAACCCCCATGGCTTCGCTCAGTGTCAAGCCAGTCCATTCTCAAATGTTGTCCTCCCACTATTTTGTCTCCTTCTGCCACCTTGCACCATGCCTTGCAGGATGGTCTTTACAAGGTCTGATGCTCTGGTGACTTGGCCATACCATCAGAGTTTCCATTTCTTCACCACAGTGAGCATGTCATTGTGTTGTCCAATGGCTTGTGTGATGGTCTGTCAGACTTCGTCATTGGTGATGTGCTGGGTTTAATAAATTAGAAGTCTTCTGTAGCACCCCATTTCCATGCTTTGTATTCTCCGTTGTAGATCTGCTATGAGGGTCTATGTTTCGGAAGATGGAGATGACAAGGGAGCGCTGCAGCCTTAGCTTGGAATGTAGACTGATGGTCATGTCTTTCCAAATGGGTTTCAAATTTGTCAGGACAGCAGTTGTTTGTGCGATCCTGGAGAGGACTACCAGCTGTTCAAGTTCTTGTTTTTATCCAGCCAATCCATCAATGTCATCCGCAAAACAGAGGTTGGAGATTACTATACCCCCTATACTGACTGTGCCTTCGTGATCTGCAAGGGCATCTGATATGATGCACTAGGAAGATGTTGAGTGCTGGAGAGATAAGGTATTCTTGATGCACACCGATTGTTATTCTGAATCAGTGCCCGATTGCGCTGTTGTGGAGGACTGCATGTAGCCTTGACATACAGGCTTTTGATGACTTCAATAATGTTAGGGCTGATGTACTCTCATGGTTGCCCACAGAGCTGCATGTCAGACTCAGTCAAAGTCTACAAACATATATATATCAGACCTGTGCATGTATGTACAGAAACACATTTGCATGACTTGTAAGTTGTAATTGTATAGATCTACATTACATCACAGACATGATTCTGTTTTCCAACAAGCAAGTAGGAAAAAGAGCAATGTTTAGCATAGATCACGCTCCAAAATAAATGTTTTATTTCAATAATAAGAGAGTACTGTTTAACTGCAGGAGTGAGATTTAGCGGTCGCCCGGTCGCCCGAGGCGACTTAAATTTTAAGTCTTTTTTTAAGTTAAAACCGGCTCGGGCGACCTCACTTTATAGTTGAGCCAGCCCGCCTGGCGACCTAAAAAAATAATACTACTTGCAGACTTTTAGAAGCTCGGTCCGAAGCGAGAGCGTTTTTAGGTCATTGTTCGTCTGCTACGAATATGAAGCATATGCGAGGGTTATTTCCCTTTGCCTACTTCCCTTTTGCGCTAAGCGCGCTGTCTGCTTTGTTTGTGAAAAAGACACTGCTACAAATTACGTGTATTGTCAAGGTGACGGTTGTTGATCCGAAAATGTGGAACTTTATTTCTGGGGTCAACGAACCCCCACCAAAGAAGGCGAATTCTAGTTCGGAGAAGAATGAGCGTCACAAAGAGTATGAATTGAAGAGAAAAAGACATTAATTTTCAGACTGCATGGCTGAAACGTTCAGATGGCGAAGATCGATCTTGGCTCATTTTTGATAAAGAAGTTGGTCTAATGCACTGTACACATTGCTGTAAATACGCGATTGTCGGGCTGCCTAAAAACCATGCGGGCTACCTCACTTTACTTCCTAGCTAGCCCGGCGGGCTAGTTAGTCTCCTGGGTTAAATCTCACCCCTGAACTGACAACACACACTAGCGTCACAAAAACACCAACAATGTTATAACTTAGCAATCAAAAAACAAATAATTTTCTCAACTTGTATTTGTACATGTTCGGTTGTAGTTGACAGGCACAAACAGAAATCATTTCTCTTAAATACACAGTACCCATTTTGTACACATGCTGATGAAAGTGTTCATGAGTTAGCTCAATACTTAGTGGTGCGTTATCAACATTTGACTCCATTTCATAGCCGTGGACATAGAGAAAAAATACGGTCCAAAAAGGTGAACAAATGGAAATGGATTACACATACCTGTCAAGTGCTACGGATTTTTGCGTAGCGCTACGCATTTTAAACATTTTCCCATTGTTAAGGCGTATCACAAAGCTGCTACAGTGCTAGTGCTACGCAATTTTTCAAAAGTGACGATAATATTTTTTAACCAAGGGGGTTTTCGCGCGAAAGTAGTCTGTTCCGGTCGAGTTTGGTTTAAAGACACTTAGTAAAAGCATCGCACTTCCGCAACACGTGTTCGTTCAGAACTTCAGTCTACGATCAGTCTTTGTGAGGGAGAGACAGACGGAGTTGAACAAAGAAAATTTTCGTGGCTTTTTTTTTTAATGGATAATTTTTATTCATTGTGTACATTTTGATAGGACTGTTCTTTTTATTTACTTGTTTCATGTCATTAACATTATTCATTTATCTTTGTTTACTTTCATATTATATCAGCTGCCATTTAGTTATATATATATATATATATATATTTGTATTTAATTAATTTGTATAAGCTTTTGTGCAATGCTAATACTAGTTCTTTTCTTGGCATTGTAAACCATGTTTTGTGAATAAGCAAATTTGTTTGGGGGGAAAAAAGTTCATCTGCGTTTTCTGTGTCAGTGATTGTCTCCCTTGCTTTGTTTTGATTTTATGATTGCCTAGCTTATTTTCTGTCTGTATGTTTTATTTTTTTTGCATTTTCACTTTTATTTTGAAAAACGTACATGAAAATGTTTATAATGATAATGATAATGGTAGCTAAAGTGTTGTGCATTATTACCATTAACAAGATTTTACAATGAATAAATGTGTAAATACATTAGATGTGTGTGTTTATATTGGATGCAGAAGTTTCCAGTTTTGTTGCGAATCGCTTGATTCACATTAGTGCTACACCAAACCTCCATTTGCTATGGTTTTTCTAAAAACCCCTTGACAGGTATGATTACAGACAGCTACAGAAAATGTTCATTTGCTGGAATTAAAATTAACACTATTTTGAACAAACCACTTGGAAAATAATTAAATTATTCAAATAAAATCTTTGCTTACCATCAAGCTGTTCTACGAGGTTCAGCATCACTCCACCAATATGAAGGTCTCCTTTCACACGTAAAGTGTGTTCAATCTCCAGATCCGTTACATAGATATTCAGTTCCCAAGAACCATCAACATATCCAGCATCTCCGATAAAGGCCATAGTAATTCCTTTTTATTGAACAGATGAACAAACACGGTCTCCAATCACTGATTTAATCAGTAATACCCAAGGTATTCACAGCAAACTCCACTAAGAATTTACCAATCATTCACAGCAAACTCCACTGAGAATAAAATTTACCAATAACTTTCTGCAAAGAAAACCCTCTTTTAAAAAATCCATATAAATATTTTGACAGTTAATGAAATGTACACGTCTATAAGATAAAAATGTCACTATGAATTATTCAGTCTCTCATCTGCTTTCAAGCAGAAATTTATCAAAGTTCACGTAGACATGGCTCCTCTCAGGCTCTCGAATACCGCATCTTGCTTAGTTTTTCCATTATCATTAAGTACGGTAACGATCCGTTTTCCAACCGAACTTTTCAGGATTTACACAGAACCAGTCTACGATAATTGGATTGCGGGATAAACACACACTTGCAGAGTAGGCATTCCACAAAGGGGAGCATGATGAAAAGTTCAGAACTTGCAGTAAAAGTTCTTAGCTGAAATCATACTCGGCGGACAGCTTGCTGAAGTTTCAAAGAACTTTCTGAGCTAAATCGGGACGGCCAACAAGCCCTTCCTCTTGCCACAGACTGACACAACAACAACGAAGGTAGAATGGTTGTAGTAGAAGTAGCGTTGAAAAACTAGTTCCGAAAGAATGGCACAGTTTACGACACGCTCTCCTCTCGGTACTGATAAAGAATGCCACTCGGTTGTACTCTGCGTTGTTGTGTGTGTGCGAATTCAACTATCTGGGTCACGGGCCCAAATTGCGAGCTGCCGGTAAAATATGGTTCGCAAATCGACTTTTGCTCGTATCACACCGCACAGAGCCACACCAACGAGCTTCTAGGCTTAGCATGTCAAGAAAATAACCTTATTGTATTCAAACGCTGACCTCTTGTACTCCGCTGGTTACGATATTTCCGATTTCAATGAAACAACCCACTCTCAAAGTCAACATGCCCCTATTTGGAAAGGCGTAATCTGTATGGAAATGCAGACGAAGCGGATGCAAGCAATCTTCGGATTGGCTAGCAGATAACTCTTCTTCCAGCACGGTTTATTGATTTGCTGTTATATTTTGCGTTCCGGCGATTTTTCAGCACGTGGTAATTCTACTAATACTTGACATTGTTATAGGTTTTTATCTGCAAAGTAACAAGTGAACCCATTCTCTTTGTAAATCAATGGGAAAACCCTCTCCACTCAACAGAAAACTATCAACCAATCAAAAGCCTGTTCGCGTTTGGTCGGATTCCATTTAATATCGTCATCATTAAAGGGAAGAGGGATGTGCAACAGTGACGTCATGAAAGGAATTCCTTAGAGTTTGGCAAGGTTCCAAATCTTGTTTCTTATGCTAAAGTGTTCTGTTGTAAACGCAATATTTTAATGCATTCAAATTTTTCTACTTGTAAACAAGAAGCATGGGAGTTTTAAATGCTGTGGCTGAAATTCGTTTATTAAATATAGGCGTAGGCCTATGTAACTACCCTCTTTGACCGCGCGCCTAAACTAAAGGGCCTCGTCCAATATGATTTGTTTGTTTGGGGGGAGGGGGGGGTTTACTCAAAAATTCGAATTGTTATTAAAATAAACAATTGTAAACTTGGATTTCGTTGCTCAGACCAACCACTAAAGTTTCCATTTCTGTTCTGGCAAGGAGTTATTTCACCTGTTTAACGGTACACCAATATTCTAGCAGTGTGAGCTTTGACCATATTTCTGAAGGCTTCAAAAGTGCAGGCCTGTCAACTTGTACGGATTTCCTGTACGGCTAAATCACCTTTTTAAGGTAGTAACACAAATTTTGTATGGGTAAATGCAATTTGTACGGATATTTTGCAAATATACTACTCAAAATAATTGAAGGGCCACTCTCATATTTCATTTAGTTTAATTATTTTTTGCTGCTATCAATAATATCGCTTATATTGCTTATTTCAAAGCTTATCCTGTACAGTAACATTCAAGACAATCTTATTCTGACAAGTAATCACATGTGTGAGTTTTGAACTTTCTGCACTGAGTTGAAAAACAAACTCTATTTTTACAACAAACAAAAAAAGACCCTAATTTACTGTTGTCTTGCTAATAAAGCAAAATTTTCAACATTAAAAAGTGATTTGCAAGCGAAAGGCTTGCATTTTCTGAGTTCAGTTCAACAATCGGCGCTTTTTTCTGGGTATAAATGGCAGCGCTTTTGCTGCTTTTCTAACCATGCCCCCAAGGCGACGATTGATTGATGCGGATAGAGGCAGAGCAGAGAAGGGGTGGGGGTGAGAGAAGCTGGCAGGCGGCTGGAAGTGTCCCACTCCGTTGTTCAAAGGCTGCGGGAGCGCTTTAACAACACTGGAAGCGTCCTAGAACCAAGAAGTTCTGGACGCCACCGCGTTACCACTGTAAGACAAGACCATTTCATCACCCTGTCGGCTCTGAGGATGAGGTCCGCTACAGCAAACACCATCAGAAGACAGCTTCACGCAGCCAGCAATGTTAACGTCAGCGACCAGACAATTCGCAACCGTCTACACGAGGCAAACCTGCGATCAAGACAACCAGCAGTACGATAAACTTTTCCTCCAACTCAACTTAAACCCGGTTTCTTCATTTGCCAACAACTACAACGAGGACGAAAATCGAAAGCTAAGTGTAAATAAAAGAACTTATTTCGGTAACCACGACGGAAAGTATCGCCAAATTATAATTCCGATTTCGAAGAAAAATAACGGAATATAATAAAATAATCGAACTTGGGAAAATGTGTTATGAGTTTGTGAAGTGTTGGAAAGAAATGGTGTACCTTAGGTTTTTCTATTGAAATAAAACCACGTTCTGGGGTAAGTCATGAAAGTCAAGGAAGTCCTTCATCAGTAGTAGCAATCAGTAGTAACACCAGATTTGCGACAATCTGTCATGATGTGGGGTGGCTTCGCATTACACTTCAGAACACTCCTGCTCCAAATTCATGGCAACTTAAACGGTATTGGCTACAGGGATGACGTCCTACAACCTAGGGTTCTCCCAGCTCTGCGGACCATTGGGGAAGGTGCCATACTACAGGACGATAATGCCAGACCCCACCGAGCGCGTATCGTCAATGACTTCCTGCAGCAACAGCACGTCATAAGGATGGATTGGCCGGCTCGATCACCCGATTTGAACCCCATAGAACATCTGTGGGATGTCTTGGGTCGACAGACACTCAGGCCCAAGTTCTCCAGCAAGAGTGGTTGGCCATCCCAGGAAACATCCTCCATAACCTGATACGGTCCATGAGACAACGATGCCAAGACTGCATTGATGCAAACGGTGGCCACACCCGATAGTAGTAGTAGTAGTAGTAGTAGTAGTAGTAGTAGTAGTAGTAGTATGTTGAGGACAAAACAGGCCCTCGGGCCTTTCTGAATGTCCCATCTTTCATATGATTTACATGGGTCTGATTAGTGCATGCAATTTTCCTGAACGCATTACCGTTCATCAAAGTAAAAGAAATTTTTTTTGGTACTTAGGCAGCTCATCCAACTGGTTTTTGAAAGAGTTAATTGAAGGTGCTTTCTTAAGAGAAATGGGTAGTTCGTTCCAGTTAGTAACAACACGACTGGAAAAAGAAAGCTTTTTAGTGTTAGTTCTGCAGTGGTTTACAAATATCTTCCCCTGGCCCTCCGCGTTTCGCGTTGAATTACAACTAGGTGTTGAGAAAAAGTTAGTCCAGTACAAATCGTCAATTTTATGATACATTTTAAAAGTTTGAATCAAGTCTCCTCTCACTCTTCGTCCATACAAGGAGTGTAAATCTAGATACTTAAGTCTATCGTGAAAACGCATGTTACGACACTCTTTAACCAGTTTGGTTGCCCGTCTTTGGACTTTCTCAATGGCCACTGATTGTCTCTTTAGTTTTGGAAACCATATTATGTTCCCATACTCAAGATGGGGTCGAACAATTGCCTTGTATAATTTTACAAATACCTGTTTGTCAATATAGGTAAAAGTTCTTTTGATTAATCCGACCATTCGGTTTGCCTTCTTAACACCGGTCTGGATGTGTGCATCAAAAGATAAGTACTTGTCAAAGACAACCCCTAAATCCTTTTCCTCTTCACACTTTTCCACACGTGAACGTTCTTCCTTTCTCTGCATCACATGTTCGGGGTTATTTTTACCTGCATGTAGCACCTTACATTTACCAACATTAAAATGTAATTGCCAAGCTTGTAGCTTTATAAGATCTTTTTGCAGATCATCATTTTTACCTGCATCATTATATATTTTGGTATCATCCGCAAAGATTTGACACATGCTGTTTACACACTTTGGTAGGTCCTTTATAAAGATGGTAAACAGGATTGGGCCCAGGATACTTCCCTGAGGGATACCAGAAGATACTCTTACCTTTTCAGACCTTGCATTACCAACTCTCACCACTTGCTCCCTGTCTGACAGAAAATTGCACACCCAACTGGCTATCTTACCGCACACTCCATACAGGCTTACTGTGAAGTAACTTCTTAAGACATGTGTGATAAACTGATGCGCTATCTATCTCCTGATGAAACTATGTGATGACAGTGATATTCGGAAAACTCATTAACCTGGTGTGTAGAAGATGCCATTCTTATATTGTAAATTATATGCAGAAACTGAATATTGCAAGAAAGACTTGATATGCGAAGCATGAAGCAAATATAGATCAATGTGTTATTGCATGTGTAATTTTATTCCAAACAAATTCTAAATTATGGGATTTGAGTGGTACTTTTAATATGCGTTGCTGAATAGGTTATCGATCTTAAATGAAAATAACTTGTGATTTGTAACAAGTTCAAGCAGATCGATAATAATTAGATTTGCATGTTGTTGTTGAAGTTATCTAGTTCATTCTTTAACTATTTTACTTGTCTGTTAGTATACTAAAGAATTACCTTGATTGTAACCAGCCAACAACAGAAGATCGACGGAAATAAGCTTAGTCTTCGTTGTAGAATGTGCATGCAACCGAGACAGAGTTTCTGCTATGACGTTGCATATACAAGATACAAAGACGTAGACATGGTAAATAACGTCATGCGATTCTTTTTGGCGCGTTCAATATGAAGACGAGATCTGAATTCGTGTAAATTATTTTATTTTCTTGCAATTTTGGAAGTAGGAAAAGGTATTAAAAGTGTTTAAATCCGCGATGGTGAAATAATAATTTAGGAAATATTATTTCTGTGCTTGACATCATCGCGAGAAGTGTTCTTTTTCTGTGTTGTCACGGTAATGGTTACGTTGCTACGGCACTACGATTGTCGTCATTGCAGAGCTAGGTAACGGAATCTTGTTAGAAACTTTTTGTCCACGTTTCCCAGGTAATCGTAGTTGTTTTGCTCAGTTTCCCAGGCGATGATAAATTTTTGCAATGGTTGCCAATCGCGGTTGTCACTGTTTTTGGCTGAAAGGAAACTTATAAAAGTAGAGAAATGATTCTCATGATTATTATTATGGCTATAGGCCATAGGTGTCGTTGCTATAGGCTTATGATTTTCTCTTGATTCTTGAGACACGTTACCTGTTGCAGGTAAAGTTTAGTTTTCCATAGGTGACACGCTGATATAATTATATATGCTGTGTCCTGTCTATAACCACTAGGGTTGCGCGTCCACGGTAATATCGGAGTAGTTCTGTACGTGTTGTTTGGTTACGCCACTGCACGTCGTAGGGTCCTTATCAAACTTATTAGGCACCTTCATGCAAGCTGCTTATAAGTTTGATAAGATGAATAGGAAACAAAATTAAACACGCATCACACGAATAACGATAAGAAATGTAGGGATTTTGTTCTGTCTTTATTTCTAGTCTTTCTTTCTCTATCGTGTTACTTTCACTTTGTGCTACGTTTTTGGGGCTTGTGAACCAGTAAAACATATATATATGTGCCCTGTTGTGATGTTCCTTCTTCTTACGATTTTCATGATGCGCATGGACAATTGCACAATTTTATTGTAAAAATAAGAATTGAAAAATAATAACTACAAAGAAGCTGTACAAAATGTTTCCTGAGGTTGCGAGATTGAATCTGCTGTCGAATTTTCTAAGTGTTATCTGTTGAGTTCGTTAGCTTTTCTCGTCTCTTCTTTCATTCTTCTATCAAATCTATCAAACTTCGTAAGTCCTTCTCATTGAGTAGATCGAGCGCGTTGATTGTCGAGGCCATTCCTGACAAGAACAACGCTGAGCAGTTAGCGCGGCCGATCTCTCACACTGTAACTACGGTGCAAGGAGGCTTACAATGCTTCTAATTTTTGTAAAAGCCTATTGTGGGGAACCGTGTCAAATGCCTTCCTGAAATCCATGTAAATTACGTCAACTGGTTTTCTATCATCTAATAGTTTAGTAATATTTTCCATAACGTGTAACAACTGATCAGTTACACAAGATCTCTTCTTCCTGAACCCATGCTGACAATCCGTATACAGGTTATTTTCAGTAAAATACAATAAAATACTATCTCTTAGAATTGATTCCAAGACTTTACAGACAATACAAGTTAGACTAACAGGTCGATAATTACCAGCTTCTGATTTATTACCCTTTTTAAAAATGGCACTTACCTCTGGATTTTTCCAGTCGTGTGGAACAACACCAGATTTGGAGGAAGCTATAAAGAGATTGTAGAGTGGCTCTGCCAGTTCATTATGTAATTCCTTCAACACTCAATACAATACAAGATTATTGCTTTAGGTCCAGCGGACTCTTTCGAGCCAAATCAGGACCAATTCAACACTCTAGGTGGAATTCCATCGGGCCCTTGGGCCTTATTCTGATCCAGTTCTTTTAATTTCTTTCTCACAATATCGGGTGTTACAACAATGTCCTCAACACATTGTCCATGAACAGTGAACCATGAACACTACCAAGTGTTGGCACCTCTTCATTCTCATTGACGTATACACTTGCAAAAAAGTTGTTTAATGTTTCTGCTTTTTCTTCATCAGTGATGGCAAAAGTACCATCCTCCTTTTCCAACACACTTATTCCTGTGTCACATTTAGTTTGCTCTTGCACATATTTCCAAAACGTTTTTGGACAATCTTTACATTTATCCGCTACATTTTTTTCATGACTTTTTTCTTTGTAGTTCATTGTGGCAGTTTTCGCATTTTACACCATTTGTTTGGAAGGCTTCACTTGAAAGCACTTCTCTGGACAGTTTATTCTTACTAAAACGTACGGAACCGAGACAAATTCTCCTTGTGGAGTTTCGTTTGAAAGTGTTGTTTCAAGTCATACAGGCCCGAAGCACTGACTCGGATGTTTTTTTCTACACGGAACACAA
The DNA here is from genome assembly GCA_036898135.1 of Oncomelania hupensis. Lineage (NCBI taxonomy): Eukaryota > Metazoa > Mollusca > Gastropoda > Littorinimorpha > Pomatiopsidae > Oncomelania > Oncomelania hupensis. The sequence continues at coordinate 42,942,050 of CM072513.1, forward strand.
AACAAAAATTCTTGTCCATCCGGTGATGTTTTTATACTGACTCTATAGATTTTTGGTTTCTAAAGTTTTGATTTTGTAAATGAGGGGTATGTCCCAGTTAAATGGAATTTACTCGAATTTTAAGCGACTGATATCTAAACTCTTTTTTGTTATTGATGCAGAAATGATTGCAATAATACATTGAATTCGTGTTTCTGACTTAAAGAGAGACCCATATGTCCAATTGGCCCTTGTATTATTTTGAGTAGTATATATAGTCGTAAAACGATAAGTAACTCGTTTTCATTGCAACGAGCTTACTTGTGGTGAAGCAGACGACACATATTTATCAACTTCCTGTCTCGAGTGTCGTTCCGCACCATGGATTCTTCAGTAGACTATAGGTATATAGTTTGTTTGTACTTCCATGTTCCGCATAAGGGCCGGGTAGCTCAGTTGGTAAGAGCGTCTTGCTAGTAACCGAAAGGTCGCTGGTTCGAATCCCGGATTGGTCAACGTGTGATCATATTATTTTCCCCTTTACCAACAACTGGCCCGCTGGTGTCAGCATAAACAAAGAGCTTATGATAGAAAGAGAGCGAACTTGGTACAGAACCGCGAGACGAAATGTACGAGTTATGCGCCCTTGTCGACATGCTGTAAATGGCTCGTGGCAGAAAGTCAAAAGGCGACCGAGTGAAACAGGGCGGTGACTTTTGCACAGCTATCAATTGCCATAATGCCAGATACAAGAAAAGTTGTGTTGGCAAGTCCTTTTTCAAATTTCTAAGAGACAAACAAAGGTAAATTGCAATTGAAAAACTTCATTTTTTGTGTTTATGTAGGCCTAAACTAAGACTGCTGCAGTGTTGTTAGTGTTAAAACAATCGGAGAGCGGCTTGAAAGATTCATGTTATACCTATGTGCTAAATCCAAAACAGTTTGCTTGCTGACAGTTTACGTTCAACAGGTCGCTCACTGTTTACGTTATTGCTAGGTTGTTTGACTATATTTGTGCTTATATTTCAAAAGTAGATGTCAGATTGGCAGTTTGGCTTCGTCAAACTGCTTATGTTAACAAGTTACATTAGACTAAGTCTGTTTTCTCCTCGTGATCAAATACTGTGCAAAATAATCCCTTAAATGGTCCTTGATCTGTTGTAAACACTTTTCGTTTGAGAGTAAACGGGAAAAAAAATGTAATGTAGAAACTCAGTCCTTGTTATGATCTGTGAATTTCTGCGCATTAGATCTATATTGCGTGGAATGTTGTAGTCTAGCCAGTAGGTTCTGATTGTTCTGTCTGATTAATTAATTATATTCCATGAAGTGAATGATGTTATTAAGCCAGTGATGTGGGAGGTGAGAGGGTTGGGGGGTAGGGGGACACCTGATATAAATTAAATTCAAACTATTAGTGAAACATTTTGTTATTGTGCTTTATTGTGATTAATTGATTGAATGACAGAGCTCTCTCTCTCTATCACTCTCTCTCTCTCTCTCTCTCTCTCTCTCTCTCTCTCTCTCTCTCTCTCTCTCTCTCTCTCTCACGATTACGGATTTACAGTTTCGGATAAATGAAAGTCTGTCATGCATATTTTAATTTTAAAATATCTGTCGTTGATTAAAAAATAATAAATTCCAGGGCAGAAAACGAACCTATGACATAAACACATAAGCAGCATAAAAGCACCTAATAAATGTCAATAAGTAAAAAAAAAAAAAAAAAGACAGCAGTAGCGGAATGTTAATAATAATGATGGTTAAAAGTTTGGTTTTTGCAAACGTTGCCATAAAAATGTTCTTTTGCAATGGCATAGGCTCAATAAGTTACCACGCACAGATCATTCATATAGCAGATGGTGAAATATAGCCAGCCCGAGCAAAGGGAAATAATCCGTGAGAGCGTCTCGCATTTTTGTATAGGACATAATGGAAGTTCCCTGTCTTTCCGTAATAAGGTCTTTGGTATAAATCGGTCCAGTAGTCACCTATATGCGAAAGTGTCGTGTGACTATAATCTACAAACAACATGTTCCGCATTGACGGGGCCGGGTAGCTCAGTTGGTAAGAGCGTCTTGCTAGTAACCGAAAGGTCGCTGGTTCGAAGCCCGGATTGGTCAACGTGTGATCATATTATTTTCCCCTTTACCAACAACTGGCCCGCTGGTGTCAGTATAAATCGGTCCAGTAGTCACCTATATGCGAAAGTGTCGTGTGACTATAATCTACAAAACAACAACACACACATTCGCGGCAAATAAAGCTTTGTACATGTTCTGACTAGTTTACTTCCTGAAGACTCTATTGCAAATGAACAAGCATGAAGATTCAAGAAGAAAGCTGCAAAACGGGCTCGGATGAAAGTCGGTCGGGGCAGACATTTCAAAGAATGGGAAAGCCCGAACTTTCAGAAAGGAGAGTATGTAGGATTAATAAAAACATCACCGGATGGACAAGAATTTTTGTTTTGTATTCCGTGTAGAAAAATACATCCGAGTAAGTGCTTCGGGCCTGTATGACTTGAAACAACACTTTCAATCGAAACTCCACAAGGAGAATTTGTCTCGGTTCCGTACGTCCAAGAAAGAATAAACTGTCCAGAGAAGTGCTTTCAAGTGAAGCCTTCCAAACAAATGGTGTAAAATGCGAAAAGTGCCACAATGAACTACAACAAAGCACACTGTTAGTTTGCCTGAAATGACATACTTTACGCATGAACAAAGTACAGGTTTACATCATTTTGTACGTTTTAATGCAGTTTATAGTACAGGTGGTGCACACTGAGGTTGACAGGCCTGAAAGTGCATCCTTGGTATCTGGGGTAAGGCAGGGTCTATTGTGAAAAGAAACCTTTCCGAGCAACTTTGTTAATATTGTTATATGGGTTTTCCCTCTTGCCGGTTTAACACCCCGATCTGACCCCCACCTGGACGTGTCCACCTGGGGACAAGTTGGTATCCCGAAATGTCCCTCCAGGGGCACCAACTGGGATGCCTCAACCCCTCTCCTATTACCCATGTACTGCATTTGTCCCCACCAAACTCTAAAATCGTCACCCATCCCAAAAGGGCCCACACCAGTTTTTTTAAATGATAAGAGGAAGTTTATTCTATAGCTCCACTAATTTTGGGAGCTGGTGAAGTAGATGTCAACACCATGACCACCACCTTCAACTCATGACAGATGCCACCATTGAGATCTTCGGCAAGCACCGCCCAAGTATAAACCGTGGATCACGCCTGATCTTTTGGACCTGTGTGATAAACGAAGAGAGATGAAAAAGAAAAAGAACACCTCACAGGGGGCTGATGTATGGGGCGCCATGTGTCCATTTATTCTATGTGACCATTCTATACATAGAATAAATTCTATGCACATAGAAAGCATTCTATACACACAAAAAGCATTCATTAGTTGAAATTCCATTTATAAAAAAGAAACCAATATTGTAAGTCATAGAATAAAATTCTTTGTATAGAATAACATTCTATAATATAGTGTAAAATTCTTTGTCCATAATACAATTCTATGTATAGAATGACATTTTATAATAGAGAATAATATTCTATGTATGTAATACAATTCTATATTATAGAATGCACTTGTATGCATAGAATTATATTCTATAACATAGAATGAATTCTATTACAAAGAATGAATTCTATAACATAGAATGAATTCTTTAAAATAAAATAAATTGCATGACATAGAATTATTTCTATACGCATAGAATTCATTCTATAACATAGAATGAATTCTTTAACATAAAATAAATTATATGACATAAAATGAATTCTATGTGCATAGAATAAATTGTATAACATAGAATGAATTCTATAATAAAGAATGAATTCTATATGCATAGAATGAATTTTATAGCATAGAATGAATTCTATGACAAAGAATTCATTCTATGACATAGAATGAATTCTATAGGCATAGAATGAATAGTATAACATAGAATGAATAAGATGACATAGAATGAATTCTATGAAATAGAATGAATTCTATGACATAGAATGAATTCTATAACATAGAATGAATTATATAGCATAGAATGAATTCTATGACATAGAATTTATTCTATAGCATAGAATGAATTTTATGTTACAGAATGAATTCTATGTCATAGAATTCATTCTATGCTATATAATTCATTCTATATTATAGAATTCATTCTATGTCATAGAAATCATTCTATGTCATCTTATTCATTCTATGTTATACTATCCATTATATGCTATAGAATTCATTCTATGTCATAGAATTCATTCTATGTCATAGAATTCATTCTATGTTATACAATGAAATCAATATAAAAACTTTTTTTTAAATAGTAAAAACTGGAGCACTGTCAAGGTATAGAGAACATTTCGGGATATTGTGATGTTTTGAACATAGCACACTCGTGCAATAATGATTACAGAGCGATTTGTCACTGACATTCAGTTTAGAGTTGACGACATGCAGTGCTTCATCATTTGCGCTCGAAGTGGAAATCGATGAAAGGAAATGTTCTTTTCTTTGCAGAAAGGTTTTACGTCGGAGTTAGAGCATCCAAACACAGCACAGTACTTCACCATTTTCAAACTCGATCACGCTGTGTTATTCCCGCAGCACGTGGCCGCCACGCCTTTGTGCATAGCGCCCTGGGGGGCCGCTTGGGGTGAAATAGATTTTTTGCAATATTCAGCTTTAGGAACCTTTCATTTATTATGTCTCAGAGTTGTATAGCAATATTCGACCTTTAAATATATTAATTATTGCTTTTTATGAGTGTACAGTACGGTTATTTCTTCGGTATTGAGCGAAAAGAACTGATTATTTAATTAGATTTTGTCACTATAAACCCTTACAGAACCTCAGCACATTGTAATGAAAAAAGCAAGCACGCAGGGGCGGAGGGGGGGGGGGGGAGGGTGTGACGTCAATTATTTTTATTGCTAAGCGATCTACTCACACTAATTATACTGTCGAAGTCGTCCGCATCAAGAAACCTAAATGCTTGTTCACGAAATTATGATGCGCTTGGTACGTACGTCAGCCATTTCTTCAGTTCTTGCGCGTGCAAGGCTCCACGTGTCCCTTTATACGTCACAGCCTCGCTTCACATAGAATGACCTAGTTGCGCATAGAATGAGCATTCTATGTTATAGAATGAACATTCTATGTTATAGAATGGATTCTATGTTATAGCATGAACATTCTAAGTTATACAATGGATTCTATGTTATAGAATGAACATTCTATGTTATAGAATGAATTTTATGTTATAGAATGACCATTCTATGTTATAGAATGAACATTCTATGTTATAGAATGGATCCTATGTTATAGAATGAACATTCTATGTTATAGAATGAACATTCTATAACATAGAATGCATTCTATGTGCACCAAATGTTAAAAAACAATTCTATGAAAATAGAATGTATTCAGTGTTGCGAATAAAATCCATTTTATGTTAAAAAATGAATTTTATGTCATACAATTCTTGCTGTGTTATACAATTAATTCTATATACATATAATTCATTTCATTCACATAAAATTAAAAAACACAACTAATAAATTGTAACAAAATTTAGAATTTAAAAAAAGATATTGTATGACACATCACCACATCGCATCATCACCACATCGATCACATCATCACATCACATCACTGCATCACATTGCTTCATCACCATCATCGTGAAAACGCACCACCACATAAAATCACATCATATCAACAAATCATCACATCACATCAGCCGACATCACAGCAGCAGCACATCTTCACATTGCAGCAGACAGCACATATCATGGCATCAGTGAATCACATCACATAATCTAATCACCCTACCCCTCCCACCCATCACATTTGTGGTGCAGTGTGGTGTGATTTAGAGTGATGTAGTGTGGTGATGTGATGTGGTAATGTGTATGTATGTATCTGCAATACAGTTCTATTATGCCTTAAAAGCAGTGAATCAGACCACATCGTCACATAACCTAATCACTCCACAACACCTACCCATCACATTTGTGGTGCAGTGTGATGTAGAGTGATGTGGTGTGGTGATGGGATGTGGCAATGTGTATATCTCTCTGCAATACAGTCCCATGCCATAAAAAATGTTCTCTATACCTTGACAGTGCCCCAGTTTTTACTATTTTAAAAAAAAGTGTATATATTGATTTCATTCTATAACATAGAATGAAGTCTATGACATAGAATGAATTCTATGACATAGAATGAATTCTATGACATAGAATGAATTCTATAGCATAGAATTAATAGTATAACATAGAATGAATAAGATGACATAGAATGAATTCTATGACATAGAATTTATTCTATAGCATAGAATGAATTCTATAGCATAGAATGAATTCTATGACATAGGATTCATTCTGTAACATAGAATTCATTCTATGCTATAGAATAAATTCTATGTCATAGAATTCATTCTATGCTATAGAATTCATTCTATGTTATAGAATTCATTCTATGTCATAGAATGAATTCTATGTCATAGAATGAATTCTATGTCATAGAATGAATTCTATGTCATAGAATTCATTCTATGCTATAAAATTCATTCTATGCATATAGAATTCATTCTTTATTATAGAATTCATTCTATGTTATACAATTTATTCTATGCACATAGAATTCATTTTATGTCATATAATTTATTTTATGTTAAAGAATTCATTCTATGTTATAGAATGAATTGTATGCACATAGAATAAATTCTATGTTATAGAATTCATTCTTTGTAATAGAATTCATTCTATGTTATAGAATACAATTCTATGCATACAAGTGCATTCTATAATATAGAATTGTATTACATACATAGAATCTTATTCTCTATTATAAAATTTTATTCTATACATAGAATTGTATTATGGACATAGAATTTTACACTATATTATAGAATGTTATTCTATACAAAGAATTTTATTCTATGACTTACAATATTGGTTTCTTTTTTATAAATGGAATTTCAACTAATGAATGCTTTTTGTGTGCATAGAATGCTTTCTATGTGCATAGAATTTATTCTATGTATAGAATAGTCACATAGAATAAATGGACACATGGCGCCCCATATGATGCCTATCGAAAAATCAACAATGACATCCGAAAGGGCATGCGTACAGCAAAGAACTGGATAGAAGAGCAATGCCAGGAAATAGAGAACAGTCTGAACAAGAATAACAGCTAAAAGGCCTACCAGACTGTGAAGCGGCTGACAAGTGTTAAACAGCCCAAGATCTCCACAAACCAAAGCAAGTCTGGCATATGCTTTACAGAAAAACAAAACACACTCACACACACACACGCGCACTCACACATGTCATTTATTAAGTAATGAGACAGCCTTTGGAATAAAACTGTCACTACAAAGGTCACTACAACGTACTTATACTGACTTTGGCCAGCTCCAGTGACCTTGGAGTGAGGTTGACCAAATGTGCATAGGATATGTGTCTCATTAATTTATCCTCATTGTCATAAATTAAATTAAACAATTGGATCGAACGGGGATATTTGAAGTGATAATAATAAACATTCACAAAAATTGTTAGGTAGGTAGGGTTTGGGCGCGCCACTGGCTGCGACTACGCCTTTCCCGGGGGAAGGCGGCCCAGAGTTTCCCGATAGAAAGGGATAATAAACTGCAGCAACAACAACAACCAAAAAAAATGCCACTTGCCCCTTGCCTCGTTTCTCTTTTCCTGCCTTCCGATCTGCTAGCTTCCGCACCTTCGCGAGCTCGTCGTCTTCCAACTACAGTTGGCGAATCTCCTTCGGCGTCGCGACGACGTTCTTGCTTAGCCCGATCGCCAATGGTTCCGCAGCGCATCGCTCCTTTGGCCGCTTGCCCGCGGGTCTGCACCGCGCAACACTCTACGGCTCCCTCGGCGAATACAGGCAGTGCTATGTCCTGTCGTCGTTCCGTCCTCGCCCAGTTGCCGATCACCACCGGGTAGGTCAGGTCTGGCATCACCACCACCTCCACTCTCCCGGTGTAGAACGGTGACTCCAGCTGCACCCACGCCGTCGGCAGTGACCTGGATAACTGGCGAATGGCGAATCCCACGCGCCGCGTGCGTCCCGTGTAGACGAGGTTGACAACCTCCCCTTCCCGCAGGCATATCAGGTCGGCTCCTGTGTCTCTCATGGCCGTCAGCGGAACTCCTTCCACTATCACCTGGCTTCGGAACCGGGAATCTCTCTTCTGGCCTGCCTCCTTCTCCTCCTCCAAGACACGCAACGCTGCTCCACCCTTCTCGTTGCGTTTCGGACAATTCCTCTTGAGGTGCCGTTCGTGGTCCCACTGGCCTGCGGCCCTCGTTCCTGTCCTTGGGTATAAAGGGTTGTCGTCCTGGGAAGCGCGGGCTCGTTCCTGCCCTGGCGTCGACATACTGTTGCGCCAACGTCGCGGCTTCCTCCACCGTCGATGGGTTGCGTTCGCGCACGAACGTGACCAGTTCCGGCGTCAAACCGTTGAACAGCTGCTCCATCAGCACTAAGTCTAACAAGTCTCCGTACGGCCTTCTTGTTCGCTAGCCCCATCCAGCGTTCCAGGAACAACTCTGACTTCCGTAGGTAGTGTTTGAAAGTCTCCGGTGGCTCCCTTCGAAGCTGGCGAAACTTCTTGCGATACGTCTCGGCCGTCAGGTTGAAACGTACTAGCAACGCTGCCTTTAGTATGTCATAGTCGGCAGAGTCGTCCTCGTTCAGGCTGACGTAGACTTCCCTCGCTTTCCCCTTCAACAAGGTCCCCAAGCGAATAGCCCACGAGTCCTGGTTCCACTCTTGTGCCTTGGCGAATCGCTCGAACTGACACAGGTAGGTCTCGAGATCGTCCTTGTCCTCGAAGAAAGGCAACCTGAGCTTAACCGTCTCGAACTCGGGTTGACGACTCCTGCGGTTGGCGGCGCCTTGCAACGTCAGCTGCGCCATCGCTAGTTCGTGCTCCCTTTCTCTCTCTCTCTCTCTCCCTCGCCGCTTGGTCCATTGCGTAGTCCAACGCGGCCTGACCTCTCAATCCTTCGCGCTTGGCGAGCCTCAGGATCCTCTCCACCGGCGTCTCGTCCGCGAACAGCCCTGTCCTCGGCATTGATGCCTCCTCGACCTTGTAGACCAAACGGTAGGGGTTGGTCTCTAACTTCTTCGGCCTCGTCGCGTCGCTCAGGCGATCCTGGTCCCCATAGAAGGGTTACTCACTGCGTGTCTGGTTCCGAACGTCGACAACTCGTCGTCCGCTGACCCCCGACGCGATGACCTCGTGGAGAAAGGTATCTGACCTGATGTCGTGAACGGCGATCTCCGTTGCTCGACCGCAGAGGGTAGATCGGTGAATCCTGTATCAGCTGCCGCCGTCGTCGCCCGCTCATCCGTCGTGACGCCCATGCGAGAACGCGTGCGACCCGCGATCGGAGACCCGACCTCAGCCTCCTCGATCGACGCCATCCTGCTTACAAGGGAAGCAATAACAACACCAACAACAACAAGTCAAGATCCCTACCTATCCTTACCTAACCTAGCCTAAGATACTACCCTACTTAACTAAGCTATCTCCCTACCTATCACCCTCCTCCTCCCACTCAACAGTGGAACTGGCCCGCGACGTAGCGATCCGGCTGGAGAATGCGGTGGCCCCTCCCCTCCACGTGTGGTCGAACCTAGGCCGGCTGTGAGCCTTCACTATGCAGCGATCTGACTCCCTCCAACCACCCGCTGGGGTGCACACTCTCACCGAGTTACTCCTCACACTCTCGGACGCCACAAAACAATTACAAGACAACTTCACATCTGGGCACACCACATAAATGGGTCGTGGTACCCTGCATCTCCACCATATGTCACCGCCACGACCCTGCCCAAGCAGACAACACAAACAAACAACTTGCACATGCAGACAGCCCAGACAGGATGACGATTTACCAGCAGACGTGAAGTGATGAAAACACAAAGAGTATATATACAACTTTCAAACTATTTATTCATTCAAGCCACACACCACACACGTACATTTACACATGAAAAAGAAAAATAAAGATGATGGACAATCAATGGTACAATGGAAAATGAAACGTCAGCGCGATGATCGATGGTTGCTACACATCCCAGTCCACGTACGAATCATGCGTAAGCAAACGTCCGTCCGCACATACTAAGAAAGGGGGGTTAAGGGCATAGGAGGAGGACAACACGAAACGATTCAACCTGAGTAAGCCCAGTCCTCGGTGCCTCCTTGCGGCGTAGCGGTCCACGAAGTCCCGCGGCTTGAGGTTCCCCTGTCAGCTCCCTCTCAGCCTCCCTCAGCCTCTCTCAGCCTCTCTCAGCCTCCCTCAGCCTCCCTCAGCCTCCCTCTCAGCCTCCCTCAGCCTCCCTTAGCCTCTCTCAGCCTCTCTCAGCCTCCCTCTCAGCCTCCCTCAACCTCTCTCAGCCTCTCAGCCTCCCTCAGCCTCCCTCAGCCTCCCTCAGCATCTCTCAGCCTCTCTCAGCCTCCCTCTCAGCCTCCCTCAGCCTCTCTCAGCCTCTCTCAGCCTCCCTCAGCCTCCCTTAGCCTCTCTCAGCCTCCCTCAGCCTCCCTCTCAGCCTCCCTCAGCCTCCCTGAGCCTCCCTTAGCCTCTCTCAGCCTCTCTCAGCCTCTCTCAGCCTCCCTCTCAGCCTCCCTCAGCCTCCCTCAGCCTCTCTTAGCCTCTCTCAGCCTCCCTCTCAGCCTCCCTCAGCCTCTCTCAGCTTCTCTCAGCCTCCCTCTCAGGCTCCCTCAGCCTCTCTCAGCCTCTCTCAGCCTCCCTCAGCCTCCCTCAGCTTCCCTCAGCCTCTATCAGCCTCTCTCAGCCTCCCTCTCAGCCTCCCTCAGCCTCCCTCAGTCTCTCTCAGCCTCTCGCAGCCTCTCTCAGCCTCCCTCTCAGCCTCACTCTCAGCCTCCCTCAGCCTCCCTCAGCCTCTCTCAGCCTCTCTCAGCCTCTCTCAGCCTCCCTCTCAGCCTCCCTCTCGGCCTCCTTCGGCCTCTCTCAGCCTCCCTCTCAGCCTCTCTCAGCCTCCCTCAGCCTCTCGCAGCCTCTCTCAGCCTCCCTCTCAGCCTCCCTCTCAGCCTCCCTCTCAGCCTCCCTCAGCCTCCCTCAGCCTCCCTCTCGGCCTCTCTCGGCCTCTCTCGGCCTCTCTCAGCCTCCCTCAGCCTCTCAGCCTCTCTCAGCCTCCCTCTCAGCCTCCCTCAGCCTCCCTTAGCCACTCTCAGCCTCTCTCAGCCTCTCTTAGCCTCCATCAGCCTCCCTCAGCCTCCCTCTTAGCCTCCATCAGCCTCCCTCAGCCTCTCTCAGCCTCTCTCAGCCTCCCTCTCAGCCTCCCTCAGCCTCCCTTAGCCTCTCTCAGCCTCTCTCAGACTCCCTCAGCCTCCCTCAGCCTCTTTTAGCCTCTCTCAGCCTCTCTCAGCCTCCCTCTCAGCCTCCCTCAGCCTCTCTGAGCCTCTCTGAGCCTCTCTCAGCCTCCCTCTCAGCCTCCCTCTCGGCCTCATTCGGCCTCTCAGCCTCCCTCTCAGCCTCACTCAGCCTCCCTCAGCCTCTCGCAGCCTCCCTCAGCCTCCCTCTCAGCCTCCCCCTCAGCCTCCCTCAGCCTCCCTCTTAGCCTCCCTCAGCCTCTCTCAGCATCCCACAGCCTCCCTCAGCCTCCCTGAGCCTCCCTTAGCCTCTCTCAGCCTCTCTCAGCCTCCCTCTCAGCCTCCCTCAGCCTCTCTCAGCCTCCCTCAGCCTCCCTCTCGGCCTCTCTCGGCCTCTTACAGCCTCCATCATCCTCTCTCAGCCTCCCTCAGCCTCTCGCAGCCTCTCTCAGCCTCCCTCTCAGCCTCCCTCTCAGCCTCCCTCTCAGCCTCCCTCAGCCTCCCTCAGCCTCCCTCTCTGCCTCTCTCGGCCTCTCTCGGCCTCTCTCAGCCTCCCTCAGCCTCTCAGCCTCTCTCAGCCTCCCTCTCAGCCTCCCTCAGCCTCCCTTAGCCACTCTCAGCCTCTCTCAGCCTCTCTTAGCCTCCATCAGCCTCCCTCTTAGCCTCCATCAGCCTCCCTCAGCCTCTCTCAGCCTCTCTCAGCCTCCCTCTCAGCCTCCCTCAGCCTCCCTTAGCCTCTCTCAGCCTCTCTCAGACTCCCTCAGCCTCCCTCAGCCTCTTTTAGCCTCTCTCAGCCTCTCTCAGCCTCCCTCTCAGCCTCCATCAGCCTCTCTGAGCCTCTCTGAGCCTCTCTCAGCCTCCCTCTCAGCCTCCCTCTCGGCCTCATTCGGCCTCTCAGCCTCCCTCTCAGCCTCACTCAGCCTCCCTCAGCCTCTCGCAGCCTCTCTCAGCCTCCCTCTCAGCCTCCCCCTCAGCCTCCCTCAGCCTCCCTCTTAGCCTCCCTCAGCCTCTCTCAGCCTCCCACAGCCTCCCTCAGCCTCCCTGAGCCTCCCTTAGCCTCCCTCAGCCTCTCTCAGCCTCTCTCAGCCTCCCTCTCAGCCTCCCTCAGCCTCCCTTAGCCTCTCTCAGCCTCTCTCAGACTCCCTCAGCCTCCCTCAGCCTCTTTTAGCCTCTCTCAGCCTCTCTCAGCCTCCCTCTCAGCCTCCCTCAGCCTCTCTGAGCCTCTCTGAGCCTCTCTCAGCCTCCCTCTCAGCCTCCCTCTCGGCCTCATTCGGCCTCTCAGCCTCCCTCTCAGCCTCACTCAGCCTCCCTCAGCCTCTCGCAGCCTCTCTCAGCCTCCCTCTCACCCTCCCCCTCAGCCTCCCTCAGCCTCCCTCTTAGCCTCCCTCAGCCTCTCTCAGCCTCCCACAGCCTCCCTCAGCCTCCCTGAGCCTCCCTTAGCCTCCCTCAGCCTCTCTCAGCCTCTCTCAGCCTCCCTCTCAGCCTCCCTCAGCCTCCCTTAGCCTCTCTCAGCCTCTCTCAGACTCCCTCAGCCTCCCTCAGCCTCTTTTAGCCTCTCTCAGCCTCCCTCTCAGCCTCCCTCAGCCTCTCTGAGCCTCTCTGAGCCTCTCTCAGCCTCCCTCTCAGCCTCCCTCTCGGCCTCATTCGGCCTCTCAGCCTCCCTCTCAGCCTCACTCAGCCTCCCTCAGCCTCTCGCAGCCTCTCTCAGCCTCCCTCTCAGCCTCCCCCTCAGCCTCCCTCAGCCTCCCTCTTAGCCTCCCTCAGCCTCTCTCAGCCTCCCTCTCAGCCTCCCTCAGCCTCTCTCAGCCTCCCTCAGCCTCCCTCTCGGCCTCTCTCGGCCTCTTACAGCCTCCATCATCCTCCCTCAGCCTCCCTTAGCCTCTCTCAGCCTCTCTCAGCCTCCCTCTCAGCCTCCCTCATCCTCCCTCAGCCTCCCTCAGCCTCTCTCAGCATCTCTCAGCCTCCCTCTCAGCCTCCCTCAGCCTCTCTCAGCCTCTCTCAGCCTCCCTCTCAGGCTCCCTCAGCCTCTCTCAGCATCTCTCAGCCTCCCTCAGCCTCCCTCAGCCTCTCTCAGCCTCTCTCAGCCTCTCTCAACCTCTACCAGCCTCACTCTCAGCCTCCCTCAGCCTCCCTCAGCCTCTCTCAGCCTCTCGCAGCCTTTCTCAGCCTCCCTCTCAGCCTCCCTCTCGGCCTCCTTCGGCCTCTCTCAGCCTCCCTCTCAGCCTCTCTCAGCCTCCTTCAGCCTCCCTCAGCCTCCCTCAGCCTCCCTCTCAACCCTCCCTCAGCCTCCATCAGCCTCTCTCAGCCTCCTTCTCAGCCTCCGTCTCGGCCTCTCTCGGCCTCTCCTCCCTCTTAGCCTCTCTTAGCCTTCCTCTCATCCTCCCGCTCGGCCTCTCTCGGCCTCTCTCAGTCTCCCTTAGCCTCTCTCAACCTCTCTCAGCCTCCCTCTCAGCCTCCCTCAGCCTCCATTAGCCACTCTCAGCCTATCTCAGCCTCTCTTAGCCTCCATCAGCCTCCCACAGCCTCCCTCTTAGCCTCCATCAGCCTTCCTTAGCCTCTCTCAGCCTCTTTCAGCCTCCCTCTCAGCCTCCCTCAGCCTCCCTTAGCCTCTATCAGCCTCTCTCAGCCTCCCTCTCAGCCTCCCTCAGCCTCTCTCAGCCTCCCTTAGCCTCTCTCAGCCTCCCTCAGCCTCTCTGAGCCTCTCTGAGCCTCTCTCAGCCTCCCTCTCAGCCTCCCTCTCGGCCTCATTCGGCCTCTCAGCCTCCCTCTCTGCCTCACTCAGCCTCCCTCAGCCTCTCTCAGCCTCTCTCAGCCTCCCTCTTAGCCTACTCAGCCTCCCTTAGCCTCCCTCAGCCTCTCTCAGCCTCTCTCAGCCTCCCACAGCCTCCCTCAGCCTCCCTCAGCCTCCCTGAGCCTCCCTTAGCCTCTCTCAGCCTCTCTCAGCCTCCCTCTCAGCCTCCCTCAGCCTCCCTCGCCCTCTCTCAGCCTCCCTCTCAGGCTCCCTCAGCCTCTCTCGGCCTCTCTCAGCCTCCCTCAGCCTCCCTCAGCCTCCCTCAGCCTCTCGCAGCCTCTCTCATCCTCCCTCTCAGCCTCCCTCTCAGCCTCCCTCAGCCTCCCTCAGCCTCTCTCAGCCTCTCGCAGCCTCTCTCATCCTCCCCCTCAGCCTCCCTCTCAGCCTCCCTCAGCCTCCCTCAGCCTCTCTCAGCCTCTCTCAGCCTCTTTCTCAGCCTCCCTCTCGGCCTCATTCGGCCTCTCAGCCTCCCTCTCAGCCTCTCTCAGCCTCCCTCAGCCTCTCGCAGCCTCTCTCAGCCTCCCTCTCAGCCTCCCTCAGCCTCCCTCTCGGCCTCTCTCGGCCTCTCTCAGCCTCCCTCAGCCTCTCCCAGCCTCTCTCAGCCTCCCTCAGCCTCCCTCAGCCTGCCTTAGCCTCCCTCAGCCTCCCTCTCGGCCTCGTTCGGCCTCTCTCAGCCTCCCTCAGCCTCCCTCTCAGCCTCCCTCTCAACCCTCCCTCAGCCTCCCTCAGCCTCTCTCAGCCTCCCTTTCAGCCTCTCTCTCGGCCTCTCTCGACCCCTCTCAGCCTCCCTCTCAACCCTCCCTCAGCCTCCCTCAGCCTCTCTCAGCCTCCCTCTCAGCCTCTCTCTCGGCCTCTCTCAGCCTCCTTCAGCCTCCCTTTCGGCCTCTCTCAGCCTCCATCAGCCTCTCCCAGCCTCCCTCAGCCTCCCTCAGCCTCTCTCAGCCTCCCTCTCGGCCTCTCTTGGCCTTTCTTAGCCTCCCTCTCAGCCTCCCACTCAACCCTCCCTCAGCCTCCATCAGCCTCTCTCAGCCTCCCTCTCAGCCTCCGTCTCGGCCTCTCTCGGCCTCTCCTCCCTCTTAGCCTTTCTTAGCCTTCCTCTCATCCTCCCTCTCGGCTTCTCTCGGCCTCTCTCAGCCTCTCTCAGCCTCCCTCTCAGCCTTTCTTAGCCTTCCTCTCATCCTCCCTCTCGGCCTCTCTCGGCCTCTCTCAGCCTCTCTCAGCCTTTCTCAGCCTCCCTCAGCCTCCCTCTCAGCCTCCCTCAGCCTCCCTCAGCCTCTCTCAGCCTCCCTCTCGGCCTCTTTCGGCCTCCCTCTCAGCCTCTGTCAGCCTCCCTCAAACTCCCTCAGCCTCCCTTAGCCTCTCTCAGCCTCTCTCAGCCTCCATCAGCCTCCCTTAGCCTAAATCAGCCTCCCTCAGCCTCACTTAGCCTCTCTCAGCCTCCCTCTCAGCCTCCCTCAGCCTCTCTCAGCCTCTCTCTTAGCCTCCCTCAGCCTCCCTCTCAGCCTCCCTCAGCCTCTCTCTTAGCCACCCTCTCAGCCTCCCTCAGCCTCTCTCAGCTTCTCTCAGCCTCCCTCAGCCTCTCTCAGCTTCTCTCAGCCTCCCTCAGCCTCCCTCAGCCTCCCTCAGCATCTCTCAGCCTCTCTCAGCCTCCCTCTCAGCCTCCCTCAGCCTATCTCAGCCTCTCTCAGCCTCCCTCAGCCTCCCTTAGCCTCTCTCAGCCTCCCTCAGCTTCCTCTCAGCCTCCCTCAGCCTCTTCCAGCCTCTCTCAGCCTCTTTCAGCCTCCCTTAGCCTTAATCAGCTTCCCTCAGCCTCCCTCAACCTCATTCAGCCTCCCTTAGCCTCTCTCAGCCTCTCTCAGCCTCTCTCAGCCTCTCTCAGCCTCCCTCAGCCTCCCTTAGCCTAAATTAGCCTCCCTCAGCCTCCCTTAGCCTCTCTCAGCCACTTTCAGCCTCCCTCTCAGCCTCCCTCAGCCTCTCTCAGCCTCTCTCAGCCTCCCTCAGCCTCCCTCAGCCTCCCTCTCAGCCTCACTCAGCCTCCCTAAGCCTCTCTCAACTTCCCTCTCAGCCTCCCTCAGCCTCCCTTAGCCTCTCTCAGCCTCTCTTAGCCTCCCTCTCAGCCTCTCTCAGCCTCCCTCAGCCTCTCGCAGCCTCTCTCAGCCTCCCTCTCAGCCTCCCCCTCAGCCTCCCTCAGCCTCCCTCTCGGCCTCTCTCGGCCTCTCTCAGCCTCCCTCAACCTCTCCCAGCCTCTCTCAGCCTCCCTCAGGCTGCCTTAGCCTCCCTCAGCCTCCCTCTCGGCCTCTCTCAGCCTCCCTCTCAGCCTCCCTCTCAACCCTCCCTCAGCCTCCCTCAGCCTCTCTCAGCCTCCCTCTCAGCCTCTCTCTCGGCCTCTTTCGGCCTCTCTCGGCCTCTCTCAGCCTCCTTCAGCCTCCCTTTCGGCCTCTCTCGGCCTCTCTCAGCCTCCATCAGCTTCTCCTAGCCTCTCTCAGCTTCCCTCAGCCTCCCTCAGCCTCCCTCAGCCTCCCTTAGCCTCTCTTAGCCTCCCTCAGCCTCCCTTAGCCTTAATCAGCCTCCCTCAGCCTCCCTCAACCTCATTCAGCCTCCCTTAGCCTCTCTCAGCCGCCCTTAGCCTCCCTTAGCCTAAATCAGCCTCCCTCAGCCTCCCTTAGCCTCTCTCAGCCTCTCTCAGCCTCCCTCTCAGCCTCCCTCAGCCTCTCTCAGCCTCTCTCAGCCTCCCTCAGCCTCCCTCAGCCTCCCTCTCAACCCTCCCTCAGCCTCCATCAGCCTCTCTCAGCCTCCTTCTCAGCCTCCGTCTCGGCCTCTCTCGGCCTCTCCTCCCTCTTAGCCTCTCTTAACCTTCCTCTCATTCTCCCGCTCGGCCTCTCTCGGCCTCTCTCAGTCTCCCTCAGCCTCTCTCAACCTCTCTCAGCCTCCCTCTCAGCCTCCCTCAGCCTCTCAGCCTCCATTAGCCACTCTCAGCCTCTCTCAGCCTCTCTTAGCCTCCATCAGCCTCCCTCAGCCTCCCTCTTAGCCTCCATCAGCCTCCCTCAGCCTCTCTCAGCCTCTTTCAGCCTCCCTCTCAGCCTCCCTCAGCCTCCCTTAGCCTCTATCAGCCTCTCTCAGCCTCCCTCTCAGCCTCCCTCAGCCTCTCTCAGCCTCCCTCAGCCTCCCTCAGCCTCTTTTAGCCTCTCTCAGCCTCCCTCTCATCCTCCCTCAGCCTCTCTGAGCCTCTCTCAGCCTCCCTCTCAGCCTCCCTCTCGGCCTCATTCGGCCTCTCAGCCTCCCTCTCTGCCTCACTCAGCCTCCCTCAGCCTCTCGTAGCCTCTCTCAGCCTCCCTCTCAGCCTCCTTCTCAGCCTCCCTCAGCCTCCCTCTTAGCCTACTCAGCCTCCCTTAGCCTCCCTCAGCCTCTCTCAGCCTCCCACAGCCTCCCTCAGCCTCCCTTAGCCTCTCTCAGCCTCTCTCAGCCTCCCTCTCAGCCTCCCTCAGCCTCCCTCAGCCTCCCTCACCCTCTCTCAGCCTCCCTCTCAGGCTCCCTCAGCCTCTCTCGGCCTTTCTCAGCCTCCCTCAGCCTCCCTCAGCCTCCCTCAGCCTCTATCAGCCTCTCTCAGCCTCCCTCTCAGCCTCCCTCAGCCTCCCTCAGCCTCTCGCAGCCTCTCGCAGCCTCTCTCAGCCTCCCTCTCAGCCTCCCTCAGCCTCCCTCAGCCTCTCTCAGCCTCTCTCAGCCTCCCTCTCAGCCTCCCTCTCGGCCTCCTTCGGCCTCTCTCAGCCTCCCTCTCAGCCTCTCTCAGCCTCCCTCAGCCTCCCTCAGCCTCCCTCTCAACCCTCCCTCAGCCTCCATCAGCCTCTCTCAGCCTCCATCTCAGCCTCCGTCTCGGCCTCATTCGGCCTCTCAGCCTCTCCCAGCCTCTCCCAGCCTCCCTCTCTCGGCCTCTCCTCCCTCTTAGCCTCTCTTAGCCTTCCTCTCATCCTCCCGCTCGGCCTCTCTCGGCCTCTCTCAGTCTCCCTCAGCCTCTCTCAACCTCTCTCAGCCTCCCTCTCAGCCTCCCTCAGCCTCCATTAGCCACTCTCAGCCTCTCTCAGCCTCTCTTAGCCTCCATCAGCCTCCCACAGCCTCCCTCTTAGCCTCCATCAGCCTTCCTTAGCCTCTCTCAGCCTCTTTCAGCCTCCCTCTCAGCCTCCCTCAGCCTCCCTTAGCCTCTATCAGCCTCTCTCAGCCTCCCTCTCAGCCTCCCTCAGCCTCTCTCAGCCTCCCTTAGCCTCTCTCAGCCTCCCTCTCATCCTCCCTCAGCCTCTCTGAGCCTCTCTGAGCCTCTCAGCCTCCCTCTCAGCCTCCCTCTCGGCCTCATTCGGCCTCTCAGCCTCCCTCTCTGCCTCACTCAGCCTTCCTCAGCCTCTCTCAGCCTCTCTCAGCCTCCCTCTTAGCCTACTCAGCCTCCCTTAGCCTCCCTCAGCCTCTCTCAGCCTCTCTCAGCCTCCCACAGCCTCCCTCAGCCTCCCTCAGCCTCCCTGAGCCTCCCTTAGCCTCTCTCAGCCTCTCTCAGCCTCCCTCTCAGCCTCCCTCAGCCTCCCTCGCCCTCTCTCAGCCTCCCTCTCAGGCTCCCTCAGCCTCTCTCGGCCTCTCTCAGCCTCCCTCAGCCTCCCTCAGCCTCCCTCAGCCTCTATCAGCCTCTCTCAGCCTCCCTCTCAGCCTCCCTCAGCCTCCCTCAGCCTCTCTCAGCCTCTCGCAGCCTCTCTCAGCCTCCCTCTCAGCCTCCCTCTCAGCCTCCCTCAGCCTCCCTCAGCCTCTCTCAGCCTCTCTCAGCCTCTTTCTCAGCCTCCCTCTCGGCCTCATTCGGCCTCTCAGCCTCCCTCTCAGCCTCTCTCAGCCTCCCTCAGCCTCTCGCAGCCTCTCTCAGCCTCCCTCTCAGCCTCCCTCAGCCTCCCTCTCGGCCTCTCTCGGCCTCTCTCAGCCTCCCTCAGCCTCTCCCAGCCTCTCTCAGCCTCCCTCAGCCTCCCTCAGCCTGCCTTAGCCTCCCTCAGCCTCCCTCTCGGCCTCGTTCGGCCTCTCTCAGCCTCCCTCTCAGCCTCCCTCTCAACCCTCCCTCAGCCTCCCTCAGCCTCTCTCAGCCTCCCTCTCAGCCTCTCTCTCGGCCTCTCTCGACCCCTTTCAGCCTCCCTCTCAACCCTCCCTCAGCCTCCCTCAGCCTCTCTCAGCCTCCCTCTCAGCCTCTCTCTCGGCCTCTCTCGGCCTCTCTCAGCCTCCTTCAGCCTCCCTTTCGGCCTCTCTCGGCCTCTCTCAGCCTCCATCAGCCTCTCCCAGCCTCCCTCAGCCTCCCTCAGCCTCTCTCAGCCTCCCTCTCGGCCTCTCTTGGCCTTTCTTAGCCTCCCTCTCAGCCTCCCACTCAACCCTCCCTCAGCCTCCATCAGCCTCTCTCAGCCTCCCTCTCAGCCTCCGTCTCGGCCTCTCTCGGCCTCTCCTCCCTCTTAGCCTTTCTTAGCCTTCCTCTCATCCTCCCTCTCGGCTTCTCTCGGCCTCTCTCAGCCTCTCTTAGCCTCCCTCTCAGCCTTTCTTAGCCTTCCTCTAATCCTCCCTCTCGGCCTCTCTCGGCCTCTCTCAGCCTCTCTCAGCCTTTCTCAGCCTCCCTCAGCCTCCCTCTCAGCCTCCCTCAGCCTCCCTCAGCCTCTCTCAGCCTCCCTCTCGGCCTCTTTCGGCCTCCCTCTCAGCCTCTGTCAGCCTCCCTCAAACTCCCTCAGCCTCCCTTAGCCTCTCTCAGCCTCTCTCAGGATCTCTCAGCCTCCCTCAGCCTCCCTTAGCCTAAATCAGCCTCCCTCAGCCTCACTTAGCCTCTCTCAGCCTCCCTCTCAGCCTCCTTCAGCCTCTCTCAGCCTCTCTCTTAGCCTCCCTCAGCCTCCCTCTCAGCCTCCCTCAGCCTCCCTTAGCCTCTCGCAGCCTCTCTCAGCCTCCCTCTCAGCCTCCCTCAGCCTCTCTCAGCCTCCCTCAGCCTCCCTTAGCCTCTCTCAGCCTCCCTCAGCTGCCTCTCAGCCTCCCTCAGCCTCTTCCAGCCTCTCTTAGCCTCTTTCAGCCTCCCTTAGCCTTAATCAGCTTCCCTCAGCCTCCCTCAACCTCATTCAGCCTCCCTTAGCCTCTCTCAGCCTCTCTCAGCCTCTCTCAGCCTCTCTCAGCCTCCCTCAGCCTCCCTTAGCCTAAATCAGCCTCCCTCAGCCTCCCTTAGCCTCTCTCAGCCACTTTCAGCCTCCCTCTCAGCCTCTTTCAGCCTCTCTCAGCCTCTCTCAGCCTCCCTCAGCCTCCCTCAGCCTCCCTCTCAGCCTCACTCAGCCTCCCTAAGCCTCTCTCAACCTCCCTCTCAGCCTCCCTCAGCCTCCCTTAGCCTCTCTCAGCCTCTCTTAGCCTCCCTCTCAGCCTCTCTCAGCCTCCCTCAGCCTCTCGCAGCCTCTCTCAGCCTCCCTCTCAGCCTCCCCCTCAGCCTCCCTCAGCCTCCCTCTCGGCCTCTCTCGGCCTCTCTCAGCCTCCCTCAACCTCTCCCAGCCTCTCTCAGCCTCCCTCAGGCTGCCTTAGCCTCCCTCAGCCTCCCTCTCGGCCTCTCTCAGCCTCCCTCTCAGCCTCCCTCTCAACCCTCCCTCAGCCTCCCTCAGCCTCTCTCAGCCTCCCTCTCAGCCTCTCTCTCGGCCTCTTTCGGCCTCTCTCAGCCTCTCTCAGCCTCCTTCAGCCTCCCTTTCGGCCTCTCTCGGCCTCTCTCAGCCTCCATCAGCTTCTCCTAGCCTCTCTCAGCTTCCCGCAGCCTCCCTCAGCCTCCCTCAGCCTCCCTTAGCCTCTCTCAGCCTCCCTCAGCCTCCCTTAGCCTAAATCAGCCTCCCTCAGCCTCCCTTAGCCTCTCTCAGCCTCTCTCAGCCTCCCTCAGCCTCTCTCAGCCTCTCTCAGTCTCCCTCAGCCTCCCTCAGCCTCCCTCTCAACCCTCCCTCAGCCTCCATCAGCCTCTCTCAGCCTCCTTCTCAGCCTCCGTCTCGGCCTCTCTCGGCCTCTCCTCCCTCTTAGCCTCTCTTAGCCTTCCTCTCATTCTCCCGCTCGGCCTCTCTCGGCCTCTCTCAGTCTCCCTCAGCCTCTCTCAACCTCTCTCAGCCTCCCTCTCAGCCTCCCTCAGCCTCCATTAGCCACTCTCAGCCTCTCTCAGCCTGTCTTAGCCTCCATCAGCCTCCCTCAGCCTCCCTCTTAGCCTCCATTAGCCTCCCTCAGCCTCTCTCAGCCTCTTTCAGCCTCCCTCTCAGCCTCCCTCAGCCTCCCTTAGCCTCTATCAGCCTCTCTCAGCCTCCCTCTCAGCCTCCCTCAGCCTCTCTCAGCCTCCCTCAGCCTCCCTCAGCCTCCCTCAGCCTCTTTTAGCCTTTCTCAGCCTCCCTCTCATCCTCCCTCAGCCTCTCTGAGCCTCTCTGAGCCTCTCTCAGCCTCCCTCTCAGCCTCCCTCTCGGCCTCATTCGGCCTCTCAGCCTCCCTCTCTGCCTCACTCAGCCTCCCTCAGCCTCTCGCAGCCTCTCTCAGCCTCCCTCTTAGCCTCCTTCTCAGCCTCCCTCAGCCTCCCTCAGCCTCCCTCTTAGCCTACTCAGCCTCCCTTAGCCTCCCTCAGCCTCTCTCAGCCTCCCACAGCCTCCCTCAGCCTTTCTCAGCCTCCCTCAGCCTCCCTTAGCCTCTCTCAGCCTCTCTCAGCCTCCCTCTCAGCCTCCCTGAGCCTCCCTCAGCCTCCCTCACCCTCTCTCAGCCTCCCTCTCAGGCTCCCTCAGCCTCTCTCGGCCTTTCTCAGCCTCCCTCAGCCTCCCTTAGCCTCCCTCAGCCTCTATCAGCCTCTCTCAGCCTCCCTCTCAGCCTCCCTCAGCCTCCCTCAGCCTCTCGCAGCCTCTCGCAGCCTCTCTCAGCCTCCCTCTCAGCCTCCCTCTCAGCCTCCCTCAGCCTCCCTCAGCCTCTCTCAGCCTCTCTCAGCCTCCCTCTCAGCCTCCCTCTCGGCCTCATTCGGCCTCTCAGCCTCCCTCTCAGCCTCTCTCAGCCTCCCTCAGCCTCTCGCTGTCTCTCTCAGCCTCCCTCTCAGCCTCCCTCAGCCTCCCTCTCGGCCTCTCTCGGCCTCTCTCAGCCTCCCTCAGCCTCTCCCAGCCTCTCTCAGCCTCCCTCAGCCTCCCTCAGCCTGCCTTAGCCTCCCTCAGCCTCCCTCTCGGCCTCTCTCGGCCTCTCTCAGCCTCCCTCTCAGCCTCCCTCTCAACCCTCCCTCAGCCTCCCTCAGCCTCTCTCAGCCTCCCTCTCAGCCTCTCTCTCGGCCTCTCTCGGCCTCTCTCAGCCTCCTTCAGCCTCCCTTTCGGCCTCTCTCGGCCTCTCTCAGCCTCCATCAGCCTCTCCCAGCCTCACTCAGCCTCCCTCAGCCTCTCTAGGCCTCCCTCTCGGCCTCTCTCGGCCTTTCTTAGCCTCCGTCGCAGCCTCCCTCTCAACCCTCCCTCAGCCTCCATCAGCCTCCCTCAGCCTCTCGCAGCCTCTCTCATCCTCCCCATAGCCTCCTTTAGCCTCCCTCAGCCTCTGTCAGCCTCTCTCAGCCTCCCTCTCAGCCTCCCTCAGCCTCCATTAGCCTCTCTCAACCTCTCTTAGCCTCCCTCTCAGCTTCTGTCAGCCTCTTTCAACCTCCCTCAGCCTCCCTTAGCCTCTCTCAGCCTCTCTCAGCCTCTCTCAGCCTCCCTCAGCCTCCCTTAGCCTCACTCAGCCTCCCTCAGCCTCCCTTAGCCTCTCTCAGCCTCTCTCAGCCTCCCTCTCAGCCTCCCTCAGCCTCTCTCAGCCTCTCTCAGCCTCCCTCAGCCTCCCTCAGCCTCCCTCTCAGCCTCCCTCAGCCTCCCTTAGCCTCTCTCAGCCTCTCTCAGCCTCCCTCTCAGCCTCCGTCAAACTCTCTCAGCCTCTCAGCCTCCCTCAGCCTCCCTTAGCCTCCCTCAGCATCTCTCAGCCTCTCTCAGCCTCCCTCTCAGCCTCCCTCTCGGCCTCTCTCAGCCTCCTTCAGCCTCCCTTTCGGCCTCTCTCGGCCTCTCTCAGCCTCCATCAGCCTCTCCCAGCCTCTCTCAGCCTCCCTCAGCCTCCCTTAGCCTCCCTCAGCCTCCCTCAGCCTCTCTCAGCCTCCCTCTCGGCCTCTCTCGGCCTTTCTTAGCCTCCCTCTCAGCCTCCCTCTCAACCCTCTCTCAGCCTCCATCAGCCTTTCTCAGCCTCCGTCTCGGCCTCTCTCGGCCTCTCCTCCCCCTTAGCCTCTCTTAGCCTTCCTCTCATCCTCCCTCTCGGCTTCTCTCGGCCTCTCTCAGCCTCTCTCAGCCTCCCTCTCGGCCTCTCTCGGCCTCTCTCAGCCTCTCTCAGCCTCTCTCAGCCTCCCTCAGCCTCCCTCTCAGCCTCCCTCAGCCTCCCTCAGCCTCTCTCAGCCTCCCTCTCGGCCTCTTTCGGCCTCTCTCAGGCTCCCTCTCAGCCTCCCTCACAACCCTCCTTCACAACCCTCCTTCAGCCTCCCTCAGCCTCTCTAAGCCTCCCTCTCAGCCTCCCTCTCGGCCTCTCTCGGTCTCTCTCGGCATCTCTCAGCCTCTCTCAGCCTCCCTCTCAGCCTCTCTCAGCCTCCCTCAGCCTCTCTCAGCCTCTCTCAGCCTCCCTCTTAGCCTCAATCAGCCTCCCTCAGCCTCTCTCAGGCTCTCTCAGCCTCCCTCTCAGCCTCCCTCAGCCTCCCTTAGCATCTCTCAGCCTCTCTCAGCCTCCCTCAGCCTCTCTCAGCCTCTCTCAGCCTCCCTCTTAGCCTCCATCAGCCTCCCTCAGCCTCTCTCAGCCTCTCTCAGCCTCCCTCTAAGCCTCCCTCAGCCTCCATTAGCCTCTCGCAGCCTCTCTCAGCCTCCCTCTCAGCCTCCCTCAGCCTCTCTCAGCTTCTCTCAGCCTCCCTCTCAGCCTCCCTCAACCTCCCTCAGCCTCCCTTAGCCTCTCTCAGCCTCTCTCAGCCTCTCTCAGCCTCCCTCAGCCTCCCTTAGCATCACTCAGCCTCCCTCAGCCTCTCTTAGCCTCTCTCAGCCTCCCTCAGCCTCCCTCAGCCTCCCTCAGCCTCTCTCAGCCTCCCTCTTGGCCTCTCTCGGCCTCTCTCAGCCTCCCTCTCAACCCTCCCTCAGCCTCTTTCAGCCTCTCTCAGCCTCCCTCTCAGCCTCCCTCTCGGCCTCTTTCGGCCTCTCTCAGCCTCTTTCTCAGCCTCTTTCAGCCTCCCTCAGCCTCTCGCAGCCTCTCTCATCCTCCCTCTCAGCCTCCCTCAGCCTCCCTCTCGGCCTCTCTCGGCCTCTCTCAGCCTCCCTCAGCTTCTCTCAGCCTCCCTCAGCCTCCCTCAGCCTCCCTCTCAGCCTCTCTCAGCCTCCCTCTTGGCCTCTTTCGGTCTCTCTCAGCCTCCCTCTCAGCCTCCCTCTCAACCCTACTTCAGCCTCCCTCAGCCTCTCTCAGCCTCCCTCTCAGCCTCCCTCTCAGCCTCCCTCTCGGCCTCTCTCGGCCTCTCTCAGCCTCCCTCAGCCTCCCTCAGCCTCTCTCAGCCTCCCTCTTGGCCTCTCTCGGCCTCTCTCAGCCTCCCTCTCAGCCTCCCTCTCAACCCTCCCTCAGCCTCTTTCAGCCTCTCTCAGCCTCCCTCTCAGCCTCCCTCAGCCTCCCTCAGCCTCCCTTAGCCTCTCTCAGCCTCTCTCAGCCTCCCTTAGCCTCTCTCAGCCTCTCTCAGCCTCCCTCTTAGCCTCCATCAGCCTCCCTCAGCCTCTCTCAGCCTCTCCCAGCCTCCCCCTCAGCCTCCCTCAGCCTCCCTCTTAGCCTCTCTCAGCCTCCCTCTCAGCCTCCCTCAGCCTCTCTCAGCTTCTCTCAGCCTCCCTGTCAGGCTCCCTCAGCCTCTCTCAGCCTCTCTCAGCCTCCCTCAACCTCCCTCAGCCTCCCTCAGCCTCTATGAGCCTCTCTCAATCTCCCTCTCAGCCTCTCCCAGCCTCTCTCATCCTCCCTCAGCCTCCCTCAGCCTGCCTCAGCCTCCCTCAGCCTCTCTCAGCCTCCCTCTCGGCCTCTCTCGGCCTCTCTCAGCCTCCCTCTCAGCATCCCTCTCAACCCTCCCTCAGCCTCCCTCAGCCTCTCTCAGCCTCCCTCTCAGCCTCCCTCTCGGCCTCTCTCGGCCTCTCTCAGCCTCCTTCAGCCTCCCTTTCGGCCTCTCTCGGCCTCTCTCAGCCTCCATCAGCCTCTCCCAGGCTCTCTCAGCCTCCCTCAGCCTCCCTTAGCCTCCGTCAGCCTCTCTCAGCCTCCCTCTCGGCCTCTCTCGGCCTTTCTTAGCCTCCCTCTTAGCCTCCCTCTCAGCCTCCCTCTCAACCCTCTCTCAGCCTCCATCAGCCTCTCTCAGCCTCCGTCTCGGCCTCTCTCGGCCTCTCCTCCCTCTTAGCCTCTCTTAGCCTTCCTCTCATCCTCCCTCTCGGCTTCTCTCGGCCTCTCTCAGCCGCTCTCAGCCTCCCTCTCAGCCTCCCTCTCGGCCTCTCTCGGCCTCTCTCAGCCTCTCTCAGCCTCTCTCAGCCTCCCTCAGCCTCCCTCTCAGCCTCCCTCAGCCTCCCTCAGCCTCTCTCAGCCTCCCTCTCGGCCTCTTTCGGCCTCTCTCAGCCTCCCTTTCAGCCTCCCTCTCAACCCTCCTTCAGCCTCCCTCAGCCTCTCTAAGCCTCCCTCTCAGCCTCCCTCTCGGCCTCTCTCAGCCTCCCTCTCAGCCTCTCTCAGCCTCCCTCAGCCTCCATTAGCCTCTCTCAGCCTCTTTTAGCCTCCCTCTCAGCCTCTGTCAGCCTTTTTCAACCTCCCTCAGCCTCCCTTAGCCTCTCTCAGCCTCTCTCAGCCTCTCTCAGCCTCCCTCAGCCTCCCTTAGCCTCACTCAGCCTCCCTCAGCCTCCCTTAGCCTCTCTCAGCCTCTCTCAGCCTCCCTCAGCCTCTCTCAGCCTCTCTCAGCCTCCCTCAGCCTCCCTTAGCCTCACTCAGCCTCCCTCAGCCTCCCTTAGCATCTCTCAGCCTCTCTCAGCCTCCCTCAGCCTCTCTCAGCCTCTCTCAGCCTCCCTCAGCCTCCCTCAGCCTCCCTCTCAGCCTCCCTCAGCCTCCCTTAGCCTCTCTCAGCCTCTCTCAGCCTCCCTCTCAGCCTCCGTCAAACTCTCTCAGCCTCTCAGCCTCCCTCAGCCTCCCTTAGCCTCCCTCAGCATCTCTCAGCCTCTCTCAGCCTCCCTCTCAGCCTCCCTCAGCCTCTCTCAGCCTCTCACAGCCTCCCTCAGCCTCCCTTAGCCTCTCTCAGCCTCCCTCAGCCTCCCTCTCAGCCTCCCTCAGCCTCTCTCAGCCTCCCTCTCAGCCTCCCTCAGCCTCCCTTAGCCTCTCTTAGCCTCTCTCAGCCTCCCTCTCAGCCTCCCTCAGCCTCTCTCAGCTTCTCTCAGCCTCCCTCTCAGGCTCCCTCAGCCTCTCTCAG
Source organism: Oncomelania hupensis (assembly GCA_036898135.1). Taxonomy (NCBI): domain Eukaryota; kingdom Metazoa; phylum Mollusca; class Gastropoda; order Littorinimorpha; family Pomatiopsidae; genus Oncomelania; species Oncomelania hupensis. Next base: position 42,968,678 of record CM072513.1, read on the forward strand.
CCTCTCTCAGCCTCCCTCAGCCTCCCTCAGCCTCCCTCAGCCTCTATGAGCCTCTCTCAATCTCCCTCTCAGCCTCCCTCAGCCTCCCTCAGCCTCTCCCAGCCTCTCGCAGCCTCTCTCAGCCTCCCTCTCAGCCTCCCTCTCAGCCTCCCTCAGCCTCCCTCAGCCTCTCTCAGCCTCTCTCAGCCTCCCTCTCAGCCTCCCTCTCGGCCTCATTCGGCCACTCAGCCTCCCTCTCAGCCTCACTCAGCCTCCCTCAGCCTCTCGCAGCCTCTCTCAGCCTCCCTCTCAGCCTCCCCCTCAGCCTCCCTCAGCCTCCCTGTCGGCCTCTCTCGGCCTCTCTCAGCCTCCCTCAGCCTCTCCCAGCCTCTCTCAGCCTCCCTCAGCCTCCCTCAGCGTGCCTCAGCCTCCCTCAGCCTCTCTCAGCCTCCCTCTCGGCCTCTCTCGGCCTCTCTCAGCCTCCCTCTCAGCCTCCCTCTCAACCCTCTCGGCCTCTCTCGGCCTCTCTCGGCCTCTCTCGGCCTCTCTCAGCCTCCTTCAGCCTCCCTTTCGGCCTCTCTCGGCCTCTCTCAGCCTCCATCAGCCACTCCCAGCCTCTCTCAGCCTCCCTCAGCCTCCCTTAGCCTCCCTCAGCCTCCCTCAGCCTCGCTCAGCCTCCCTCTCGGCCTCTCTCGGCCTTTCTTAGCCTCCCTCTCAGCCTCCCTCTCAACCCTCTCTCAGCCTCCATCAGCCTCTCTCAGCCTCCGTCTCGGCCTCTCTCGGCCTCTCCTCCCCCTTAGCCTCTCTTAGCCTTCCTCTCATCCTCCCTCTCGGCTTCTCTCGGCCTCTCTCAGCCTCTTTCAGCCTCCCTCTCAGCCTCCCTCTCGGCCTCTCTCGGCCTCTCTCAGCCTCTCTCAGACTCTATCAGCCTCCCTCAGCCTCCCTCTCAGCCTCCCTCAGCCTCCCTCAGCCTCTCTCAGCCTCCCTCTCGGCCTCTTTCGGCCTATCTCAGCCTCCCTCTCGGCCTCCCTCAGCCTCCCTCTCAGCCTCTCTCAGCCTCCCTCAGCCTCCATTAGCCTCTCTCAGCCTCTCTCAGCCTCCCTCTTAGCCTCCATCAGCCTCCCTCAGCCTCTCTAAGCCTCCCTCTCAGCCTCCCTCTCGGCCTCTCTCGGCCTCTCTCGGCCTCTCTCGGCCTCTCTCAGCCTCTCTCTGCCTCCCTCTCAGCCTCTCTCAGCCTCCCTCAGCCTCCATTAGCCTCTCTCAGCCTCTCTCAGCCTCCCTCTTAGCCTCCATCAGCCTCCCTCAGCCTCTCTCAGGCTCTCTCAGCCTCCCTCTCAGCCTCCCTCAGCCTCCCTTAGCCTCTCTCAGCCTCTCTCAGCCTCCCTCAGCCTCTCTCAGCCTCTCTTAGCCTCCCTCTTAGCCTCCATCAGCCTCCCTCAGCCTCTCTCAGCCTCTCTCAGCCTCCCTCTAAGCCTCCCTCAGCCTCCATTAGCCTCTCGCAGCCTCTCCCAGCCTCCCTCTCAGCCTCTGTCAGCCTCCCTCAACCTCCCTCAGCCTCCCTTAGCCTCTCTCAGCCTCTCTCAGCCTCCCTCTCAGCCTCCCTCAGCCTCTCTCAGCCTCTCTCAGCCTCCCTCAGCCTCCCTCAGCCTCCCTCTCAACCCTCCCTCAGCCTCCATCAGCCTCTCTCAGCCTCCTTCTCAGCCTCCGTCTCGGCCTCTCTCGGCCTCTCCTCCCTCTTAGCCTCTCTTAGCCTTCCTCTCATTCTCCCGCTCGGCCTCTCTCGGCCTCTCTCAGTCTCCCTCAGCCTCTCTCAACCTCTCTCAGCCTCCCTCTCAGCCTCCCTCAGCCTCCATTAGCCACTCTCAGCCTCTCTCAGCCTCTCTTAGCCTCCATCAGCCTCCCTCAGCCTCCCTCTTAGCCTCCATTAGCCTCCCTCAGCCTCTCTCAGCCTCTTTCAGCCTCCCTCTCAGCCTCCCTCAGCCTCCCTTAGCCTCTATCAGCCTCTCTCAGCCTCCCTCTCAGCCTCCCTCAGCCTCTCTCAGCCTCCCTCAGCCTCCCTCAGCCTCCCTCAGCCTCCCTCA